>WOVY01014348.1:1675000-2029668 GCA_013436015.1 Rhipicephalus annulatus
GCTCCGCAAATTCAAGCTGATGGGATTCTTTATCGTGCATCTAAATAATGTGCACTGGCCTCAAGCCTTTTATGTTAGACACTGAAAAAACACGAAAGCTCTCGTTACTCATCACATTCTGCCTAAACCAACATTTTAAAATATTAAAGAAAATTTTATGCACTCTGATTAGCTTAGCTATTTTTATCTGGTTGCCAGCATTCAACGGAGCGTAAAATAAAAAAAAGCAAAAGTGTTTCCCGTCTACATTCGGCGAAAATAGCCCTTACTAATGATGAGCAGTAAAATTCACCGCTTTCTCTAAGCCATCGCTGTCAGAAAACTTTTTACTGGAGCAAATAACAATAAATACATCGTATTTCTTCATATTCATTCTTTTTTGCCGGAAAAAAACGGTTATTGGGCGAGTACATCGGCCACAACGGAAATTTCCTAAAGAAATAGAGGCAGGGTCGCAAACAAAAATTTTTCTTCAAGTTAATTTCCTAGCATTTGATTTAACCTTCCTCTATCTCTCTATACTGAAAAGATAAATTAATGAACTAAACCTATACGCCACTCGGTCTCAACCTTTCACCAACACGTAGATCAAAGGAACGCTGAATTAACACGCATGCCAAGAAGAAAGAGGTGCTGATGAATAAAAACAGCTTTATATCACGCTCCAATGAACCTTTTCTTTCCTCGGCCAGATAGTTTGATGAGGCCCTTTATAGTGCGAGCTGCCTGAAAGACTAATCCCCTCCTCTTCACGCATCCTACGGTGGGTGCCCCAAAGCAGTGGCCTGCACGGGACGATCGAAGAAGGAGAGAAGAAGCAGGGCGAGTGCCGTGTGACCATATCGCCGCCGCGCCCCAAGAACAATGGGCAGCCGCGAGCAATCGATGCCCGTCGTGGTGTGGGCACCGCGGCCGGCGCTCGGGAAGGCCACCCATCGGCCACGGGGTCACAGAGCGGCCGCGCCACGTACAAAAAGCGACCACCGCAGCGGCTGTGGGCTCTCGCCCGCTCTTGCTCAGCAGGAGAACGGATTGATAAACGATCTCTGTGTCGAGACGTGTCGGGCCCGGGCTTAGCATCTGTGTGTCGCCTCAACCTGCTTTTCCTCTCGCGTCTCTCCTACGACGTCCTGCTTCCCCCTTTGTCAAGCCGGCTTCTTTTCCTCTTGAAGGTATGTGCTTGTCATTGGTCCACG
The DNA here is from genome assembly GCA_013436015.1 of Rhipicephalus annulatus. Taxonomy (NCBI): domain Eukaryota; kingdom Metazoa; phylum Arthropoda; class Arachnida; order Ixodida; family Ixodidae; genus Rhipicephalus; species Rhipicephalus annulatus. Next base: position 1,676,197 of record WOVY01014348.1, read on the forward strand.
TAGCTGCCCCCCCCCTCCACCGAATACTCCCACGTGGCCAACGAGCACATCGCTTCCCAAGGCGAAGCCTCGAAAAAAAGAAGAAAAAAAAACGCCAACAACGCCGACGTCGACGAACGTGTCCGCGGGCGCACGTGACCCTCCAGCCGCGCACGCCAAATCTCGCAGTCCGAGGGAAACGAGTACGATAAGAGTGCTTCCTCGATCTTTCGTTTTACAGTTTGCTTCGCTCTCTGTCTCGAATCTCTTATTCTCCGTTTGCGCATCGTTAATTTCATTCTCTTTCTCTTTTTTTTTCTCTCTCGAACTGATCACGTTTGCTGTTCGGTGTGCCAGGTGTACAATGGTCGCAGTTATTTCTTTTTTCAAGTGTGCTGAAGAAACTGGGGTGGACGTGTACGTTTCTCTGCGCACACATATATTGCGAGTGAGGCTGTGTTTGGTTGAGGGTGGAGTTAGAGGTCGTATTTGTCAGTGAGAACATGCGCACGTAAGCGTTCTTCTGTTTTCCATGCGTGCTCTTGTTTATTAGGCTACCTAATTAAGCTGTGACCGCTATGCCAGACAAAAAGCACGCCTGTGCTCATTGCAAGGGCGTTGCACTACACCTAATTGACCCCTTATGTGCACCACGTGTCGTAGCACAGTTTCTTTCTTCATTTTTTTAATTTTGAAACTGCCCTTAGGCAAAACATATGGGAGTAATGACGAGAGAAGCATGTCGCACGCAAACAAACAATTTGAATGCGTGCGTGAAGTCATCAATGTGAGGATTGGTGGAATGGTCCATGTGTCTACCCTTCTAAGTCCAAAGGGTGACTCGGACGGGGACCGGCTTTGAGCCGGCAATGGCGTGCTCATGACCATGATGAAGTTGCTACAGATTATGAACAGTCTCATGACAAATATGCCTCTTCCTATAGCAAAGCAAAAAGGTCTGAAAGTAGGCCCAAGAAGGTCACGACTTATTTCAAGCTAGGGTACTGACTTTACAGATGTCCCAAAGAGAACGCTTATTACACACTAAACAGTGATTTTGAAGCTGTGTGAACACGTACCATGATGCTCGAAGCCAACCAAGAAGTCACGATCGCTGAGACTTACCTGAAAAAGAGAAATATGGACTGGTTATGTTCTTGCCCAGAAATGGCAATAAAAAATGGCAGCAATAGAATAACAACACACAAAAAATGCGTTTTAAAGGCATACATCAAAGTGACGGCACTTTTTTGTGTCTGAAGTAGGGGATGTACACCTTTTGCGAAAGTAATGTAGACGCCATTCCGAAAAAAAAAATAACCATTCAGCTGATTACACTAAGCTCGTCTTATACCACCTGAATAGCATCACATTTGATGATTTAAAGATCAATAGCCTCTCGTCTTCATATGAATACTGCCGCTTTGAGTAGTCTCTATACTGTTTCCTTTCTTTGTCGTCAATGACATAGCCAACAACTAAGCACATTAGTAGATTAAAGATATATTCGGTTGTAGTGGTCACTCCATGATTCGCATCTATCTAATGGCCCTAAACGTATACCATGGTGGCGCCTCTGTAATTTTGATAGCCTCGCTTTGTAGCTTTTACCGAAGTCAATGACGCAATACGAGGCACGACGACGCCGATCAAAGCTTGTGTAATGACATGTCTGAGTTAAGCCCCTTGCTAGCTTTTAATAGACATCGATCTCTTCGCCGATTGTGACAACCTGGCATGATGCAACTTGCGCTGGGTTTTCTTCGCCAAGAGACGTTTTATAGATGGCGGGTCAAAGTTAGATCGCCTGGCAGTGGCATTTTCAGAAAGTTACCTCTATAAAGAGGAGCATGGACTTGGGTGTTGTGAATTCTCCTGAAAAATATTTATTATTGTACCTACAAAAATAAATAAACAAAAAGTTTCGCCTCGGAATATGTTTTTTTTTACCATCATAATTTATCAATGAAAAGAGTGTGAGCCTTAACCGTCTGGATAGGTGTCCTACAATTCGAGAATAATATGTAAGATTTTATTGCGAAATAATTCAGAAGTTGTTGGTTCGGGTCCCATTGACAAAAAGGGCACATTATCGTTCTATTCCTTCTTTTCAATTTAGACCATATTCAATCAATTTCAGTTGAAGACAAGAAACAATATAACTTGTGCTTTCATTGCCCTATTTGTATGTAGCCTTCATTAGGTTTACCTGTCGGTACACCTATACGAATACATGTGCACATTAAATCAGTATGTAGCTGTATCTTTACATTTCATAGTTCGTGTTAAATGTTGCTGCTGAATTAGGAGGATGAATATTACGATGAAAGTCGTGTTCAGATTAGCTCCTCTAATGCAAGCCCTTTTTTGTCTAAACGCAAATAGAACACCAGCTCACAATTGCTTCCCTAGACGCTGTCTAACACCACGGTGGTTACAAGCCCGCTTCCCGATAGGTCTCCATTTCGAAACACTGTAACCCAACAGGCCACTATTAATCATCCGCACGCAAAATTACCGCGTCATTATAGCGAGAGAGCGCGTTGCACGATGAACGATAAAAAAAGAGAGAAAATATTCGTTATACACGCCGTCGACTCTTCCTTCCTCGCTCTTCGGTCTATATTGCCATGCCGGACACATCTCTATCGGGTGGAACGGGAGAACACAGTCGGTCCAATGGCCCGGCTAAACATTTTTACGCTCAAAAAAGTCTTTAGATGTGTTACCCAAGCTAAGCGGGTAAGTTTCGCCTCATTGTAGGTTTTACAGAAATGGCGCAACTTCTAGCTGTAAGCACACACATTCATTCATGCGGGGTCAGAAAACGGTAGCACACCTGCCCACTGCACTTTCTCCATGGCGGCATCAGTCTAGGCATGCAAGAACCCTTAATAAAGAGGTGTATTAAAAAAGAAACCAAGAAGAACTGCAAACAGGACAAATCGTTGGACGTCAGTAATCATCAACGAAACACCGTTTAAACGTAAACCGTTATAAAAAAAGCCTTCGTCCAAGGTTTCCCAATTTCTTCATACATCTATTTTCTTTCTACGAGCGATGTTATTTTTGGCGACTTAATGAAGAGGTATATATAAAGTACATTCCTGTTGTTGCTGGACGGGGGTCTCTCGTTGCGCACTAACAGACCGACCGAGAAAGCGGACATACACATATACTGTGTTTCCTTACTCGAGCCGAGTTTCTTCATCGGTTGCCGTGATAAATTACCTCGGGGAGGGGGAAAGTACGGCCGCGGTAAGAACGGCCGAAGAGCGTTATTTCTCCTCCGCGATTGCCACACGAGCGACGCGGGAGGCGGCCTCGCGCGAACGAATACGGAGGGAAAAAGAGTTTCGGACGCGAGCCCGTTTTACGACGGTGACGGGCGCGAAGAAAGTTGTCGCGCCGCTTAAAACGAAGCGAAACGATGGATCCATCGCCCCGTCCACTACGACGCCTCAGAAGGCGCGCACGGTGCTGTCAGAAATGGCGATAACTTTGCGGATAGTTCTTTTTTTTTCTCTTTTTTTTCCAGGCCGTCCGTGACAGCGTGCGAAGAGGCGGCGATGGAGGTTGCACCGACTGGCGCAACGAGCTCTGCTGCGTCTGCGGGCTCCAGCCACGTCGTTTTCAGCGGCGCGCCGCATTCCAGCATCCCGGATCAGTGCGCTCTCACAAGCCGCCTGGTTAAAAAATTGTTTTTAAATGCGCAGACAAACAATGCAGAAGCATTCAAGTATACGTAAACGACGCTCCTTGGTCTGCAAATTGCGAAGAACGCGCATTCCTTGGAACCGCTATCGCAATGACCAACGTCCCTGGCATAGTTTCAATCTTTTCTTTTATTTTATCTCTTTCCTAAACTGCAACGACGCCCGGCCAACCATGAAAGAGATGGAGAGATAATAATGACAAAAGAGAGGAAAGGAGGTTAAGCATGATTCCCCTCCTTGCTCTACCCGTATCACTCCTCAGGACAGCGCTCTTCCCGAGATCAAGCGCATGGCCCATCACGCCGCGCACGGTGGGCCCCGTGCGCTTACACGTCCGCTGTCGTCCCGATCATTGCGACGTTGACGTTCAACATTTTTGGATACGTTTAATTCTTCAAGTTCACAATAACACATGATGATAAGAAAGTCCACGAACTGTTGTCCATGTTATAAGCAGTTAACTTTCACTCTGCCATTTCAGGCAATGATAATAATAGGTGCGCTTTTACATACGCCAAAGCCACGATATCATTAGGATAGACACCTTAGTGGAGATTACCGGAAATGTCTACCATCTGCTCATATTTTAACATGCGCCGACGCCACACTGTACACAGACCTCTAGCATATCTCCTCCGTCGAAATGCAACCACAGCAGCCGGTTCACAAACAGGCGACCTTTGGTTCAGCAACCAGGCACCATCCGTCCTGCTTTAACTTCAACGATGCTCAAGTGCGATCTTTGCTGATTTGAAAATCAAATTATACTCGATGTGACGGCGCTCGACACGCTTCACAAACTGCACCAGGCGTTATGTACTTGTTTAGCCTAATTGTCCTGCCCACCCTTGTCACACCAGCAGTTGTGGGTAGAAAGTGAATGGGAAGTAAGTGTACCAACCAGGAAAATGACCAGGAGCGGATCTTAAGAGCTGTCATAACAATTGAATGTCCTTACAAAACCTTGTCATTATTCATTAATTTGTGGGGTTTACCTGTCAGATACAAAGTTTGAATATTTCGGACACTTTAGCCTTTGCATCAGCACTAATTTCCGAAGATTTGGGGGCCTTTACCGTTTAAGCAATGTGCTGAGCAATCGTTTCTACATTCGGGAGCTAACAGATTGAACCCACTGTGACTCTAAATAAACCAGCAGTCTCACCCTGAACAAAGCAACGTCGTATGCGCAAGTGAACTACCGCGGCAGATGGGCTTTGCGTCACACCTCTGTCTGACGCCACATGTACAAATGAACGCCCATTACAGGTCTACGTAGGTGATTAAAATCACATCTTCATTGTGCAAGAGCTCTTTTCTTTTCGTAGGAGTTATGGGGCCCCGACCAGGGTTGTGCCCATCGACAATACTCATATCTTCGAGAGAAAATAACGGTTACGTCTTGGCTCGCGGCTCGAGCATTCCGCAAGCGAAGCTATTGGCTGCAGTGTCGCTCATATTTGCGGGCGTCTCCCAATGGTGCCGAGCCCGAGAGCAACTAAAGCTACACGGTGGAGGAAAAAAAAATCTAAACGGAGATACAAACAAGTGCAGTCTCGTTGACACGTCGAACGTGCGCCAAGCAATCGCCGTGGCATGAGACGGGCGGGCCGTCACCGAGCCACGTCAAGATATCGCGTTGGGTTTCGACGTACAGGCTGCAAGTCGTAGGTTGTCTGTACAGTATCGGCACAAAGCATACCACTCCGACAGTGCGTCAACAAAAAAAAAGAAAAGAAAAAAAAGGGGTATGTCCAAATGGTGGCCGCTCCCAAATAACCGTTATCAGAACGCCTCCCCAGGGGGAGTCGGCTGACGTGCGACGAAATCGGATCTGCTGGGAGCCCGTTTTCCTTTCCGATGAATCGGCATCTCGGGCGAGAATGGTCGCCGGCCTCCTTTCTCCATTCGGCCCGCTTATTTTTTCCCCTCCTTCCTTCATCGCAAGCAGCGTGCTATGTTGCCCTTCGCTTTCTCATCGCCGCCGACTGTCAAATTGTCGCTGGCGCCTCCGGGAGCGGCGTCGGTGATAACGCCGTTGGTCACTCTATGGCCGCTGTCAGCGTTGCCGCGCTGCTCCGCGGAGCGCGCATGGACGTCGTTTCTCTTCGCGATGCGGGACTGCAGTGTGCTCCCCGACTGTGTTACCCCATCTGGACCTGTGTCAACGGCATCGCCAACATCGTGTCATTGGTCTGAATGAATAGTCAGCGTTATTCTATAGTTGCGAGCAAACTGTTCATATGGGCATGTGTAATCACATCATGAGAAAACAGTCTACTCTGCTATTTCAGTAGGATTATCTAAACTGGATTTTACATTCATTATCCTAGCAATTAGTCAACCCTTATCTCATATTCCAAAAGTAAGCCCCTCTTATGTCCCCATGATACGTTAATCCTACGCCATTCTTAACTAGAACGATATGGTTCGAACATAGAGTTTCATACAATAATACCTAGAGTGGAATATGGCGCTAGTGTCTACGCGGGCTCCTTCAGTGCTGTACCCGCATCGGAATAATGGGAAGTACAGGCTTCGGATCTGCTTCGAATAGAACAACTTCTTGAGATTGCCCCGCCGCGGTGGTCTAGTGGCTAAGGTACTCGGCTGCTGATCCGCAGGGCGCGGGTTCGAATCCCAGCTGCGGCAGCTGCATTTCCGATGGAGGCGGAAATGTTGTAGGCCCGTGTGCTCAGATTTGGGTGCACGTTAAAGAACCCCAGGTGGTCAAAATTTCCGGAGCCCTCCACTAGGCGTCTCTCATAATCATATGGTGGTTTTGGGACGTTAAACCCCACATATCAATCAATCAACTTCTTGAGATTCTCGACGATTCTCTTCCGAGTGTGAAACAAAGTAGTATGAAGTTATGTCAAATAAAAACTTGCTTCGGTTTATTGTACGCAATCGTTATTGCAAATGGTTCTTGTGACTAGGCGGTAGAAGTGAAATCTCGACAAATTTAACCACCAGGGTATGCATTGCTCTGCCATTGCATACTAAGTGAGAAACACTTTTTGATTTGTCTGCTGCGATGCCAGGTGCGTCTGTTAAACTGGTATGCCCCCAAACGCACCTCTCATTTTGTTGTGAAGTCGAGTCGCAGAAGCGTGACAGTGCGTCTACTTCGCGTCGCCGTCGTTTTGCAGATGATTTCAACAAGTTTTGGCAAGACGGACTAACAACAAACGTGAAATCAATGTAATATCCTGCACTGGCATGGGACGCTACATCTATATATGCGCAGTGGTGAGTTGACGACGCTTCGCTTAAACTGTCAAACACGACTTATACAGCTCCATCGTTGCAGTAAATTGAGAGGCCTAGCAGTTTTTAGCTTCTTTGAACAACACAGGCGCCACTTAAGTTATTTGCACCCATTCCACTACCCACTCTACGCGAAGAACGAAACTGAGACTGCAGAAAAAGATCCGTAGAGAGTTCACTGGCTAATGCGATCCAATCCAAAGCCTGTACTTCCCATAATTCCCATGAGGATACACAATCGCAGTGCCAGATTTCTCTCTATGTATTATTGTATGAATCTCTATGCGTTTGAAGAACTTTATTTAAATATACTTTGAAGTGCCACCTCTTATGGCGACACCAAGGGCTTTCTTTTTATATGATAGACAGACAACTAAAAGCACATCAATGAATTCCTCAAGGACTAGCCGGGAAAAACTCGCTATAGGGGTTTATTTAATGGGGTTTCATAACATTCGCTCCAACGCTCAATTTAGGTTGGCCGGGGATTTTTCCTGTATGTTTATTAAGAAACATAACTGGATGAGACTGGGGGTCGAAGAATCGAAGATCATCTTGCGGGGAACCCATTCCCGTTTTCAGGTTTCCAAAAGGAGATTGACAGTAATTATTGTAGAATGACGAATTTCATCACTGCGACAAAAGTACTATAACTCCGACCCCTTTCTCGTAATTTCAAAGCGGTGATCTTCTCTTGGCAGGAATCACTTCACTTCTTTCATTTGACCCGACCATTACATTCTATAATCGAAAATGTAAATCATATACTATCGTATAGTTTTGCTGCAATTAATCTTTCTGATCTTCATTCTCTTGGTAATGCCTGCTTCTTTACTGCAACGTCTGCCTTCTGTTACTGTTTTTCTTGTGGCGAGAGGGTGAACAGGGGGATCGCTGTTACGAAAAAGTTACAAATTACTGCATGGCGAGAGTTCTTGGCAGTTTTCGCCCTCTTATTGAAAGAAGACAGCCTGATCCGCAGACCGTTCAACATCAGATACAGCCAAGCACGTCTTGTGGTGAAGCAGCCAAATGAACCGTAGAATCTGCGCTGTTCAACGTTCACGGGAGCGACGAAAATTAGGGGTGATATCAGCGCAACCACCCGGAATAAAACGACAGCTCAGTCTTTCATCAAATCAGAGAAACGATGCTTATTTATTCGTATTTATTTCTCTCCCTACAGGCAATTTTGGCTGCTTCGATCGGAGACGGAATTTGGCGAAATTCACAAAGGAAAGTCGTGAGCGTATAGCACGTGTATCCGTGGTCCAGCCAAAGAGCCTATAAGTTGAGTGCAGAGAAGAAGAAGAGCAATGCATGAATGTGAAAAAAAATTAAGAGAGAAAAAGAGATGCTTTCTAGGCACTCTCCAAGACGTTCATACCACGGCCGATGGCTCAGTGGGTTATAATATACCTGGTCACGAAGTTGGCAGGAGACGCTCGTTAGCAGACAGACGGCAGCGCCGAAGGCACCATGAAGCTGACGCGTGTGAAAAACCCGGTAAATGAACTTAGCGCGGGAACGACTAGGCTAATGAAGCCTCACCGTTTCGCTGATGCGAAGAGCCACGGCGCGCCACTTCTGTGCTGAGCCATGCAGCGTTTCGGCGGTTTCCTCATAATGGCCAGTCGACCGAGGGGCGCGCGGGGGTCGAACGTCATCGTAATATGTTCGTTATCCGCCTTAACAACTCCGTTAGACCCTGTGTGCTTTCAGTCGGTGACGGGAGTATTCCCAGTAGACGCGCACAAAATGTTTTGTGCGGTTCATCCCTTAAATTGCCTAAAGATGTACGCGTGGTGCTAAGCAGTAATATAACAATAGAAAAAAATTACTCAATAAATGAAGTGGCCATGCCAGCCGTGGGAGTGGCCCATGTTACCTTATAGAAACCACACAAAGGCATTTTGCGACCTCCGAATCCAGGGTGTTAACCTTGATCATCTTTACTACTAACGCTGGCTATATGCGCATGCGGCTATAACAGAAAAGATAATTCAAAATTGTGGCAATAAACTTTGTAGATATGTAGTAATATTTGTAGTAAACATTTGCAGCAGAAATTTATAGCAGGGTACAAATGAAGAGAATATGAAAGAAAAAACAGCTGTATTTGCATGAGCGCTGCACGAATTGCTTGGTGAGTTTCTGTAAGCAAGAAAGCGGAAAACTGGACGTATTGGTACGCGTTCACATAGTCACCATCGTGTTTCGTTCTTCCCGTTGTTGCCGCCTTGAGTGCGTGCCCTCCGGTAGCAATAACTCTGTGTCAACATAAAGCGTGCTCTATAAATGTAAACCTCTTTCGATGGATATGTTGTGCGATGTTTTTTGAAAAAGACAATCAAACGCTCCCCCTGTTTGCAGGAAGTCGTTTTGTTTCGTTTCGAAGCGTACATCCTAATCTACTCTCACATACGTTCCTCACCTTACAGGATACTAAAAAGTGAAGGCCGCGCTCAAAGGAACGGGATAGCAGGACCAATCCATCTTTCCTATCTTCTCCTTACTTCCGTATGTCGCTGCCCCGGCGCCACGCTCTCTCCATCCCCCTCTCTATATCTCTACACCTTTCAATCCTATCCTTTTAATCCCTCCTTACCCCCCCCCCCCCCTCGTGAGCTACTGTTGAGGTGTCCTCCCCTGAGAGACAGTTACGGGGCTCACGTTTCTCTTCTTTTCATTTGAGAATTACTCCCCAATCTATCGGAGTGAAAACAATCACAGACGTGGAACGACGTTTTTTATAATTTTGCGATGTCCCATCGAAGGTACGTCGGCTATAATGGTTCTCTAACTGCAACAAACGCTTGCTGAATACTAAACACTTGCCGAAAACTAAAGCAGTGTCATATACGAGATACAAGTGCTGGGGAATGTTACACTGCCCCCCAACAGACACTTATTCATCATTAAACATTCATTAAACACAGCATAGCTTCGTTAGCAATGACTGCTACGACAACAAAACGCCAGATAGATCGTTGGGCAGCCATATGTTCCTATCCAAGTGACTTCAAAATGTCTGGTTTTCAAGAAAATAGAAAAAAAAGGCTTTCTATAATGTCGGACGTGTGCGCTCTTGTGGTTCAGTCACTTTGCGTGACGGACAGGCACTACAGTTACGTGACATCCCAAAGTTTGATAGTGAGAAAAAGCCAATGGCACAAAAGTACGACAAAAGTGCCGAAAGCAAAACCAATGTTTTTGTCTGGTCTTGCATAATCAGCATGTGCACATTGTTCTCAAAGCTAAATTGGTTCTCGTAAGGCAGCATGACAAACGGGCGAAGTGGGTGCGGCTCAGAATTATTGCGCCTATCGCAAGGAGAAAATAGCGAGCTTTGTAAAGGATGGATTAGAATATGCTGACGTTAGAGCGACTTTAGCCTTCACTCTTTCATAACGGGAAGAATTCTTCCGAAGCCATTCTTGATGTCGTCATCCGAAAACAGAGCCCAATAGTTCAGTGTTCCACGAGCGGACATTTGCTTATCCTAAGGGTGACGCATCGATCAGAAATGTGAATATTATGTAGACACAGGAAGGCCATCTATGGCTGAACTTAAAGGCAACATTTCCAGATCAGCGATACTTGACTTATGTGCACCCCCACTGCATAGTGCACAAGCTATTTCACTGCAGGAACTTCAGAATTTTCTCCCTTCCCCCCGCGTACGCGTAAGGTAGCAAACCAGAAGTGTGCCTGGTTAACCTCTCTGCCTTCTCTCTTGTTCTTTTTTCCTTCGGACGCAAATTTCTCTTAGCCTTACTATTATTTTCTGTTGCCCCTTTCTAATGTAAGTCTTCCTTGGTCTGGCTAGTCTGCTATATATAACTTGTGACAACCGGGCTTCAGACAATTATATTTATCTTGACCCGTAATAGACGCCTAGCACTAACTCCTCAATGAGGCACTCTGAGGATTTTGCATCACTTTAACTTAATCAACATAAACGCAGTTCCCTAAGCTGTCTCCTGCTGTTTTCTAATTACCCGTTTAACCGAGCGACAGAATAATTAGCTTGTAAAATTGGCCGCACAGACCAACAGATAAAATTGCACCATAAGGTTTTCGCTTCTTTGCATCGTAAAATAACGACTTTCGACAAGGATGGCGGGTGTTTGGAAACATTGCGCTAGGGTTGACGTCCATTCACTAGGTAAGGTCGAGCCACAGGCCATCTTGCTTACGTGCTGCAAGCCTTGTTCACGCCCATTTTTTTTCTTCTTTATTTCGACTAAGGCGCCCATGCTTTATATTCGTTAGTTCCCTCACCCACTCTGACTCTGTGCTCTTCTTGCTTCTTAAAGTACACTTATCATTTTCCTTTCCATTGCTCACTGCGTCATCTTCAGTATAAGTTGAGCCCTTTTGTAAGCCCTCAAGTTGCTGTCGAGTAGATAAGTACGGGTTTAATATGCAGCTGTTATATAGCTTCTTTTTGAGGCATAGTTGTAAACTACCGTTAATGCCTTGAAAATCCTTGCCTTAATATTACGTGAGTTTTATATTAGCTTGCGGGCCTCAACATCGCTACATTTATGGCCCACCAATGGACGCCCTTAACGTTTCTTTGCAAGCCCGCCGTGGTGGTCTAGTGGATAAGGTACTCGGCTGCTGACCCGCAGGTCGCGGGTTCGAATCCCGGTTGTGGTGGCTGCATTTTTGATGGAGGCGGAAATGTTGTAGGCCCGTGTGCTCAGATTTGGGTGCACGGTAAAGAACCCCAGGTGGTCGAAATCTCCGGAGCCCTCCAATACGGCGTCTTTCATAATACTATAGCGGTTGTGGGACGTGAAAAGCCACATATCAATCAATCGTTTCTTTGCAAGCGTATAGAAAAAGAAGGTGGAGCTGCAAAGGAAGCGAGTGCCATTATTTCAAACTTCCCTTCACGTGAGACGTCCGATATAAAAATATTATATTACGTATCTGCTGAAACTCAGACAGAAAGGAGCATAATAACGAAGCGGCTTCAACTTGCTTTCACACTAGCACGGCTGACAAACGCTGTCACTCATCAAAAGCATGCTTTTTGATGGCTTTAATTTTCCAGTAAATAAAAATACCCACAGAAAAAGCGTTATCCGAAAGCTTGATCGCGTATAAATTCAATCACGGTGGTACACTTCTGAAGGTATGTGCATACCTCGACTCGCATGACGGCGAAGGAAGGTGAAGGCACGTCAGCTGCAGGTATGCAGGCACTCGAAGTTCGTCGACGTGCAATGCTCGCCGCGTGCCATGATTGTACTTTTTTTTCTTACAAGTATATAGCTAGTAAAAAGCAGGCAAGTGGAAAATATCGATGAATTAACATAACACCAGTAACGATGACAAGCTTTCACGTACGTCCGCCATGCTCCGGACTAAAAACACTGAAGTTATTGCGGGTGGAACAAACTCTCGAAGAGCGCGATCCTTTGACGAGCTCGTGCTGAATGGCAATAAGCGCGGCGTGAGTGGGTTTGGAAGGTACACATCCCCACTTTGACGTGGAGGAGGGAAAAAATGAAGACGGTGACTATTCAGAAAACTGTCTATACAAATAACGACGAAAGCGAGAGAGAGAAAGAGATTGAGAAAGGAAGGGAAGGGGAGCGATAACTTGAACAGAGGTAGGTAGGTGCTTTCACACGGTGCGCGAAGCAGAGAGGAGAGAAATGTGAAGAAAGGTATGTTGGGAGCTCGCGCACTTTAATTATGGCACAGGCACGTCGCTCGTGGAATGTACAGGGCCTTCCCAGCTGGCGCTTGCCTCCGCCTCACCTTGATTATGCAATGGGCCGCTAAAGAGATGCTTCGCCTCTATTTCTTTTTACTCTCTTCCAGGGCCGCTTTCCGAAGGCTCACTGCCGCGCACAGCAATACCGGACTTACCGGGGATTCCACGCTTCATGGGCATATCGGCAGCGCTTGACCGTCCAGCGTGGCCTCCAGCTTTATGAAATCTGGTGGAGCGCGCATTTTTGTCACGTATTCTCTTCTGTTCCGTTGATCCTACTTCCATGCGCTTCTTTTACCGAGCACACACCCTTTTTTCATTTTAGTCTTTTAATGGGGAAGCCTACATGGGATTTAGTCCATTGTGTTAAAGAGAACCAACTACAAAAGCGAGGCCTATTTATTTTCAGTGTATTCTTAGCTAGTGCAAACATACTATTTTGTGACCTTCTATGATCATGCCGCTGCTCGCTTTTTACCTAAATTTTCAAGCTTATTTTAGCTAATGTTTGTCAAGTTTTAATCCCCAATAGAAGAACATCTTCAAGAGCATATATCGATTGGGCTGAACATCACGTGACAGGCTTGTTTTCATATCCTTTTTTTTTCTTCACATGACTATGCACAAACTAGAACTTGATATTTTTCACACTATATAGGCTGCACAATCGGCCGTAGTATCCACAACCGAATAACGTGATAGCCCTAAAAAGCCTTTTCCACAGGAATTCCGGTGTTGGCGCTGGTGCCAGCGTCGTTGATTGTAAGCGAAAAATTAACGATGTCTTTGGCCGAATAATCAAGAAGGATGCAAATAGAATAATTAATAAAAAGTGGCACCAGCTCCACTTCGCAAACACTGTAGAAACGGCCAAGCTCAGGTTTACCCTCACCCATATTTGTGCACCCCTAACGGGTCCATCATATCCACCGAGCTTAGCCCTCGCCCCACTTGGCACAGCGCTGCCCCTTTCCTCTCCAACCGTGTCCTCCTCTCGCCCCGTCGAAAGATACCGCGACCAGCACACTGCCAACGGACTGCGAAGCCTCGAATAAAAACAGCTTCGCATAATGAAGCCTTTAGTTCAAGATCGAATCAAACCCAGGTCTTCGGTTATCGGCACCAGCAGTGGAGCCTCCGTGGTTACCCCTACGGTGAAAGCGCGCATATCCCAGTCGTTCCCGCTGGCGTAAGCCGCTTTGAAGAACTTCGCTTCATTTTCCAGCGCTTTCCTGAGAAAGTAGCTTCAAAATAAAGTGACAACAAGTGACAAAGCGAACCACAGTGAAATTTTACGGGCGCAAGGGCTGTTCAACCTGCTCGTGTTGAAATAAAGCACGGGAACAGCGCTCGTGTGGGTGCTCGCTGCGGAACCCATGCATGCGACCGCTCATCTGAGCGAGCGGCTGAGTCAAGTCGTGACTTACTGCTAGGGGCCCTTTTTCGGTGCGCCACCTATTCAGCGCTGGTCTCCCATCGTAGAAAGGTGGATAGTAACGTAGTGCGTGCCGCCATATTCTTCAAAAACTATTATATATGACATAGCGAATGCCTTGCATATGTACTTGCATTAAGTGGCTCAATAGAGTTAAGAGTGGGCTCTAGAAGGCCGCTCTTACTTATGCGAAGAGACATATGGGACCATAGGCCTGGCGTTAGGAGCGAACGCGAAGGAGTGAACGTTCAGGACATGAGCGCTGGCATTTTCTGTGGCAATATATACAGTATGTAACATTGCTACGACAGCGGAAACACTCAACATTAAACACAGTTGGCGTCGCCTCAACAGGAAGCTGCCCTCAGAGTTTCCATGAGGCAGTATAATAACCACCGGGTATTTTTTTTTCACATGGGACAGATCGCCAATATCATTGGAGAGCGCTAGTAAAAAAAAGTACTGATTCACGTCATCGTATAAAAATAATTCTTTTTTAGAGAGTGTGTATAAAAAGAGGATAGTAGCGATGCGTAGCAGTGTCAATACCCCTTCTTTTCCATGATGTTTCTCGTCCCAAAGTAAACAGAAAACAGAAAACTATACAAATTCAGATACTTGAACACTCACGCACTTGCTTAAAATTCTGGGAAGAAACAAGCAACACGTCAGCCAAACGGCATTTTCAATTTGATCCGTGACTAAATGGGGCTTCCTGACTACTTTTATTAATGCCAGCAGTAAATAATCGCTGCATAGTTAAGACAATATTTTCGCTTATATAAATCTTCAAGGGCAACATCGCATCAGGAAACACGCAGAAACGGAACGTGGTCGGTGCCAATTGTGCACTATCGAAGTACATGTCTAATGAACGTTTGAGCGAAATTCATCACAGAGGGAGAAAGAGGAACGGGCAGGCGAACAGGTCCACCAAAATTACACCCCGATTTACAGGGTCATATCTTCTCGCACACGCGCACACAAACACGCACCAAAACTTCCACATTTCCCGCCAGCCAGCCAAATCCCATCCGGCCTCGCGAGAGATGCACGCGTACACTCGTGCGCACGTGCGGCAATCCCCAAAGGCGGCAGCCCGCTCTCGCATCCCTCGTCCCGCGCAGCTCTCCTCCACTGGGGCGGCGGCACGGAGATCCGGCTGCTGGAGTGGTGGCGGCGATCGATAAAGCGCAGTGGAGCGGGAAAGCCCACCCTCTCGGTCTCCGTTGCTTCCCAGGTATCATCGCCTAATCACCGGTATACGGTCTGCGTTTCATTTACCAGAGACCTCGGCAGGGCACCTGCGGAGCGTAAAGGGCTTCTGGTAAACCGCTTTTCGGTCTCTTTCCATCATTCATGCCCCCCGCCTCACCTAAGCTGAACTTGAGGGCAACCAGAGTCTTGCTGAAGTGGGCAACAATGTCTCCCCCTTAATAAATTACGAGTAAACCCAGCTACGAAATTTCAAGCCATCTGGTCGGAATATGCCGCCCGGTAGAGCTTAAAGGCACCCACTTCATGGTCATTAGAAAACTGCGCTGTCAAACGTGTGTTCCACACGAAATCCAAAACATAAGCCTCGAATGGTGTACGGTCGTAGGGAGCGGACGGTATACAAATACTTCAACTGGTCGTCTGTCAGGCAATGTTGGAGTGTGGCGATAAAGAAGAGTGTAGCTACATGACTTGATAGATTGGTTATTCGTTAATATTCAGTGATGGATGCATGCGGCATGATGAATCAAAGCATTGTTCCGGGTTATGTCTTGTAAGATGTGCTTATTAGTCAGCTAGAGGAATATAGCAGCGTTTCTTGCGTGTATACAAATTGACTCCTTTTTCTTTTTTTCCACAAAAAAGAGACAGTATGAAACATTCAAGTAAAACATAAGAAGAAAGAGAGAAGTAGTGACGAAGAAAGGGACGAACGATAGGAAGGGAAAGAAATAGAAAGAAAAAGAGATAGTAAGGCTGAGGAAGCAAGTAAGGGACAGAGAAAAGGGGAGGAAAGAGAAAGACATGCCTATAAAGAGCAAAACCAAATAAAAATAAACAAAAACAGACGTAAACAGAGATGACATCGGAAGAAAGAAACAGAGGAAGAAAGGAACACAAAAATGGAGGAAAATGAAAAATAAAGGCTGCAGAGCTCCCACTTTTCTTCGAGCTTGGTACTCCTAGTGTGAAGCTGCCTTGATTTTTTTATAATTGAACCTCATGAAAAAGACTAAAGGTCTTCGAAGAAGCTCTGGCAAAGTACAGCTGTGAATAATAAAAAAAAACTATCTGTCTTTGGAGTTTTCTTTTCAGTGCATCTATTGGCTGGTATATCATTCTCTAGTTAAAACAGGCCACAACTTGAAATTGTTTTTTTTTACCATTCCTAATGAACTCGGATGAGTTTAACAATGTGCCTAATATCTCCGCTCATCATCAGAAAGGCTCATTTGCCTGCACCACGCATTTTGTGCTGCCCTGTGCATTTTTTGTAGCACGCTATTGTGTGTTGCATCATGCGGGTATCAAGGCGCGCTCGGGCAGCGGAAGTACCACGAGTGCAAAAACGCGTTTTCTCCGACACCCAGCAACCGGCGTGCGCTTCCATTCTGCAGCCACGCATTTAAGCCCATGCATCTATGTTGCAGTGTACTATAATGAGCACGTAGTGCCTATTTCGAGCTGTGCTCAGCACTTTTTTTTTCGAGGTGGAAGCTCAAAGGGAAACGTCGCACACAGCGTCACGTATGTAAGAGAACACTTATTTAGACTCTGATTAATGAGCCACCTGAGGTATCACTCCAGACGATGACATAAACAAAACGTCAGTGCGTAGTTTGCCCAAACAGTCTAAGCCAGCTACAGGCTGAAGGCGTTCCTTTTGTTGTAAGTTGTGTTTTAAAACTGTAGAAGGCACAGCTATTTAGTAAGGCGTCGTCGTGGTTGCAACCACAGGTAGCAACACACGTTTTTCAACTATTGTGCAACGTTTCTAAGGCTGCATCACTGTTAGGTATAACTCTTGGATATATACGTTTGCAATATTTAAGGGAACGTTTTGCTAAAGAATGAATTCAGATGCAAGCAAAGTTTTGAGCAAAACACTGACAGGGTGTTTTAAGCTTTTAAGCGTTCGCTTATTATTACTGGAACGTGAAAACCTTCTCATTCTTCTTTTTTCTTCTCCGTCTCTTGTATTGATCCCCCTAGCTCCCGAAACATTTCTTCACTTAGTGCGGTTTTTCACTGCCATCGGGGGCGAAAGTATTGTAAGCATTCTGCATCAAACGTGCCCCCGGGAATGGCCCGCACTGAGCCCATCGATAACTTTTTTTTTGCATCACTCGTGTTTCTGCCACCATTGTAACTCCCTTTTCACGTTTGGTGAGACATCTAAAGTTTTCGTCCTACGGGTTCGGTCATTCTACTACATGCAGATATGAGAACTAAGGTGCGCGGATCGTGCTATTATATAATATCAGTCCCGATGCGCCTTTATTCCCTTTATCTTCTGTAAAGCGTGCTTTGTCTGTAAGGCACTACAGTCTAGCAAAGAAAGCAACCTATGAAAACCTTAGGTTTCAGTTGGCTACACACGACTTCGCTACGAACACCCTGTAAAACAGGAAAAAAAAGATTGACACATTTGTTCTCTAAGCGAATTGAAATAATTTTGCAAGCCCACCTCGAGGTTCGTTAATATTTCTTTCTTAAGGTTGCCTTACAATATTACACACGATATTTTGAAACTATGTCTGGCATATTTTTCCCCTTTGGTTCGCTGAAAGCTCACGTTCAGTAATCAAGCTACAATAAATAGCATGTGCGTGCAAAGAGGCATGAATCATTCACAGGAAGAGCCAAAGTATGTTTGAAGAAGGTGCTTGTAATGTCGAGATGCTAGTGCAGTCACAGTAGGGCATAAAACAGAATGTTTCTCTGATTATCTGCTCTCCTTTCCATCGTTCTGTTTCTCACCCTGTGCATCAATATCGAGCAGCAAGACAGATTCTTCATTTCCCTGTTAGGTCTCGTCTTTGTCTTGCAGTATCTTACAGTAAAGTAACGTCAGTGCAAGGAAGCCTCACTGGAACTGTTGCAAAGGCCGCCTTCTTGTCTCTACCTCGTTCGATGGGGCATCACAGGTGCATTCTTTTCTTGGCACTTCAGCTTACTCCTGTAGCGGCCAGATTTTTAGAGTGTATTAATTTTTATTTTGTCTTCGCTCCAAGGAACAACAAAGACAGCGAGTATGGTAGCGCGAGCTACACCGCGGCTGATGCAGATGCGATGAAGGCAGCGTGGCGCAAAAGGGGCGGGAGATGCACGACGGCGAAGCAGGCATTACGCGGCATATGTTATGCGCCAGTGCTTCTATGGAGAAGAGGTGGCGCTACCACCGCAAAAAAGCACAGAAAGCCGTAGGCTCCTTGTCTGCCCTTCTCTTTTCACCCATCTTTCCAGCCCCGGAAGCTGCGTGAATTACGCACGTGTTGTCCCGTGCACGCCTTCTTCGTTTTTCTTGTTCGACTTTAGTTTTCTTTCCTTGCTTCTTACTTTCGCTCTGAAGCTTAGGACAATGTGCTACGAAAGAGCACCACGCTGCGCAGCTGGGATGCCTGCCTCGGCGCGGTCGTTTAGCGCAGCCTTTGCGGCTGTTTGGAGCATGCAAGGCGGAAGCCCGAGAGAAAGTGATGAGGAGGTGAGTAAGCGGGGAAGGGAGAAAAACGACAACCACCAGCGGACCACGCTTTCTTCGGAGCACCGTTATCGCGCCGGTGTGCCCACGCGAGCTATGAACAGCGTGAAACATCGCTCACTGCCCGGGACGCCATTGTCTCACGACCACGGCACCTAGTAGCCGCTCGGGAAGTGCTGCCGTCGGGCCCCATTGTCCATCGCCTATTATACGAGCTTGCTAGGCGAGTCTTGTATAAAGAGCAAGATAAAATATCAGGTAGGCAGTACTCGAAATGACCCTCTCTCGACACCCTTGCTGATGAGTAGGATAACAAGTTACTGCACTATAATGAGTCTTATTTGCATCCGGAGCGCCAGCGAGACAACCTTAGAGTGTTTGGTCTTTTAACCCTCATCTCCTTGTTCTCTCAAACTTGCTGCCATGCCAACATCCATACATTTTCTTCAGCGCCGAGGTAGTCGATGCTCTTGTATGCCCTCCAGCATGTAAATGATTAGAGCCGACTTAACCAAACTTGTCGTGCTGAAGTGCACTAGCAATACCTCGTTAAACTTTATCATATACCACCAATCAAGTTATTTGTGAGACCGAAGTTTCACAGTTCGCTACGATAATGTTAACTACCTGAGAAAGACAACTAATCTATCCGTGAAGATTATATTGAGCTTTTTAATGCACTAGCAATTACATGAACACTCTCGACTGGTTCTTGCCGTCGCCGTCATCATCATGTTCGGTATCAAGCCGAAACTGACAACATCTCTCCGCGCATTGCATCTTCTATCCGCGAGTAAACACACGCAAGCGGGTGCAATGAACGTGGCTGAAGCAGAGATGAAATGAGCCCACTTGCTTATGCACACTGAGGGTGAGTGGGATAACACCATCCTATGTGCCAGGCCTGCTGACTATTACGATCGTTAGTGCGCGCTATCTCGGCAGGCATTAGCTTCTTCATGATGTGCTGCGTGAAAATGTCAGCTCCCTCTGAATCAGCCATATTTCCTTCCACAGGCAGTTTATAGGATGACACGAAATACAACTCAGAAGAGTTAGCTGCAAGCATTTCTTTGCATAACATTAAATTTGATGCTAGCGCATCCATCGCATCACCCTTACGGTGTGACTTATTTCTTTCAAAAATAACACATATTCAAACTTTTTATTTTGTAATGTTTAGTATCATTATGAAAAATGTGCGTGGACTAAAATCACTATATAACAGACCCCAACATCATTAAAAAGATACGTTTTGCCAGATTTGTTTGAAAAATAGATGCCTGCCAATATTGGGCATACATTTAATTAAAGCTGACGGCCAGTGGTAAACACCATAACCAAACAAAAAAGTATATACGTCGATTCCGACTTCGTAAATCGGTCTTTACCGAAGCATTGTTGTAGTATATACCTTGCTTGAAGTTTTGTACTTAGATGTCTGGTTCATTTTTTGCCAACTTTTCTTCCAGTAACATCATCACGCTTTCTACTCCATTGATAAAAAAGGGGCGGCCTGTGCCTTACTAGTGCACATTATCTTGATTTTCAGTATGTTCTTAATTTATTTACAACACTGCATCTTTGTTATTTTGTTTTAGGAAGAATTGCTAAGCTTTAGATACTGTTTCGGTTGTTTAAAACGTCTAGAAACAAATATTCGGTAAATACGTGTTTATGTTTCTTAATCGTAATTTTGAAAGAGCGACATTTTTGTAAATTAAAAATCCGTATGTACGTGCAGAAACTACAACGCCACGTTTCGTCACCCATGCCCTTCTTAGGTGGCCAACATAAGTAAGATTAGTTGTCTCTTTTTTTCTTTCTTGCTCTTTCTCTCTCTCTCCATCTCCGAAGAAAACTACGTTTGCCTGTGTGAGGTCTCCTTACATTCTAGTTTCAACTGAGGTTTAAGGAAGTGTAGGCGAGTTTTAGGTAGTTTGGGCTCCGTCAAAGTTCTCCATGGCAAGTTCATATCTTTTAGTCTCAACGGTAGTGAAAGTAACAAGCTTAAATATGTTTCGTGGAACAAAACAAAACATCAGCTTCTTGTTAGCGAAAAGTATTAGCCAAAAGAAAAGTGGTCGCGACACGTGCCTCCCTGATACGTACTAAAGTCGTATTAGAACATACGCATGCATCTCATAAATGACAAGGAAAGCACAGTGGCAATGAATCTGCGGTGCGAATGGGACTCGATGAAAAAATATTAAAACGTAACCCAAGAACTTCAATGTGTTCAATGTGACCTTAGGTAAAGTAGTAATCGTATGCAGTTCAACGCTATTCACGAAACTCCAAACTGACAATGCAACCTCACAAATAAAAGTGAAAAATAGCTTTCGCTAACTGCCGTATACTTAGAAAATTTTTCTTAGGTCATTAGAGGCAAGTCAAAAGTTATTTCAAAAACATTGCTTCATATAAACATTGGCTTGCAATGTTAATCACCTGAGAAGCCATACAGTGGTAGTTTCGTGTCAGTTCTACTGGAAGAATCTGAAATGGCGTAATTGCATTCCCACTGGAGTTAGGAAATGGTTCATTAGCGCTCACACTAAACCGCTTTCTGTTGGCTAATCCGGTCGCCACGCGTTAACAAACTTACTTGCAGCACTCAGGTAACTGTTTGAATTTGGTGATCAGGAAGGGTAAAAGAAGGCCACAAAATCGGCCCGGGTTAAATGAACGTTAGGAAGGAGAAATTCTAATGCACTATTCACGTGTAAAAGTGTAGAATTCTGGCCACGATGCAACTAATTTGGGGGTGAAAAACATCCTGAACACTTAAGTAAGCAAAATTTTTTTGGCTTTTGAGTACGGCACACTGTGACGTAAATTGTCGCATGCGCAATGCTCGTGTACTTCGTAAACATCTTCGTTCAACCACGCCTAAAGGCTTTTATATTCCAGCACTGCAATAGCGCACCTCGTTTTCGATGAGTAGTATGAAAACGCAACTTTATTTCACTTTTAAACTTCATATTCCACCAATATGAACACTTGTCTGCGATCTGCACTGTTCAATCTCGCATGGCAGGTGTTGTTTCCTTTTATTTGAAGTATGGATAGAAAACTGCATTATCTTCTCTCACCGTTCGCGTTAAATGGTTGTTTGTTAGAATATTGCGAAATGTTCCATGAATATCGGAAACTATTCTGAACGTTTTTAGTGAAACAGAGATGTCACAACGATGCAAACGCAACAGGGAGTTGGGAGAATACTAGTAGAAGCTTTGCGCATTTCCTTCTTTCTTTCTCACTTTCTTTCTTTCTGTCTTTTTCGTTTCTGTCTATCTTTCTTTCTTTCTTTTATTTCTTGCTTTCTTTCTTTTTCTCTCTCTTTCTTTCTTGCTTTATTTCTTTATGCAGGTTGTGCAAGACATTTATACAGTCATTATGAATTCCAAAGCTGCCACCTTTTTAACGAAAGTGTTTGACACTGATACTGCTGGTCGAATACATAGTAAAGAGAGGGTAAGTTGATAAGTAGCTTAGAAGGGCCCTGCAACACTATTTGGTGTAACCATCAAATGGACTCTTCAGGGAAACTCACTGATTCACAAGTCGACCAGCTTAAACAATTTTAGAATCAGTCAAAAGCGCAGGTACAAAAACTCATTGCTTTCTCTCATCCTTCGTCCTGACGAGCACGCTGTAAGCAAAGCAGCGATGGATCACATGGGGCAAAGACGTTAGATCACACGCACGTCTTAACCTAGAGCACTTTCTTTGTATCTCCTTCTCAATGTCCACTTCCTTTCAGTGTGATCACGAGCAAGCGCGTGGACTCATGGTGTCAAGCCTGGCAGACCCCGGTGAATCTGCCACTCACGATGCTCAAATCTGTCAACGACCATGAGTTGGGGTATACGGCGCAGTCATTTCGGTATACACGGAGCCATTTAAAGAAAAAAAGAGAAAACGATGTTAAGATGACCGAAAATTATTTGTAAATTCTAGGCCGCGTGCAGCGCTATATGTTGTTTGTCTCGCGTGTTTTAAGGAGCCTCGACTACCGATCATCAGCTTTTTCTGACGACACCTGAAAAGTGTGGAACGCCCCTTTGAGAGCGGCATTGTGATGCTTCCCTACCCTTTCATTCCTTGTTGTGGATATAAGTACTCAATTTATTTTATGAAGTTGTATAGTATAGAAAAGCAGATTAGGCAGCATAACAAGGGGTAACTAGGTAGTTGGATACGTAGAAACGCAATACTTACAAAACATAACTTTTAATGCTTTTGAATTGAAGAAAGATGACAAAAAACAATGTTACTCTATCAACAGGTTTGGTCTTTGTTCCTAGTTACACTATGTTTATTTTTATTTCCTTTTTATCTCTGCTTGATTATAGTATTGAATTACATTTCTGTGAAAGGGAGCATATAGAGAGGTAGATGAAGTGGCATATTTTAATGTAGCCGATTTTTTTAAGGAGTAATTTCATTATTGAACTCCCACAGCTCCTTGAGATAATTTAAGGTGAACCCATACATTCATTGCTTAGTTTAACCGTGCATTTATTTTCCAGCGTAATATTTTGGCAGATGAAACCATCACCTTAATGCGATTCAGCAAACACATTTGTGACAATGTGTTTGCTGAATCGCATTAAGCCGTCGACCAGTTTGTGGAACCAAGCCGTCGACCAGTTTGTACCTGTCAAAGTGACCGAAGCAGAGAAGTCGGAATATTTTGTTTATCGGGATTGCATTACACGTTGCAAAGTTATACATGACACCTAACACACACACAAAAAAATATCTCACGCACTCCTATAAGGTGGCTCATAAATGGCCACACGACGAGAGACACCACCAATCCCGTAACGATCAATGGCCACGGAAAATAAAAACTCGATATCGAAGACGGGTGCTATCCCAAGTGTGCACACTTCAACAACGACCATCAATTTGACGTATTAAAGACGCCCAACCTTTCCGGCGTGTTGCTCCTCTTACTCGTAATGCTGTATCTACAACTTGTGTTACTCAATTGATGTTTTTTTCTTTGCGATATCCATGTGGCATAAGCACTCTCGAAGGGATCCGCAAACGGCTCTTCTTGCCGAGACTTTACAAAACGCAAACAGGGGGAAAAATAAATAAAAAATGCTTCACAAAAAACACTCAGACTGAACGGCGCAAAAGCGATGAGCGCATACACGCACAAAAGCGGTAGCGCCGCTACATAGCGCGAGGCCTCCCGCTCTTCTTCTTGCTACTAGCTTCTAACCGTGTTTGTTTCTGTGGCCGGTATCACGTCTCCGCACCGCTTTCTTTCTGCACCAATGGAAACGTGCGCTCTTTTCCTTGTTTAGCCCATTTAAAGTCTGCGCGCCTCGACATACGTTGAGGAGAGGGCGAGGCAATACGAGAAAAGCAACGGCGACAGAGCGCTACTCCGATCGAGGAAGAACCCGGATGGCAAACAATGCGCTGGACGTCGGCGAAGAAGACGAGGCTGGTACAGTGGCGGCCCAGAAGAGAAGCACCAAGTTTGGGATAGCAGCACAGAAACAGGCACAGTGCCTTCTCGTCGCAGATGCAAGTGCTCAATGAGACGGCAAGAAAACCGTCGGGGAGGTTTCGAACCGGCTCGATGGGTCCCATCCCTGGAGCTCCGTACCACACGCGGTCCCAGCGGAGCGTTGAAAGAGGCCGATTACCAGCGATGGGGGCGAAATATATCGTCCATAGGAGAAGACCTCAAAAACGGTTCGCAGTGAAGACGGGACCAACGAGGAGCAAGAACTATCGACGTAGAAAGAAGGATCCGAGAAGAGGCCTGGTTTTTTCAAGTTCCCAAAAGCAAATCAGTCACAAGGCCCAACAGTAAACAAACATGGCACGCGTCCACGTTTGCGCAAGTATGAAAGAAATGAGAGATTTATCGAACCAACAAGGCGGAAAAAGAAACAGAAATACGGACAATTTGTAGAACTCGCATCGAGCGGTTTCGCAGTCGCTATATCGAAACAAAAAACAAACATAACAAACAAGAAATCAATATGTGAAAGAAAAATCGCGAAACACAAGGCACCTACTTCCAAAAATGGGGCTAACAAACAGATGAAAAGATGGTGTTTAAAAAAAGTGAGCCTATAGAGTTCTGATAAATAGAAGGAAGCAAGCTTTACATTAAATAAAAAAAATAGTGAGCTTGAATTTGATAGTACCAAGCAAGTCGAATGGTTGGAGCGTGACATATTCAAGCAGGCTTGCTTAAGAGCCGGTGCCAAGCGAATAGTCTTGAATACCGGCGTCACACAACTTCGATGTGCTTGAGCCAAGCGTCCCTGCACACAACGACTGGCTCTGCTTCGTATATGGTTCAGTCGCCTTCTTTCACAGTGTGCCCGCGTTGCAGTTGGATGCTGGCTTTCAAATGCTCGGCTTACGCACAGCTCGTGTCATTTGATTCACCTCAGATGCACTTGCGCCTCACGGCATTGTGCAACTACGTCGTCAAGGCAACAATATTTTACGGCATATCATATATTACGTTTATACAAACGCATGTGAAAGATAGAAGCTGTGTGAAATAAATAACAATGAAAAAGCGGTTCTTGTGGCGCAAGTGCAGAACTCGCTTTTGTGGCATCTGCGCAACGGATGCGAGTAGCCAACATAGGCAGAGCGCAAGTTTCCTCATCCGCTTTAAAAAGTGAGGCCTTTTTTTTCACTACATTGAGACACGTCGTTTGAATAAGTCTAGCAAATCAACAAATGTGCTCCAACTTACCAATATAGTGCAAAAATGGATGTTTGGCATACGAATTGGCTGCTATATGATCAACCCACTTTCTGAACGCTTTCCGAAAATACGTATGAACTTTGGGGAAGCAGAATGTGCGTATGGTGATGCCTTTCTGTGTATCCTTTGTTTCGCATTTATCACGCTTCCTTTAAAAAAATTACGCCATCACCCGCTAAAGGGAACCATGTGTAGACGAGAAGCAACGAGAGCTAACGCTTAAACTTAAGGCGGTGTTGCGCAGGAGAGAAACTTGGGAGGAGCGAAGCACGCAGTGATGGACCGGCGTTTCATACTGGGACATTCCAATCACTGATAATGGCCAATTAAGGACAGAAAACTCCGACTGGACACCCAGACCCGCAGTCCACTTTTAGTTAACGCGCACGCTGCGAATTCTTATTGTTCAACAACCCACAGTAAAAAATCACAGCTTATCCACGAGGTGAATGCTGATGAGTGGGGCGAAGTGGACGGACGCATGGACGGATGCACAGAAGGACGCATGGACGGACGGAAGGACGCACGAATAGACGCACGGACGGATGCACGAATGGATGCATGGACGGACTGGCGGATGCTTCGCCCCATTCATCATCAATCACTCCGTGGATATGCTGTGACGCCATTTTTTATTGTGCAATGCAATGCAACTGGCTACTACGACGACTACGTCGACACAGGACATACGACCCACGTCTTAAGGGGCTTCGCCCCTAAAATCTCCCACTGGCACTACCTTGGAGGTCAAAATCCAGTGCCTACATATAAGGGGTGGCCAGTGAGCGGTTGCGCAGCGCGAGCAGTCAGCCTGCGTCGGCGTTGCAAGGCGAGAGAGGTGGGTGAGCGTAAAGAGGAGAGAAAGATTCTAGTGGACGCTGCCTGTGTCGGCACAGCGAGGCAAAAGGGGGGAGTCTAGGAGAGGGGGATGGACGCACGTGTGTGGTATGGGTGATTACACCACACAACTAATTGAGCTTGACCATAAGACACTTGGTATATGAAAGAGAGATTGCACCGAAAGGTTTCGCACAATTCAGAATAATATAATTATATCTATGATGTGTCAATGCTTAGACGCGGCACCACTTGGTAATGTCATGTTTATCTCTCTATGCCCCTAAAGGCTAATGACTCGACTATAACTTGATATTTAAAAGTACACCTATTGTTCGAACATGAACTTTCTATAGTCATAAATAAATGTATCACTGAACATGGAGGTCGCTTAAACCTATAGCCTCCAGAATTGAAGTATTATAGCGTAAACAGACGCCATTCGCAAAATTTTCACATTAATTTGCAACTTTGTCATGCTTTGTTTTTTCGTGCTGCATATTGCAGTGCAGTTGTTAAGTGCGCACTTCGCCATAATCTTCCACACTGCGTAATAGCGAAGCCCTTCCTACGAGTCCGTAAGGCAATACTCATGTTTAGCAGTCACGCTGCTGCACTCATTATTGACGGTTTGGTTGATTACGATGGTCTAAATCAAACTACTGGGCAATGAAAGAAGAGGAGTGCTCTTAAAAATTACTTTTTAACAATCAAAGTAGTTCCATGTAATCAACGCACCTAATTAAAGCCAAACTTTTGCTAAAAGCACTTGCTAGCCTGACTTACAGGCTGAAATGTCATTCAAACTTTCGTTCTGTCTGGCCGCTGCCTACCCTTTTTCACTTCTGTCTGGCAGCCTCGGACTCTGAATCCTGACAGTCAACAAAGAACCAACGCTTAATCTCATCTTATCCTTGTCCGCTTGTAAGAATCTCCGACTAACAGCATGGCGAAGAACGGCGCTGCCGCAACGGTGTACTCGACGAAGCACCCATTTCATAGAAAAGAGCAAAAATGTGCTAATGACGCATAAATATTACACAAGAAACTTTGCCTGCGAGCCAGAGTAAACTGATGCCTGGGCATACAGTACCTTGTGACAAGCGAAAAACCTTTGTAAGAAAGCTATTTACAAAGAATTTTGCATCGACTGAGAAGGCTGAAGCTATTGGCAGGTATATTCATCTAAAGAAAGGCTATACAAATTCTGAACTTTGACCTATGGATAAAATACTCAAGCTCAATGATAAAAAAAAACAAAATACGATGTTTCAGCAGTTCACTGTACATATCTTCAAGAAGCTGGTAGAAGTAATGTTTAACCAACATATATTCATTTTCTGAAACTGCAGAAATAGTGCCCAGCAAATTATGAACAAGAGATAAATTTCTGTCTTGCAGCTTGCTCTTGTTACCTTTTGATTTCTTGAGGGCATACCACGCTACACTATAACATAAATGCGTCAGACAAATGGAAAAGTGAAAACAAAAATGACATCAGCTTTCAACCAGGCACCCTCTTCCGAGGACAATAAGAAATAACCACAAAATAAAGAATGACCAGTGGAAAGAACCGCGAAGTAAAAATGCCAGTTTTGCGGCGCAGTGTTTGAACACAATCGTGAATTCACGCGTGAAGTCCGACAAAGAAACGCCGCGGACATTGCCCGCGAGCGTCGCTCACAGTCGTGGTGCAGAAAGGAACTACAAGAAAAAGAAAAACAAAAAAAGAGTAATACTGAGGCAGGCTTAAAATAAGGACCAAGCGAAGGAGTCGGTTGTGCATGCAGCCGAAAGCAAACGATACCAGAGTGAATACGACGGAGCGCTTCTCCTAACAAAAGCAAACTTCCATTTATCAGCGAGCCTTGGTACGCGGCGAACTCGCAGGAACGTTTGTTGCCGACACTTACTCTTTATTTTGGCAATGCTAGACGCGGGGGTTTTGTCAAGTTTGTGCGCCTCAATTCTTTTTGGGTCGCGTGGCAGATAGCGCTTCTGTTTTCGAGAGCTAGCTCATGTGGTATGCCGAGAAAAAAAAATGAGCGCCTGATAAAAAAAAATAGTAGAAGAACACGGCAGGAACGCAGGCTGAAAGCAGAAACGGCGAACGCCAACGTGACCATAATTCGTGTTTGACGAGAGCCAAAGGGCTCCTCTGTAAGAAGTCTGAAGAATCAAATATACTAGACTGGGTCAATTCAGGTTTCGGAAGACCTAGGAGAGGAAAATGCCGAGATAATGTAGAAGAAAAAAAACGTGAACTCTAAGTGGGTGCCTGTGCTTGATGAATTGACTTATTCATACCTGACAGAATAAGGCGTCGTTTCGTGCCATGAAAGCGCGAATGTGTAGGGGGAATGCTCGCCTCTCAGGAGTTACTGTGTAGCTGTTGTTTGGAAACTGTGTATTTTCTTTTCCTTACTTGTTCTTTAGCTAGGTCAATGCGGCGCATCTCTGAACAATGTTTCTTGTGCAAGCAAGTGAGCTCAGGTAGAGCGAGCTTTCTTTCGCAGCTCGTTATTAAACAGTTTATGAGATGAAATTTGTAGAAGTATTAATCGGATTAGTTCTAAAAGCAATTCACTTCAATTGGCTGGTCAAATCTCTTTATTATAATGACCTTTCAAAAATATGAAGTCATATATATGCATTGGAATTTGATGTTATTATGTGAAACGTGCTTCTTCATTGGCGCATGTCGCATGAACACGCCAAGGAAGGTAGTCCAGCAAAAATTATCTACGATTACGAGACTACTTAACTCAAGATCTCTACGCATGATGATATGTGGGGTTTAACGTCTCAAAACCACCATATGATTATGAGAGACGCCGTAGTGGAGGGCTTCGGAAATTTCGACCACCTGGGGTTCTTTAACGTGCACCCAAATCTGAGCACACGGGCCTACAACATTTCCGCCTCCATCGGAAATGCAGAAGATCTCTACGCAGCAGTGCAGTGCGTGTACATGTAGTTATAGATAGCTGCAGCAAATTAGCGTACTTAGTTATACAGATAACTCTAAATTAAAGCGTTAGTGTGCGATAGTGCGCATCGCCAGTTTCTAAAGACAAATAGTCAAGTTGGTATCCGCCTGATGCGTTAAGCAAGCTAAATAAGCAGTGGTGCTTCAGTGTTAAGTGGTGTCTTGGCTAGCTGAATATGATGACTCATGCTGAAGTGAAAATAAGAGATATGCAATGACATGAATGAAGGAGCCGTTCATTTCCATTAAGGTACACATAAAGAATCTGACGCTTAGTAGCTTGCTCTCAAATGCTCAGGACAGCTGTATAATAAAATGAATCGCCCGCGCGGTAATTTACAAGAGCTTTCCATTAGTCATTCTATTATAATGCACATCGTGAGCCCCAAACAGGTCGATACTGCGATTAATTTCCTCTTCTTTGATTTCTTCGCTCATGATCTTGATGCTCTTGTCCGTGGATAGACGCAGTGCACTAAAGCACCCCAACACACAGCAACGCTGAACAGATGGTGCCTCTGAGATATCACTTAAAAGGAAATAATGAAAATAAAAATAAAAAACACTGGTTTTAGGCCACACACAATTTGGCACTGAATACAAGGATTTGCGTCAACCTAATTGCTTATGAGATATATTGAGGGAAACGTTTAGACCGCCGGGCAATGGTATGCTAAAGTGATGAAAGCGATTTTATAAAGTAACAATAGAAACCTAAAGTTTATGACTATAAGTGAAGATTTATTTTATTTCTCACGTTTGCGACTCCTTCACACTCAGCTTTAGCGCCAGTTCTGCACAATTGAGTTTAGATCCTACTTCGAGAATATGCCATTAGGAAGTAAGTGTACAATGCAACATTAAGATCACACTTGTTATTCTAAACGTCAGTATGACTGAGGCACCTCATTTCTAGTGCTCTCACTTGGGTGAGAAAGAAAGCACCGCGTTTTTCGAGAAATGTATACGTATATCGAGGAAGCCGGAATGCGAAACGCATTTTTTTTCTTTTCTCACATCCTCTTTTGACACCTTTGTCTCAATTCATCCACATAGTCATATAGCGTAGAGTCACACGCATGCCCACTGCAGGAACGGTTAGCGTGATCGAAGGCTCTTAGGCGGGCTTCCGTCTGTATTGCACTTGCCTGTTCGTCACGCAATCACGGGAACGGTAACACGTACCAGAAAGCTTCCCTTCCATTGCTCCCGTTTCTCTTCCGACGTACTCTTTATTTCTTTATTTCTTTACCTGAAAAGGTGCGCCACTGCGCTGAGCCGAAACGGAAAGAAAATAGGAAATCGAGTATGACTGCACGAGGTTTTTCCGCTGCTGGGTGAGAGGCTTTTATTTTCACTCCACTCAGACAAGGTCCGGCAATTAGCAAATTGCACTGGCTTCTTTTCGCAGTGCAAGCTCCCAACGTGGGCCGATGCTCTTTCAGCTTCTCCGCTGCTTATTCCACGCTGGATCTTTCAAACATTACAAAACTATTGCACAAAAATTGGCGCCTCATTGCTTAGAGTACATGATTCGAGCTCACTTAACACTGTTCTGTTATTTCGCCCACGCGTTCTCCGCTGTATTTATTTCTGCTGATTTTGCACACTATCTCGAATGGGTGCACGTTTTTAGTTTCTTGCAAGTGATGGTTTCCCAATTCCCGCGAAGCAGAGAACCTTGCTTCGTAAGTGAATTCTTGTAAAGAGCTTCGCGGTGCGCCAAGCCAATTTAAACACTTGTAACCTCTTTTATGCGCATTACCATACTCACATTGCTTAATCTTATGTTGTAGTATGGTTAAAAAAATAAAACAATGTGAAGAAAGCCGGGAAGACATAAATATTTACCTCACTTTCAAAGAATAAGATGCTTTACCTTGAGCACATTTAAGAAACATTCGGCACTGAGTGTGCACATCCTTCTGCATTCCCTGTGTACTTTTGGCACTATTTAAATTCCCTCTAGAGTATTAGGTATGAAGTGACTCACCCTGCCACACATTTTCGTAATACGCTCTCCAGGAACAATTATTTTAATGAGGACATAGTGGACAAATGTACGTCTATGAATAAATACAAAAACAATCTGCAGGTGAACATGCTGTATAAGGTATTCGCATTCGGGCAGTGAATCGTTAAAGCCATCACGGGCCAATAACTTTTATTCCTACTAGATATGTCAAAGTTAATTTCATTTTGTCTCTCAGCCTCTCGAGAACCTTTGGCCGAAATGTTTAAAAAGATGTTTAGAGGAAACACAAACACGCTCTTCGTGAGACTGACCCTTTAGAAGTGTTTGATCACAAAATGTATACTTGTGCGAATGCTTTCTACAGCGACAAAATAGAATTCCTATTCTGTCTTTAGGCCGAAGCATAGACGCAATCAATATAAATTTTTGGTCAGAGCCACAGCTACTACATCAGTAAGTACACTGGCGTGCTTTTGAAATTGTTTTTTTAATTTGTTCTTTGAGTCTCAGTGAGAAACACAAAATGTAACATCACAGAAGAATGGCTAGTCGGCATTAATTCCTGAATAATTTTGAAACAGTGCAAATAAGAACACAAACACGAGGAGTGGCTTTTGTGTGTTCTTTATCCCACTTTTTTGAGTGTTGTAGTTCGCGCTCGTTTCAGAAAGTCCAAGTTTTGCTTCGTCAGCTTAAAATGTTTACGTCATGTAGGAATGATTTTTTTTCGGAAAACTCTTCAAAAACATTCGTTGAATATCACGTGAATGACTTTCAAGAAGTTGTGTGTTGTCGTAATGCGTCACTATTGCCACAGTAATGGCATAGAGTTTCCTAATATACACTAGAGGGAACTATGGCGCTAGTGTCTATAAAAGCTGCAACGCACGGCGCTTCAGCGAGCATAGAAATGATGGGTAGTACACACATTTGTCTAATCTTCGTACTTCTGGCCTGCTTTTGGCTTCGTGTGTGTTCGTGTGGCTTGGAGCTGTTTTCTCTTCAAACAAAAATCAGCAAATGTTCGGCGGTGGCGCTTCACCACCTTATTCTTTTAGACTTACCTTTCCAAGTCGGGTCACGAAGCTCAATAGGGTTGAATTTTTCTTTCAAAACAAAACCGGAACACATCAATAAACAAAGCCGCAAGTACGCTCCGCCACCCACAAGTACGAATACTAGGCAAATGTGTGCACTACCCATCATTCCGTGGTCGCTGAACTATCGCAGCGACAGAATCTCTTCTAGTTAAGTTTAAGAAACTCTATCAGTAATGGGGCAAATACGTGTACGTAAAAGTCTTTTCATTGTGTTTTTATAAAGAAGTTTAGTCAGTCTGTATAAATTATGGCAAGTTTACAAGCATTAGCTTATGGTTGGTGGCCGTGAAAGGAAGAACGTACGGATGGACACAGTGCACACAATGACAGAGAAGCGCGCAAACGACAAGAAGCCTGGTAAATACAATATTATGACTATTGATCTGAGATGTCATGTAAGTTATGTGTTAGCATGTACATGGTCTGTTTATAAGGCTTGAGCGCCCTAGCTCAGGCCGACTTCTCTACCCTCCGACAAACTCTCTCTTGCTCACGTAAAAAAGTGCCAGTGAGCCAGCATCTAACAGAAAAATTCAATGTCCAGAGAAAGCCGGCTACTCTTGTTCTACCTAATGATGTCTTCACAAGCAAATTTTTTATACCACGCAGTACGAATTTCTGCAGTTCAAATGTTTGTCCATATAATCGCCCCCATCTAAATCGATAGTTACATTGGCAAAGCAATGATGTACAAAGCACGTCACTTCAGTTTGTGTATGTGTGTTTTGCATCAAATACAAGTGAAGACGCTGTGTGTGTGTGTGTGTGTGTGTGTGTGTGTGTGTGTGTGTGTGTGTGTGTGTGTGTGTGCGCGTGAGTGTGTGCGTAGTGCTTCTTTTTGCCACGTGACGCTCATGAAAAGAAACACAAGCAGTGAGAAGCACTCTTTTTATCCTGCTCTGACCCAGATGGCAACATAAAGATGTTTTATAGTTCGTTATTGTACCGTAGATGACGGTAGTGACAACAGCCGCTTCAATATAAATTCAAAACAGCGTAAACGCCACGTGTTCGCCTTCCTTACCACCCTGCGTTCCCTGGTTGTGTAGGTCATCTCTATCTACGCTTCTTTTTGCCATGTGGAAGCTTTTGCGAACCTCTATTATCCTAATTGCAAAAGAGTACTACAAAAAAACATGACATATTCAAAGCACGGCCATCCATTAGTGAAGCTGAGATCTAATTCAATGCAGTTAAAGGCAATTTACTTCGGAATTCCACAAAAGGCTTTAGGCAGTGAACTTAATCTGATTTTGAAATAATCAGACAGAGGAGCTTCAGCCACAGTAAAAGAAAAAATTCCGCCATATCCACGAAGTGAATGATGATGAGTGGGCGAAGCTCCGGAGGTAAACCTGGTAAACCATGAATCCTCTGTACATTTTGCCCACTCGATTTTATTACATCGCTCCCCCTAGCGTACGTCGCCGCACTAAATCGAACGATTGCCTTCAACCAATGACACGCGCCATATGTGACATCATTCCTATTTTATAAGATCTCGCGTCTTTCATCAACTACAAGTACCGCTTTCTAGTTTATAACATCTTGCATCTTTTCATCATCAGCTACAAGTACCACCATCTAGTAAACACTACAAGAACTAAACGAGAGGTGGCTACATACAGGAGACGGTACCGCCATCTAGTGAACACTGCAAGAACTAAACTAGAGGTGGTCACATACAGGGGACGGTACCGCCATCTAGTGAACACTGCAAGAACTAAACTAGAGGTGGCTACATACAGGCTACAGGGGACGCACAGCCCACGCCCTAAGGAGCTTCGCCCCTAAAAAAACACGGCAAGCTAGGGCGTCTTCCAATTTTTTGCGTGTGTGTGTGACGATGTCGAAAGTGCGTTCTTTTCAAGATAGAATGGAAGTGTGATTGGGTAAGAGTTCCAATTTAGGTGATTATAGGGGCAGCAGGTAATTGGAAGACGTCACTATGTACCAAAATTTTTCTCAGTGCTCGTAGATTTAACTAATCATCTGAATAAGGTGGTTATCTGCTGGTACGAGTCCACTTATGAAACGCTTATAACAGTTATGTATAAGGCAGCGCAGGATGGTCAAAATAGTTTTGAGTCAGCCAAAGATAAACAGCCATGTGATGAACTCCAGTTCTCCTAATTATGTGTCAAACGGTGGGCAATGCTGTAAAGAATTAACGTGCGAGACTTGTAGGAAGGAGGACCACAGAAGACCGCAGAATAAAGATGCAGCCAGTTATGTGGTCATAACGGGGTTCTAACGTTTAGTAAAACTCGTTGTTGGGCTAGTTGGTGAGGTAACAAGAAAATTAGACGATGCAAACCACCGCAGAGAATAAGCGAAAGCAATTAAAGTCACTTCGCAAACTAAATATATTTCTGAAAAACGACCGCATTACACGCGCCACGCCACAAATTCGACAATAACCCACCGTTACGTCACATCGAAATATAGCACACTCACACTGCACGTGCTAGCTCAGAAACTAGTCATAAGATCAATTTCATTTCAACGCGCAGTACCACCAAGGTCTCGCTAAAAGAAATATCGTTTTCTTCCTGATTAGGTATGCCTCTAGCATCTCTCTCACATCTCTTTGATTCCACATAGAATGGTGGTATCAGCAAATCTCGCCACACAACCACACGTGCTGCATTGCATAGGCAAATTTACGAAAAGATTGATTCATGCTAGTTTGCCGATGAGCAAATGACCGCACGAGAGCATGATCTCTCGATCAAGAATAATCTTTTGGAACATTCACCTATACACTGCAGCACGTGGGTATGTGTCAAAAGATTTGCTAATACCATCATTCTAGGTAGAATCAAGGAGATGATTGAGCGAGGCATGTTGGAAACACACCTCAATAGGAAGAGAAGATGTATTAGTATTAGCGACACGTCGGTGGCCCTGCGTTCAGGTGAATTAAATTTTTTTACGGGTTCTGCACTAACACGCGCAGTGTGAGTATCAAAATGTGCGATTTGACGAAATAATGGGTTATTGTGCATGAGTGGAAAGAAGCAGTGTGGTAGTTTTGAAAAAAAAAATAAAGTTAGTTGGGAGTTGACAATCTTTCCTTTCGTCTATTCTTCCCCGGTGTAGCTTGCGTCATTTATATTTTTCTTTTAGCGTTCTTTAAAACACCGCAATCAACTTACGCCTGGTGCATGTAGGCAGTAGAAAGACGCATCCGTCCATTCATTCGTCCGTCTATCTGTCCGTTCGTCCATCCATCCATCGATTCATCCATCCATCAGTTCATCCATCCATCTATTCATATGTCTATCCGTCTTCCCGTCCGTCCATCCGTCTTCCCATCCGTCCGTCCGTCAATGCACCTGCCTGCCTGCCTGCCTGCCTGCCTGCCTGCCTGTCTGCCTGTCTGCCTGTCTGTCTGTCTGTCTGTCTGTCTGTCTGTCTGTCTGTCTGTCTGTCTGTCTGTCTGTCTGTCTGTCTGTCCGTCTGTCCGTCTGTCCGTCTGTCTGTCTGTCTGTCTGTCTGTCTGTCTGTCTGTCTGTCTGTCTGTCTGTCTGTCTGTCTGTCTGTCTGTCTGTCTGTTTTGTCAAGTATTCCATGAAAGTTCTTACACAAGTCCGTACGGAGTACACCACAGAGATTTTTCAGGCTTTAACCTCACGTCTTCTAAACAATGTAGTATCATAATTCAAAGACAAACAGTTCGCTTGATTTTTATATGCATTTACACGATCATCCCATCAGAATATCAACCATATACATAATCCTTTCAATAATATTGAAGACAACTATGACAATACTCAGAAACATGCTGTCATATTTCATGGCTGCGCAGTCATTCAAGGTAACGTTGCTGACTACATGAGTGTTCGAGAAATAAAACGTTGATGCACTGCCTCTATTTAGCCGTTAAGTATCTAAAGCTGTAAATTAAGTTGGCTTAGGGCATTCTTCTCTGAAACAGCTAAACTTACCATATTTACTTGAATAAGTCGAATATTTTATTATCTCATCACGAAAATTAAAAATATTTATTTCACCAATCTCGTTAAATAATTTAACGCCAGACATTCGTGTAGAAAAAATTGGTCCTTTTTTAGCCTAATAGTTTTGGTCCTTTTTAAGCCTAATAGTAAGGCCTTTGCAAATATCTCAGGTCTCGTCTCAGTTAACGATTTCTTCTCTCGTTATTTATCTTCATTTGTGACAATTCTATCGCATGAAAGCAGAACTACAGTTGCCTCATCTCCCGAACATTGCATGGGCAACAGAAATTAGCGATTCTCTCTTCAAGAAGCAACACGATTGTCAGTTTTCAAACAGAAAAGTAGTGGTTGTAAAATCCAGTTGTTCCTACAACTCCGCAGCAGTTTCGCAACGTAAACTATTGAAGAGTGTAGCTGGTGAATGATGAAAATACGAGAAAATCACTGTTATCATGCGGGGAACATCCAGAGTTGAATGGCCATCCTATACAGTACACTAGGCATAGTAATCTGCTGCGTGTCGTAGCGATGCAATGAGATGTTAAATAAATGCTGTCGCAAAATCCAGTGCACCTGTATATTGGTTCAAAATTAGTGTTGTCTAGCTGCTGTCATGTGCTAATAAAGGAAAGGCCAACCAAGCCATATTCACTCAGGCAATACAATAGCCATCGTCATGCTTCTGAACGACTCTCCTGGGTATGTGAAACGCCTCGCTGTGTGAATGGCGGATCCAGAAAGGAACAGAATTCCTTGAAGGCAGGAACGTAGAAAAAACGGTGCTTATGAAACAATTCCATAAACTCGGGCTTTGTCTGACAACACCGTTGGGAAAGCAAAGGGCCTCTGACATTTTGAGCCAATATTAATGAGGCTCTCATGATTTTATCACGAGTGGGATGGAAATTCCTTTTTGGCAGGCTTGTTTCCTTTAATTTTCCTTTTCTTTTTGAAGGGGGCGGGAGTGAGATGGTTGTGTATGAATGATTGGGTAATAGACAGGTTCTTTACCCCCAAGACATCGTTACGAAGAGAAATCTTTATTTATGTTTGAACCTACGTTGCTGTTTACAAGCCGAGCCATATGTGTGCGCGTAATGTGTATTAAGTGCTCCTTTCTCCGCGCCTGTTCATTAAAAATCATATACCTCAGCAAAATATGATGGCGGATCAAATGAATTACCTGTTCTAGCACTATTTTATTATAAAGTTTGTGAGCACTCTTTAAGAGGTGAAAGTATTCAAAACCGTTCACTACGTGAAATAAAAATGCCTTGATAGAAAACTGGTTGTGCGAAAGATAAGAACCGGTTGTGCTTTGTAAAATATAAATCTTCATAATAGCTAAAACACAGTTACATAGCATATAAAATACCCATCCTCTAGATTCTCTTTTTCCGCTGATAAATCCCATGTTTGTTTCGTAACAATCAGTATGATTGCAGACGTAAAGTAAAAAATTGCTTAATCACTATGCATTCATGAGCGCAGGCAATTAGACCCGAAACAGGGCGCTAATCAACATCATACTTGACAACGTCGACCTGTACAAGCAGCGTCGCCACGTTGTGCAGCCTATTGTCTAATACGCAACTGCAATTTTAGTTCGGGCACTAGAGAGTCGTCTCAAAACGTAATTTCTATTCTCACTTATATTCTTACTTTTCTTACTGATTTGGTGCCACTGTCATAGGATTTAGGGATTATGAACGGCGCTCGTTCAACAATGGCATCTTTTT
This sequence comes from Rhipicephalus annulatus, assembly GCA_013436015.1. Classification (NCBI taxonomy): domain Eukaryota; kingdom Metazoa; phylum Arthropoda; class Arachnida; order Ixodida; family Ixodidae; genus Rhipicephalus; species Rhipicephalus annulatus. Next base: position 1,714,392 of record WOVY01014348.1, read on the forward strand.
AGGGAAACCTAGCATTGTCCAGCCAGTGGATACTCCAATTACCAAGATCCGAGTTTCGGAGTGCCCAGAAATTTGTGAATGAACTATAAAAACACAAGAAAAGCACCCACTTCAAAGCCCCGACACATGATGAATATTCCCGTTGTGCCCCTACTCCCATGGTTGACTTAATCACTTAATCGCGGAGGCTTAGAAGCCCGATCGAAGGGCGCCTGGGGTCTCTTCTATCCGGTCGAAGGCTTAGACTGAAAACTCACTCAGCCGTAATCCTACTAGTATCCATCCGCATGCCTAGGAGGGATATTTCGGCACGGCCTCCCGGATGTATAGGCGATTGAGTGGGCGATAACCCTAAAGGAAAGGCGAAGGATGTCGGCATGAGCGTACTGATGCAACAGGGGTGTCGAAGTCACACTACCGAGCGACAAGACCATAGAAGACTGCCTTACACCTCAGTGCCTCTATCACGTTGCGATGCTGTCGTAATGCACTGCTTCTTTCCTTCGTAAAAGGACAACTGTGTGGCCACATTGGACAACAAACTTGAAACTTCGGAACCACTTTTGCCTGCACAACCCGCTTGATCTCTGCAATGAAGTGCTGGCTGAGACGACACTATGGAATATTTATCGCACACGTTTTTTGTTGGTAGGTACAGTTATATCGAGCTATAACATGGCAATATATAAGGAGTGACAATATTGACCAGGCATAGATCCAGTGAATTGCAGAGAAGGCCTTTGCACAATGAGTCACCGGGAGTGGACTATGGCATATAAATCTTGGTCGGCGACAGTTCAGCGCATATTTGCGTATAGCTACACGTAGCATGCTACATTAATCTTTAAATAAAGCACCACTACGATGGATACACGTAAATGTAGTCCACGAAGCATAGGCAACTTTGCTGAATTCGGGATCACACACTAGCATATGAAGAAGCACGATCCTGTCGTTACCTGGTGACGAAGTTTTGTTGCTATAGAAAGTTGTGGCGTGATTATAACTGCGTCTTAGTTACCGCAGTGCGTTGTAGCATGCAGGATGCTGCATACTTTTCTCATTAGCGTTAGCACCAACCTGATCAGCCCTGTGTTACCTCCGCTTAGTCAATTCTCAGCCTCGTTTATTATTTATCACACTGAGCGCTTATATATATATATATATATATATATATATATATATATATATATATATATATATATATATATATATATATATATATATATATCACTGCGACGAAGGCAGGCCCACCTGCCGAAACGTTACTAGTGTTTTTTCCCACGTTTGTCGACCTCTTTTTCTACCATATATATATCTATATATATATGTATGTATATATATATATATATATATATATATATATATATATATATATATATATATATATATATATATATATTGTTAGGCACCTACCGAAGTCTTGCGCCGCTTTCTGCTCTTATCAATTCTGCCACACCAACTGACAAGCCAAACGCGCCAAGCTAAACGCGCCATGCAACGCTGGCTGCACGTGTCACCACACCACGCGCTGGAAAAAGAACGCTGGTGGTTTTTCGAGGAGCTGCTCGAGGCGAGGCGCAAGAGAAGAAGTTTACGAGATTTTCACTAGTGAGCTCACAATCTTTGTGTATTTAGTTGACGGGCACAAGTTCGCCATTAATAAATAGCTGCTTTAGCTTCCGGTGCTGTATTTGTTCGTTACAATATATATATATATATATATATATATATATATATATATATATATATATATATATATATTCCCTACTCTTTTCATTGCAATCTGTTGTACACTAGGGCACTTTTTTTTCTTACAGTTTTCCCTACGATCGGTTGATGTCAGCCTCATTTACTATTAACTAAACCTTACGCAATTTAGTAGCCGAGGTGTTCTTTGCCATACCGCTTCACGGCAACCGATTGATTAAAGAAATCAGAAAACAGTTGTTGAAGCGCTGCCTTATGATACGAATATTGACAACAAAGAATCTGAAAGTAAATGTAGGTTCCTACTTAGTTTTTTTTTCTCTAGCAGAATGAAACAATGCCGGTACATATAATCAAAACACAATAAGTGAACGCTAATTGAAGCAAGCACAAATGTCTCAATAATGTATCTCAGATGTCATCATTAGTTGTTACAGATGTGATGCCACAAAGCTACGAAGACGTTGCTGAAGTTTCTATGAGCGATCCTTCTCGTGGAACAAATACGATAGCCCCGCCGCGGTGGTCTAGTGGCTAAGGTACTCGGCTGCTGACCCGCATAGCGCGGGTTCGAATCCCGGCTACGGCGGCTGCATTTCCGATGGAGGCGGAAATGTTGTAGGCCCGTGTGCTCAGATTTGGGTGCACGTTAAAGAACCCCAGGTGGTCGAAATTTCTGGAGCCCTCCACTACGGCGTCTCTCATAATCATGAAGTGGTTTTGGGACGTTAAACCCCACATATCAATCAATCAACAAATACAACACTCCCACGTGCGTGTTCATGTGTGTGTGCGTGCGCGTGTGTGTGGGCGCGTGTGTGTCTGAATTTTTATTTACTGGTTAACCTCCCTGCTTTTCCCCACCACATTTCACTCTCTCTTTCTCTTTCTGAAGTTGATGCTGACACCACTATGAGGGGGCTCTTCTGTGGTCGCTGCAGTCGCCTCCTGTTCTACAAGAGCCCGTTACCACATTTCATAATTTATTCCAAGGTGTACATTTCATGAACTTGAAAACACGCACTTTATGGGCACTGCCATTGCTCACACAAAGCTTGCTGTATTGTAATTACTTTCATCAAGGTAGAATTTCGACAGCGCCATATTCCATCCTTTCAAAACACAGCTGACGTGCAAGCTCCTGCTGTCATCCTTGGAATAGTCTTAAGCAGTTAACTACGAGCCGAAAAGCTCTTTCCACATCGTTCTAACAAGCTAATTCCAATGAATGCAAAAAATTAATTACCTCAAACACATCTTTAACAAATATGAAGACTGTATTCACGCGCACACCGACGGATCATGTCGGAATCAAAGCTCTAGGTCAGCAATTCTTATACCTGGTTAAGCTGAGCCATTTAACAACATCTACAACAGCAGAGCTTTGTGCACCACTCTGTTCTTCACACTAGAGTGTTTACAGTCAGGTCTTCTTCGATTGGTAGTTCCCAGCGACTACCAATCTTCACTAGTTCGTTTAAAAAGAGTCAGCTTGGGCAAGAACGCTAGGGTGTTTGCATGGGAAATACAGAGGAATTAACTATAGCAAAAATTTTCACTATCTTCTTCTTTCGAGAAATGCGCCCTCGTTGCTTTTACACGAAAGCCTATGGATAAGTACACTATAAGCATCAATGGTCAAACTGTACCATACGTTCGATCGCACAAGTTTTTTGGTGTCATAATTGACAGGAATCTATTATGGAGCGATCACGTTTCGTACATGAAGAAACGGTTAATGGACATCTGTAATATACTGTTCTTTGCAGGCAAGACTTGGGGAATGTCTCCCAGTGCAGCGCTACAGCTGTACAGAGTACTTTCTCTCGGTTCCCTGCGGTACAGTTTACCAGCATTGACCAATGCAAGCAAACAAAGCTTTCGAACGCTACAGAGTGTTCAGTCCCAGGCACTCCGGATTGGCCTCGGCTTGCCTCGTAGTGCGTCAAGAATGGCTACTATAGCTATTGCCGGTGACCCCCTCATCACGACACATATCAACGTTGAGGCACTCCGGACACATATAAGGCATATTGCTCGGACACCCTGCCACCACCTAGGCTCGTTACCAGCAAACAGACCACGTTCGTCATTTTGACAAACGGTCACCACATACCGCGATTCTTTGCCAACATGCTTCACACCCGCTGCCAGGCCTTCGACTCCTCCCTGGTGCCTGACTCAGGCTAATATCAAGCTAACTATACCTGGCATCAAGAAAAAAGCAGATATGTCGTCACCTGTTCTTAGACAGCTTGCTCTGCTCTTGATATACGAGACGTATCAAGGCTGTATACACGTATACAGCGACGGCTCTGTTTTACAGAAGAGTTCAACGGCATCATTTGTTATACCGATAAATGACATGACAAGAAAATTCAAGACCTCCCACCTTACGAAATCAACGGTAGCAGAGCTCACAGCTCTACGTGCCGCATTGCAATTTATCAGCGATCAACAGCCACAAAAATGGACAATTTTCAGTGACTCAAAGGCGGCACTGAAATCCCTTCTATCCCCTTTACGCCACGACCCGTACGAACAGCTGGTAATTGAGATTGCAGAAAATACTCACCGATTCATTGAGGAAGGACATGAGATAGCCTTTCAATGGCTGCCAAGTCATTGTGGAATAATTGGCAATGAACGGGCCGATAGAGCTGCCCGTTCTGCCCATATTGAAAGCGATGAAATATCAATTCCGCTTTCCAGAATTGACACTGCACGGAAACTCCACATGCTTGCTCGCAAGCGCACCACGTCACAATGGAACGAGTCACATTTCTTCCATGCACGGTTAGGTACTTTAGACCCAACTCTCAGTCTTCGAATTCCTCCGGAATTACGCCGACGAGACCGTCACCCCCGGAAAATCTTTTCCGGGGGTGTCGACGAGACGCTACTATGCTGTGCAGATTATGGTTGGGCGTCGCATTTACCAGTCCGTACGCGTTCCGCATAGGGATGGCTGACACTGCTGCATGCAACCATTGTGGCAGTGATGAAACAACTTGGCACATTCTGTGTGAATGCCCACAATACTGCTCGCAGAGACAGTCACTCTGCAATGCACTATAGATGAACCGAACAACCAGCTTCTTTCGGAAGAAAGACTCCTGCGCTGCCGACAGGACTTTATGTCGCAGAAGAAGACTGTGAAGGCACTCATGCGCTTCTTGCGTTCAACCGGCCTGTCCAAACAACTGTGATCGGAAGTCCCTGAATGTGTGCGCATGTGTTTTTTTTAATTTATTTTATATCTCTCTATAGCTATCCTCTTTCCGATCCCTTTCCCCACCCCCGTACAGGGTAGCAAACCAGTTCGTCTAGGTTAACCTCCCTGTCTCTTCCTTTTAATTATTTCTCTCTCTCTCTCTTAAACACTATCATGATGTTCAAGTGAGTACCAAGCCACCGCGAAATAATAGGAAATGGCGTAGCTGAAAGCTCGGCACATGCAGCGCATCAAGAGAATGATGTATCACTGCTACATCTACCAATGAGCGATGCGCAATGTATAATATATAAGCTGAGCTGGCTATTGTCCAAGGAAACTCGATTAGACAATAGTGTGCAGAACTCCCAGCTATTTAGCATTGATCCCCCCCATTGAATTATTATTGTGTTAAAGGTTAGCCTATCTGCAGAAACCGTCATCCATAGGCTTCGACTTGGCACGGCCTAGACGAAGGCCTTTCTGTATATAGAATAAAAAAGCTAGCAGTCCTACCTGGTCATGTGGAGAAGCTAAATAAAACGTTGAGCACAATCTTCTACATTGTAAAAAGTACGATTGCCCTCGAAAAGAAACTTTTACAAAAACTAAATTCTTTAGATAAGGACCTCTCTTTATAGAAAATATTGTGTCCGTGGCCAAAAGGAAACCTAAAAATCACTGCTGCGCGTGCAGGAACTCACTTTTTGGGGGAATCAGAAATATGTCAAAAGTGATAAACCAAAAAAAGAAATTGTTTTCGCGTTATTGTCAACTGGTGTGTTTCAATACAACATCGTTGCGAAAACCTTTGTGAAAACCTTTGTGAAAACATTACAGTATTCAAGGCACATGATGACCTTTGACATTTTAGTGAACTTTTACGTTTAGTGTGGACATTTATATTGTGCGATTACTTGTGTTTTTGGGAATTCTATGTGGTGTGGACACATTTCTGTATTAAAACAATTGGACTCATCGCGTATTATCTGTTGTGCTATGTACCTACGGATAGCTGTTTGTTTGTTGATTGATTTGTGGGGTTTAACGTCCCAAAACCACCATATGATTCTGAGAGACGCCGTAGTGGAGGGCTCCGGAAATTTTGACCACCTGGGGTTCTTTAACGTGCACCCAAATCTGAGCACACGGGCCTACAACATTTCCGCCTCCATCGGAAATGCAGCCGCCGCAGCCGGGAATCGAACCCGCAACCTGCGGGTCAGCAGCTGTTTGTTTGTTACCCATTATGCGATGTCGCATGAGAAAAGGAGTAGCCGGCGCCATGCAATCGCACTGACTTCTTTTTATATACAATTAATTAAAAAATATCTTTTCACGCACGCTTTAGAACTGCCGGCAGCGCTTGAATCGCGTGCTGCCGACTTAAATTTGGCTGCGTGAGCCCATTGTAATTGCTTAAACATCATCCGCACAGGCGTATTGCGTACGGTAAACTGGCAGCTGGAAAGCTGGAAACGGCTAGAAAGTACGGAGGAGCAATTATTTACAGAATAAACCAAGGGTATGTGTCCAGGGCCCCAAGACATGGCACAGGAATGGAAGATTAGTCGCGGCAAAAATGAGCGCTTAGCAAGGGAAAAAGTTGTGGGATAATACGAATTTATTACTCAGCCAACATACGTTTAAGAGTCGTGATTCCATGAAATATATGGAAGTCAGGTATTTATTTTCTTCTACGTGAAAATCGAAAGCGAGAGCTTCAAGAGGGCAAATTTTAATGCGTGCTCACATCTCAGAACACGAAGTAATAAATGCAACAATGTAATTTATTAACAAACCAGATCAATCATTTAATATAATTAGGGCGGAGACGTGTATGACACACGACGTCGACGTTTAGAGTATGGGGCCTTTTCTTATATGTAAATGTGCATATTTGCATGGGCTTTTTCTGTGTTAGACATTGAATAAACTTCAAGCTTTAAAAAAACGGAATTCCGTAACATTACCTTAGTTAGCGCTTAGGCGATCAGTTCGTGCTTCAGTTTTCGCAGCATCTTTAGGTTTCTTTGGTAAATCACAATTTTAATTCTTGCTGTAAGGACAAAGCAGGTGTCACTCGCCTAAGGTGTGAAAAATATCTTGATATTGTGTTTAGCCTGTGGAAATTCTGAAGTGCATAAAAAGTGCTCGACCATTCTAATTTTTTTTCTCAAAAATCAGAACTTTGCATTAGTGGTGCCAAGCCTGAAGGCAGTGCGGATCGGAAGACAAATGTTTTCTTTTTGTCTTACTTTTTGCTGGTCTTTGTTCTTTTTCTTTCTCAATTAATATGCGTTCTATCTTGTTCCCTCATTCTGTGCTTATCCTTCTCTCTTTTTTTCTCTGTCTCTCTCAACACACACACATGTATAAACCTCAACCTAATATTCATGTTTTTCTTTCTACTTCGCATCTTTGCTTCTCTTTATCCCTTTCTAGACTGCTTCCGCTTTCTGTCTACTTTGTACCTCTATTCTTTTCTCTCTCTTTCCTCCATTCTCTCTCTCTCTCACTCCTTCTGTTTCTACACTTGATTCTCCTTTGCTAATTCTGTCTAAGCTGTGCTTCCCTCTCTGACACTCTTTGACGTCTCCTATCTCCTCTCCTCGCATTCACTTCCCTCTTGCTCCTTCTTGCTATACTCTACTCTACTATACCATGCTATACTATAAAAGGCTATGTCATGTTCTGTTAGCGTGCCTGGATATACCAGGGCGGTTACAATGTTTGCCTTCGGACCATGAAAAAGTGGGTTCGAATCCCACCTAATCAATAATTTTTCTTCTATCTTTTCTCAATGTCTTTCTCTCTCTCCGTGCTTGTGCTTTCGTGCACCAGAATGCTGCGCGCAGCGTTGGACAAATCACCGCAACTTTTCTGCGGTGATGCAGAAAAAGAAAATGACGATCAAAGAGGGTGTATATGGAGCTTGCGCCTGTTCATGTTGAGGATACTTTCTGTTCTGCTGATTTTCGACTGAGGCGAGAATGCCTAAGGACATTGATTCAGGTGCACGTTGAAGAACTCAGTGTGGTTGAAATTTTCGGAGCCCTCCACTATGGCGTCTCTCATAATCACAGCGTAATGTTCGCACGTGAAGTCCCAACAGTTATACTATCATGTTAGAGGATAAACTGTCTTTATTTTTCTGTAGAAGCCCACAAATGCAAGAATCGATTAACGCATACGGTAGACGCTGCAGGAACAAAATTCAACAACCTCCGCCGGAAGTGGTTTTATATTGAAACCACTCGGTCATAGAAAGATTACAAGAAAAGGGCAATGAGAAAGCGGGGGCAACAAACGTTATTCTGAGGGCACGCATTCCTTGAAAAAAGCATGAAAAATAACATGCATGAATGCATGACCATGTTACAAGAATGTTGTAGCAATGGGCCCCGGGCGCAAACAAACGAAGATCAACTACACGCTCGAATGAGTTGGGAAGAGCGATTGCTTTCATAAGTAATATCAAATGCGGTAATTCAATAAGTGGGTCCGGTTCCCTCCGAAAGCACAGGTGTTGTATCGCAGCCTGGCTGACCAATAGACACGCGCATTTCCTACGTGCCACAAAACAGCAATGAAAAGAATAGTCTCTAACCGAATGGCGCGTCTACGTGGAACGCAAATGGTGAGTCGATGCGAGATCTCAACAAAATAACGAATCAAACGTAAACTAAAGAATGCTTGCCCACAGTGTGCTGCAGTGCACTGCTAGAGTGCACTCGGTCACTGGAAGCCTGTTTCAATTCTATTTCATTTGAGTCACGCCAATCCCCTCATCACTCTCTTTTTCCCGGTCTCGTCCAATAACAACGGCCTAGATAGAAACTAGTAAATAAAAGCGTGCATCTTGGCCGGGTATCTTAAGTAGCTGTTGTGCAGAACCACACGTCTAGACTGAGGCTTTCCTTTCCTACGTTGAGCTTAGATGTAAGTTAGCTTTCTCGTTTTTTTATTTCTTGGCGTCTTACGTGTTTCCTACTGATTCGAATGTCTTTTTTCAACATTATGTCATCTGCATGTCATATTTACTTCCGCTTTAACGACCTCACGTCACGTTATCTCAGTTATTGATGCGAGGAGACGTTAAGCGATTCCGCTGGTGTGCCTAAGGTTAAATCGCTGCTGAAGTCAGCGCTATGACTTGCCCCTTCTGAAATGTAGCTGATAGCGCGTCAACCTTACGATAACATTAAAAGCAGAAAAGTAAAAAAAAACTTGAGGTAAGAGTATGCCTAATGAATAACAAAATTAAGTACACGCTTGAAACTTATTTGCGATGAACCAGAAAACACAAAGCGAAAGTGCGAAAGGCTCACAGCGAGAGCACGCCACATAAAAATAATATTATTGCTTCGAATCAAGCATGGCTGGAATTTCTTATCAGCGCAGGGCGCAAATGCCTGTAGACTCCATTTGTGAGAGGAAATTGCACTAAGCACACGCCCCTTCCAACCCAACGAGTGATACTGTAATGAACTGTGCTTCAGCTGCCGGCGAGTCCCGATTGGGTTCCTGACCCGTGCTTTATTTTTTGACGCTTCGTCGATATCGCTCGCGAAACAGGATCAACGTACAAGTGAAACTATTAGCCGAAAAAAAAACACGCGCGAATTACCTTATTATAAAAATTGGTCGCAGCAGCATCTTTGTTTCTCGCAGGAGATGCATAGGAAATGTAAATGAGCAGACATGATTTCTAAGAACTAGTAGTGAGAGAAAATTGAGAAGCGAATTTTGGGATATAGTACCAAAGCGATACTGTCATGTTTCTTTAACAAATAGCACTCGCAAGTTATTCGCTAATAATTATATGTGAAGTTTCCCTGTGTAATTTTTACACTTGTGTTAACATGTTTTTTCTTTCATGACTAACGTTTTATTGGCCATGTAAATTACGACTCGTGTTAATGGACAGACGAGTCATAAAGCATGCTTGTGTGAAGACATCAAAAAGACATAAAGTGCACTCGCGCTTATGTCAGTGCCAGTCCCAATATTAGCCATGCTTTCTAATATCATGCATAAGAGGCAGGAGTGTTTCAGACCATGAGAAGCACATTTTATTGCGTTTGGCAAACTCGAATTCAAAATTCGGGCAATTATAACCATTTAAGAAGAAATAGTTACATTCATCTGATTACTGTCTTCAGAATAAACAAAGAGTTGCAAAAAAAATGACACGTTATAGCAAAGCCCATAATATAAACAATGGTGTCTCATGAACTGTATGCCTATGGTTCAGCTAAACTGGATTTTTTTTTAGTTTGCAGTCAGCTTATTTCAAAATGGACGTTTGTCTGGCACGCACCACTATGACTATAGTATATTTTAGCGCACTCCAACGTTACACGTGGCTTATGGTTGACATTACTGTTCGTCCTCGCTATAACGTATTTCTAGCAGTGTTTTGGATTATCTTGGCAGTGCTGCTTCCCGGGAAACAATGTGCATATAGGGTGTGTATGGGTCTATCACTTGAATATTTATCGTTTTTCTTTCACTGCTATTTTTCCGTGTCACTTGAGCAAGGAAGTCATAATATTGAGAGACTTCAATCTTGCTTAGACTGCCTTGCCATCTTTTTTTTTGTTCGGAGTTAAAAAAAAAAGGGAGTTGTGGGGACGTTCACACTTGCCGTGTAAAGTTTACGGGCAGCTAGATGATCTTATTGGGTTAACGTGGCTCTCTTGGCTAACGCTATAGGTCTTTCGTTGGCGTAAACAAAGTAGAGTTTGACCAGTGCTTGTCACATACCATGCAGGAATGTCCAAACTACACCGTCAGGGCTAACGCGCCAAGCTAGCTCTGGTGCTCCCCGCATAGAAGTGTGCGCTGGCCTTTCATCGTCCGTACTCGGCTCATGTGGTGGGCGAACTCTGCGCGACCGCTTCATGGACTCTCTCCGTCGATTGGCGAGGCTGATGAGCAACGGCGCATAATAAGAAACCACGTGAAGGGCTTTCTCGGGGAAAACCGACGTTTCACCTCGCAAATGAAAAGCTTCGGTATAAAAAAAAAACAATTCGCGGCATATCTACGTGTTCCGCTGGCGAGAGTACCGGCGAATAAAGGCACCTAAAGGCTACTCTTTACAGTAGAAGAGGAGAGACACACCTTGAGAGTCAAGCGGTTTTGTGTGATCCCGCCAACCCAATACACAGAAAAACTTACGCAATGCCATTGCTATCTGTTTGTAAAAAGCGAGAAATTTGTTTGGTTTGCTGCTGATTCAAGATAAGTAAATAAATAAACAATAATATGAGAACATGGCTACGCAGGTAGACATGGTGATATGACACGGCTGTAATAAACAGTTATTCTTTCGTAATTTTTTATGCTACTCTTTAGCGAATCATGGCCTTTGCGCCACTAAAACGCAGATATACTGAGTAAAAGAGTAACAATAAGCAAATATACATCGGTGTAATGGAATGGAATGTTCTTACCATTTAGACGAATATTTCAATATCTTATACTATTCTCACAGTTAGACAAACGATTTCTGCCCAGCATGAAAAAAGCCGCAAACGACATGAGGTAAAATACTACAAAGACGTAAGAACTTGTGTCTAGAGTGTTCTCCAGATCAATAAGTTGGGGGAAATATGGTTTACAAATCATGCCAATGCTAACTCAAATATTAAAGTGAGCTACACTAAAAGATAATGTAACTCATGCGTGCACAAGAAACAGGGGCAACCCAGGCGTATATATAAAGGGTCGACTACCCGACTTGCACCACATTCGAGATTTCTTTTCTAGGCAGCAGCATCGAGACAAAGCAGACGTCTGTTTATCAGTTGTTGTGTGCTGTTATTCAACAACGAACTTTTGCTTAAAGGACGATGATGACCGGCACCAAAGCCAGACGAGGCATTCCAGTGCACCCTGCAACTTTTACCCAATCCAGAAGCCATGCCAGTGCAGGCATCGATCTGCACATTTCTCGAAAGGAACAGCAGGTCCTGATGGACCCTATTTTTCACAAGGTACGCCCATGAGCTCCCCCCCCCCCCTGATCTCTCACAACACAACGTGTAGCCGCGCTAAGAATCGCGCGTCTTCATCAAATCGAACAGTCAACTCGAAAATAAAGCAAAAACACAATTCATCGCTTCTCTGTTTTTTCCCTATGACATTTGCTTTTGCAAGCGAATCTTCTCGCAACAGCAGGTTTAAGCCCATCTAATGAAGATTAAGGAGGAGTAGCAAGCTTTCGGAGACGGGCATGGCTTTGACAGGATGCCAGGGGGAGCAGCAAGAACAACACGTAGAAAACAGACTGGCACGTGGCAGGATGAGAAACTCCCAATTGCCGGAAGGGTCAAATCAAATCTGGGATCACGGGACACCGAGGGGGAGCCCATGCTGCAGATAGTGGGAGTGAGGGGAGTGAAGGGGAAGCCGCAGGGGAAGGAAGGCCCCTTCACGCTCGATGTGCCACGCGCGAGCCTGGTGCTTCGTCTCATAACCGCAGGCCGCACGTCGAAACAGAGTCGCGCTTTCCTACCGCGACAGTCGTCCATACTTCACGCCCTTCACGCCTTCACTCTTTCCCTGTCTGTATGTTTGTACGCGCGAGTGAATCCGGTCACAGAAGGGACACGAACCTTTTTACACGCCAGCGGATCGTCGGTGCACGAAACAAGGGCTTAAGCGTCGCTTTACGAACCGAAAGGGGATGAGGTGCTCTGCCAGCGGAAAGAGAAAGATGATAGCACCGTTTTTGAGGAGGAAGGTGTCGAGAAGGAGGGAGATCGGGGACGCAGTCGACTAGAGAGAAAGAGAGGCGGTCATTCCTTGGCGACATTGACGAATGACGGTCATCTGTTAGCGACCGACCGTTCATTCGGCCCGGTCGGATCGGGCTCCCGGCTTCCACTTGTTCGTTGCTGCGGAGAACGTTCCCTTCCTGGTGCGGCCGCGCACGTAGTGAGGACGTGGATATAGCGCGGCTAGCGCGGTTAACGCGTCTTTTCGACTGGCCGAGCCTCCGTTCGGGGAAATGGGGAGGGAAGTGAGAAAACATAGAGCAACTATCAAAAAGAATGACAAAAATAAACTGGCACTTGGCCAAATTGAACCACAGGCTGAACAGCTAGAACCATGTCGCGCTTGTGTATTAGATCGCGAAGTGCTGAGTCGCGAATAGGGCGTTTTCCAAGCTTTCGCTTTTTAGTCACGGCTACTGTACCTCGGTACGATGGAGTGCTGTTACGTACTACACATGCTATGTCCCCAGGAGTAAACGGTTGTTTTTTGCTTGTTCAGCGAAACGAAAAGTTTTTAACAGTAACCCACGTGGATGTCAGTGAAAGCGGCGATAATGTTGGTGCTCCGTTAAATAAATGAGAGCAATTTTAGGGGCTTACTTCAACTGTGCAATTTTGTGAACCAACGCTGAATATTACTACTGATACTCAACACCGTGTCAAGCATTGTGCTGGCTTGAAGTTGCGATAAAACAGACAGACAGACAGACAGACAGACAGACAGACAGACAGACAGACAGACAGACAGACAGACAGACAGACAGACAGACAGACAGACAGACAGACAGACAGATAGATAGATAGATAGATAGATAGACAGATAGATAGATAGATAGATAGATAGATAGATAGATAGATAGATAGATAGATAGATAGATAGATAGATAGATAGATAGATAGATAGATATACAGACAGACAGACAGACAGACAGACAGACAGACAGACAGATAGATAGATAGATAGATAGATAGATAGATAGATAGATAGATAGATAGATAGATAGATAGATAGATAGATAGATAGATAGATAGATAGATAGATAGATAGATAGATAGATAGACAGACAGACAGACAGACAGACAGACAGACAGACAGATAGACAGATAGACAGATAGACAGATAGATAGATAGATAGATAGATAGATAGATAGATAGATAGATAGATAGATAGATAGATAGATAGATAGATAGATAGATAGATAGATAGATAGATAGACAGACAGACAGACAGACAGACAGACAGACAGACAGACAGACAGACAGACAGATAGATAGATAAATAGATAGATAGATAGATAGATAGATAGATAGATAGATAAATAGATAGATAGATAGATAGATAGATAGATAGATAGATAGATAGATAGATAGATAGATAGATAGATAGATAGATATAAAATGTGAGAGACTTGAAACATTTAGCGTGAAGGTTCTACAGGTTCTCCTAACTACCCTACAATTTGCATCGTCACGACAAAGAAGGAGTTATAGGCCTGTGTATTGATATATAACTGAGTCAAGAATACTGTATGACATATTGCTGCTAGTAAAGACGACAACTACACACGAAAGAAAACAAAGCATGACAACAATAAGACACCATGCTCACTCAGACAGCTCATCACTCAAACATGAGAGATGACCTTGGCCAGAAGTATATATTCTCTGAATAAAAAGTGGACGACAATACACTTTCCGTAAAGATAAAGAGCAATTCCCCCGCTTTTTCTATTTCTCGAACAAGTTCGTATCGTTCCGGATTTCGTGGTATGTATGGCCAGAACAATAAACTCTCTGAATAAAAAACCATCGAAAATACGCTCTCCGTAAACATAGAAAGCTAGTCCCTCACTTTTTTCTATATATAGAACAAGTTAATTTAGTCCTGGACTTCTTGGTGCGTGTAACTTGAGAAAGCAGCTCATACCACCGCTATTAGCAACTGTCAAGCGCACTACGCTTGATATAAGCGTAATTTGAATTCGTTTGGAGGTAGGATATGTGGTTCGCTTAATGGTAAACGGGACTAATTTCGATAAAATCAAAATCCACACAGCAAGTCCACTCAAGTTTTTTTTTAGCTGCTGCTGTTGCCAGTTTTCAAAGTTCGGGCGAATATTTACGCGTCATAAGCTAGTTATCACGTTCATATAAATAATGTACTTCGTACGACGTGCATATAATTTCCATGTTTTGGCATTCTGGAGAGCTAATGACTGGTTGTGACTAATAGCTATGTTTGCGTAAGTCTAATCCAGAGTTATTACCAGTTAGTTGAATACTGGTTAATATATTATAAAACATTAAGGCAGGTGTTTTTAAAATATTCTTTCTTCTGTTTCACATGTTTCGCCAGAGGGGCACATACTATATAAATTATGAGTTTTGTGCTGTGTTCTTTATGCTGCTCCACGCACATCACTGCAAAAAGTAACTAGCAAAAGCTAACTACAACAATGCTGCATGCATTTACTTCTTGTTTTGTATTTCATATCAAACAGCGTCAGGCTACGCCCCGTTTATGTCCCCGTCAAAAGAAAATCTGAAAAGAGAATGGATAAGTGTGACGACTGCTTTAAGCTCACATGGGGACTGTTTCCTTATAGATTCATTAATAATTACCGGGTAGTAATGTAGGGATGCCAAAATGTAAGGTGAATGTCAATATGCAAGGCATGAAAAATGCGTGCAATCGAACGGAAACAGAAACACACTTGGCGTTCGCTTTCAGTTGCGTTCGTTTGTCGTAGTGAAGTCCATATTTATTCTGGAACCTACATTGGTGTACGTCTAACAACAGCTTTCCTACAGTGAAGTAGACATCTGTGTTTTCAATCAAAGTTATGTATGGAGTTGAGAAACCAAGGTACCACCCCGAGCGATTTCCAGGCGGGATTTAAGCGAGTCTTGGAATCGATTACGAATGTGTGTTCTTGTTTAATAACTGCTTGCCCGCCGATCGGAAGGTACGCTGCATTAGCACAGGCTATTTCAATACATTATTGAGAAATCGTGAACGAACTACTGACATATTTATACTTTCTTTTCCGAAACACGCAGTCAGTGACTGCAAGATGCATAAACCAGGAACAAATATGAATAAGAGATGACCGGAGCCAGAATAGCACGAGATGCCGCCATGAAGACTTAGATTAGCAATAAATGCGCACAGCTTGGAAGCTCGTGACTAAGAATGGGGCGTGTTTCTCCGGTCGTTCACGTGCTAGCTGGAAATGCAGGTTGTTGCAATCTTGCGAACCCTCGACTCAAAGTTTCCGTAAAAGTTCTGCGATGAGTTCTGGGTCGTGATTTACGAGCACCGAAACGTGCGACTCGAAAGCTAAAGCCAGTCAAGGCTTATTTCATAACTGTAGATATGAATACACTCGTCTAGAGTATATACTGAAAGCCTTATTGACCCCCATGTTATTCAGTCGTCAGGCTTTCTCATGCGCAGCTAGGGATTGCGATAAGGTTTCGTCCCGGGCAAAGCCTCTTGAGGACGGGATGCCGTCAAGAACGCGCATGTTGTCACAGCACTGCGGAACAGGGCACGCTTAGTGTATAGCACAAATGCGGTGGTTTGCCGTATTAACCAAATATTTTTGGGCAGAGTATGCTCTTTTTTTCGGCGTTTGTCTGGTAGGCATTAAGCTGAAAGACATAGACGCATCGTAGACTTCGAAAATTGACTGTCGGGGGCATTGGCGTACCGCGTCGGTGGCGTCAACATGACTGGTGCAAAAATCATTACGTATAAACCTATTGAAACACAGCGTCACATTATTGCATGCCATATGATGCTTTCTTTGTATGACATCGTCGCTTGTTCAATGGTGGTCAGATCTCAGAGGCAACGGAAAACAACTTATAGGCAGCAGAAATAGGGGGTAAGGGAAATCAATACATAGACTCGGACAAAAAAAAAGAAGATAATGACTTGCAACTTCGAGTCGCCATAGGTGAATGCATAGGAGGTTCTGTGAATTATTCCAGCATCGACATTCTATTGAGGAATGCACACATAGTCGCGAGGTGCTTGACGACTTACGGATGCTGTGAAAGTGTGCCAAATGTTTAGGTAACGAGGTCGGTGTTCTGAACGTCACTTTTCAACGCGTGGCTTGAGGATTGGGATGATAATATTTCAACAGGCACGTCAGCATCCAGTTAAATCATGCCACCATCAAACGACTGCTTCAAGATATCTTTCTGCGTGTCTCGGATAAGATTAGACTTCACGATGACTTAACTCACTCAATTAGGCTAAAGAACATTGAATTAATGGGGCCCACTCTTGTTACCTGGGAGCTGCTGAATGTAGAATGAGGTACCTTTGATAGATGTGGCAAACAGGTGGCTCTACCTACACTTTACGAAATGCACTTTCGGAATGAGATGAATTTCTATGTATTTTCTACCTGCGCTACATGGCATAAGCTCTTTTAAAATGTAAAAATTTTGGAGCCATCTAAAGTACTCAGTTGTTGTTGTTTTTTCTTTATTTTACTTCAATTATCTTTTCTCTCTCTACATGTTTCAAAGCGTGATAGTTACGCGCTTGAAGTAGTCAAAAATGCGAAAAGAATGAGGGAAGGGAAGTGAAGACTAGACTCATTTAGATCAGTGAATCATTAGGCAACTGTAAAATCTAAGAAACAGGGAGAGATTGCGGCAAGAGAAAAAAAACCGCGATTTCCTGCAACGTTTTTTTTTAAGCGTCGCCAGTAGATCGAATCACACGTGTTTTTACATAAGGAAAGCGAATGCTCAATCACAACGTATCTTTGCTTCTTCCTGTTACCATGCTTTTCTTCAAGAGTAGTAATGTTTCACACCGGCTTTATCGGTCAAACCAAACTTTCTTCCCTTACTAACCTTAATAAACAAACAAAGAAACAAACAAAGATAGGTACAATGAGCCAACAAAGTCTACTTTGAGAACATGTAGTTACTACGCGGACGATAGGCCAGCTAAGCCGAGCATACGCAATGAAGGGACGACAGCCGCCCGGTCAACTCTTGAGTCTCCGTGTGTAGCAGCCGCGACACGAGGGTGACAGCTTGGCCGGGCCGATCCCCGCTTCTCCGCTTTTGCTGCAGTGCGCGGTGCAGCGCTTGAAGCGAATGAATTCGGAGGTGGTAGCGAGCACCGTCTCTACTCGCTCACGCTTGCGAGCAAGACCGAAAGAGAGAGAGAGAGAGAAGGGAGAAGGAGGAGGCGATTTTTCGGGTGCTTCGTTTTGCCGCTCCTTCCGTGTCAGGCATGAGCGAAGACTCGCACGCGTCAGCGCGTATCTCACTATACGTGTCCACGAATGGCCGAGCTGGGAAATGACGACGTGCCGCTGTGTATGCGCGAGGCGCGCCCATCGTCGCGACTCGTATTTCATGCCTGTATGATTGCGGCACAGCTTCTAAGCCCGCTGCTGCTGCTCTCAGCGATGCTAATGTACAGGTATACATCTACGATGAAAGTGTACATCCGGGTACTCAGACGCGTTCCGGTTATATAAAAACAAGTTAAGGACGTGAAAATGTAGACTGCGCAGAGTCCTATGTTTTTTTTTTTTTTTTGCTTAGCGCCTTGGTTAAACAGGTTATGGAGAGGGATGCCCTGTGCTTGTAGTATGCTTGCAGCATGCAAAGCGAGCATTTTATAATTAAAATAAGCGTCGGGTGTAATCAGAATGTTCAAGCCGAATAAAAGACAAGCACAAAGGTGGAGCTACACATATATGTTCTCACTCTCACTGTTTTGCAGCTGGCTTCGTCCTACCGCATTTTATTTGGACGCAGCGCCACGCTTTACCCTGGCAGCGTCG
This sequence comes from Rhipicephalus annulatus, assembly GCA_013436015.1. Lineage (NCBI taxonomy): Eukaryota > Metazoa > Arthropoda > Arachnida > Ixodida > Ixodidae > Rhipicephalus > Rhipicephalus annulatus. The sequence continues at coordinate 1,732,929 of WOVY01014348.1, forward strand.
CCACGCTCAAAGTGCGCGCCAGAGGCGCTATGCTGGATCGGCAGGGTTTCGCGAAACTCGGCACCTTCCCGAGCTCTGGCGACACTCTCTTAAGAACGACCCAACAATACAAAAAAGTCAAATACACACCTCAGCGCACTGCATTTCATTGGTTACGATGTAACCAGTCATCGTTTCAAGGACGGTTGACTAAGTTGGGCAGTGTTATGAAACCACTGGCATCTTCTTTCATTTATTTGTAGTTCCACTCAGTGCAGAAGTGATGATAGTTTTAGAGGAGCGAGGTGTTTAAAATAATTTTGAAGCATTTAATGCCTCCACTAAGTCTCTTTTAGAATAATCAGCACGGTGGCCTCTGAGATCAGTACCGGGCGAGTGTCTTACAATATCGCGGCCGCAGCTAAACTCGAAGTCACGTGTTATACATCATGGTAAGCCAGTACCTTCTAGTGCGCTGCTCGGCCAGTGTGCGTCGTCTTTGTTGTCACCGCCCGCTAGCACCCAAGCACGCACGGCAGGTTAATTAGGTATTAGGGGCAAAGCTCCTAAATCTGTGGGTCTGTCCCTCCTAGCTCGCGGGACGTCACCACCTAGTTAATGACTATCTCAGAAAATGTGGACGGACGGACGGATGGACGGATTGACAGACAGACGTTTCACAGTTTATACCGATAAACCGTTCAAAGCTTCGCCACACTCATCACCATTCACTCCGTGGATATGCTGTGATTCTTAAAGACGCTAGTCTTTCTTGTAGACCTTCGACGTAAAACTTTTGGTCTGTATGGCTGTCTGTCTGTACATTTCTCTGTTTGTGCACTCCTAACGCACCGGGTACTTAAAATGGCCGACCCCATTCGCAGGGCCCACCAATGTTCCTCAAGCTTCAGCGTTCATACTTGTGAAATCGTCAATTAAAAAGCAATTGTTGCACATGTCTGGGGTACCATAACAGAACGTATATACTCTGCATGTGCGTCTTTTACTATAGAAAAGGCATACATAAGTAATTTTAAGGACCGTAGCGTTTATCACGCTGCGCTGACCATGCAACGCTGTCACAAAACGGCGAGTGTTTCCAACGCTTTGCTAAAACGAGACGGTGGTGGCACCTACCTGTCACCTTGCGTTCTACACCTTATTACTTCTCAGACGCGCACGCACACCCGTCTCAGAGCCACGCGCTTTGTTTTCAAAAAAAATGCCAGATGGCGCTCATGTTGCACGTGTGACGTGACTTGATGCGCTCGTTCGCCTCCGCTGCACGCTCGAGGCACTCTAACGCAGCGCCTCCAGAATACCATTCAACAATTTTCTTGCACAGAACGTCAAATAAATGTTTTGTTCACTCTCTCTACACGCGAGACTACCATCTTTAGACGACATTTCCAGATTAACATGCAGATACGGGGCCTATTTTTTGGCTAGACGGTATACTTGACCAGTTAGGCCAGAACATGCTATGACCAAGCTAATTACGCCATGTCCTGGTAAGGCCAAGAAAAGTAAGCCACAACTTAAGAAGACCGTGCTAATGAAGCCATGTAAAGCTGGAACCAGGCTAACTAAAGCATGCTAATTGGTGAGCTAACTAGACTAAGCTAAATAAAGTGACGTTAATTATGGGCAAGCTAAGTGAAACCATGATCATTACCTCTTTATAATATGATGACAATCAGTATTCTGCCAATCAGGATTACAGGTAATAGTTAGATACTGATCATGGCCTCGGCAATTGCACCGAAGAATTTCGCCTTTTAATTAAAGCTTTATCAATGATGACATGACAGCTCAGTGTAATGGTTGTTACGCCTCAGCTAATAAGTACAATAAAAATTAAGGTAGAACTGTTGCAGTCTGCACTTCGAAGCCGACTACGCACAAAAGTAGACCACCAATCCAAAAAGCTGCAAGGAGCTAGGTTATCACAAACTACTCCATGGCTTTATCCTTGCACAGGTAGTGTAAACTCGCCAAACTATTTTGTATTCAAAGAAGCTGCCACTTGGCCTTCACCGCATCAAACACTTGACAGTCACACCGGCACTATCACAGTCACGAGTTGAACTCGGGCCTTCTCAGTATCAACGAGTTTGTATCAGAGTTCATGCGTCAATCAGTTTAATTGACAAACGCCCGCGGCGAAAATTGGGTACGCCCACCACGTTTGCTTTTGGCGAGTAGCAGTGCTTACGCCGCAACGCTAGCGAGCGGCACAATTCCTCTACCAGCTTTCTTGCACAGGCTATGCAGACACGCACGCAGAAGTGAAAGGGATATCATCACGTGGCTACGACGTCTCGCATTCAATTTCACCGCGCTCACGACGTATCCAATCACAGCCGCGCTCCCGCATTGATGCGACCGCCCCTGGTGACCACCTGTCTTTATATTTATCTGCAATATTTTATAGACGCAAAACGAGCAGCATGAGAGTGCTGCGTGTGCAACTTTGCTACATTTGAGAGTGGAAGTTTTCATGTTGCGGGGGGAACGAAAGGACCTGTCCGAAAGAGGGCATACGCCCACAAACACGTCTTTGGGAGTAGCTAGTTGAGTTGGCAAAAAGACAGCGCGACAGTGGCGCTGACGTTGCTGCACTGCTAAAATGTTGAGTGAACAGCGGTGCTGACGCGCTTGCATGCGGTTTTTCTTTCATAACCACTACGAATGTCCCACATGCGTTTCCAACGCCACGCACGTTCATGTAGCCATTTTTATCAACGCTGTTATCACGCGCTCCACACTGTCTTCATGCCACGGCCACCGCATTGATTGATTTGTGAGGTTTAACGTCCCAAAACCACGATATTATTATGAGAGACGCCGTAGTGGAGCGCTCCGGAAATTTCGACCATCTGGGGTTATTTAACGTGCACGGCCACCGCAAGCGAGCTCGGAGCAAATTCGGCTGCCCGAGAAGCTCGGGCCATCCTGCATCGCACCCCAGGGGAAGCATGATGCTTTCATTAGGAATAATAATAATAATAACAGTAATAATATTAATAACGCGAACATTTGCGAACCGAACATTTGAAATTGCCATTTTTGTTTCGAATGGCCCGCGGCAACGAGAAGGAGCGTGCAACGAGTTTCGATTGCCTTTCTTCGAGACACTGGGTTCTTCAAAACGTGGAGACAGACCCCTGTATTTCAGGAGACGCAGAGGTGGGACTGCTGCCTCCTATGTGTGCCAGGTGAACCTGGCCGGCCGAAATGTAATGACCAGCACCACCGCCACATGGCTTAATTGTCCATTGGATTGACTTAGTTCTATTGAAGAAAGCAACAAGCCCCCCCGAAAAAATTTCCCATCTTTCATTTACTTCGTATACTGTCGGGTGTCGTCGTTTTTTTTTTGATAGCGCCAATTTCAATTTAGTTAACTTTCAGTCCCACTTCCCCACCAACTCTACTGCGCACTTCATCTCCAGGCTTGATTTTTCTCTGGGGCGTTTCGTGTTAATGAACCGGTGCGCTCTAAAACTTCCGTACTTGATTGGTTCATTAAGAAAACATTTCTTACGTGCCATGTTCCGCATCTCTCGTGCTGCTTTGACATCGCCGTCGCAACCTGTCAGCCACACGCACTCACACCTCGAAGCGGTAGTTCGCGTACCAAATAGAACGAAACTGAGAGTGTCACGGACCGCGATTTCCACAGCCTCTTTAACACTCAAGATGTATCAAGTAAAATTCGGGGCAGATAGTGAAACGTCATGATTGCAACGAGAACAGCACAGGAACAAAAACCACGGAACACGCGCTGACTGCCGATTGAATGGTTATTAAAAGAAAAACAGCCTTTCACAAACGCAAATCAATCCTTACCTTTCTCTCAAAAAGTTTTATTCTCTTTGCAAAGCTCCATTCACTGCACTAATAAATTACAAACCAGTCCTCATGCAATATTCATTAAATGCACAGTTTGAATCATGAGTCAAAATTTAGAATAACATTGAACACTACTTTGCTCTAATCGTCTGCATATACATGTTGTAACGTTACCGTGTGATCACTATTCAGCCACTTCTAAAGGCCGACATACCAAAGGCAGATCCAGCTGGTTAATAGTAAAGAGCACTCATGAAGAAAAAAAACAATTCCTATACTCAGTGTAAAGCTTTCCTTTTTCTTTTAAGCAATTGTTATAGGTGCCTGCATAGGACATTGTTATATGTACCTGCATAGGACGCTCTACACCAGCAGACCACAATGCACCCGAACTCCTTCACAAGCATACCCCTTTGCATACGCCTTGTGTGTAGTAGCTCGCATTTCTCATCACCTTCATGGAGATAGCATGCATAACTCATTGCAACTGCGACAACTGTGGGTTGCCTCTTTCTATCACAGACAGATTCCAAGTCAAATTTTTAGCAATTGATTTCATGAGTGAAATGAAAGAAGATGGATTCCCGAGGTTACGCTATATAGTGACCCGTATTCTCCGGAAGCTATTGTAGAGTTGGAACTACATCGTGGCCCTCCATTTCATGCTCCTTATCTTTTTGGTTATAAACTTCCAATGCTCACTTGTGTCGGAGAGTAAGTTAGCCTACACAAACTCAACAAGATGCATGTCCCAAGTACAAAAGAAATGCTCCCCAGTATTTAGAAATAACAAGATTTGTAGCTGACGATATACCATGATGTTTAAATGATTTTTTTTGAAGAGCAAGAATTAAAGAGGAAACTCTCTGCAGCATCGAGCAACCGACGCTGAGCATGTGAAAAGCAGATAATTATTTATGAGATATAAAAGTGATGTCAGCACAGGTAACATTCACTCCACAGATCACCTAAAACTTAAATGCTCACTTTTTCATACACAGTCATACATTACACCCTCAATCTTACACAATCTTCCATACAAGGACATGCATTACGCCCTTCATCTCAGGCAGCGTTATAGGTCAGCATTTAGGCGTATTGTAATATTCACGGAAGTCATGTAGAAATACATTCCTCACAAAAGTTTCGGGGAGGCTGTAATAAAAAAACAACTTTATTTAATAAAATATACACGCCATGGTTTTCCAGGAGCAGGAAATCAAGTTTTCAAAGCGTGCAGATCAAGGTACCAAAGTTTCACTCGGCCTGTTACTACTATTTTCCGTGATGGTGCATGTCGTATATACCATGAGGATCCAGGTTGCAACACACGAGGTGCGGACCACCATGAAGCTTCTACAGCGTCTGCCCCATTTTTTACCTTGAGCTTCACAGAGCGGAATTACGATGCGCAAAACAGTGTGCGAGTTAGGTACATACACATTGGCGTATAAGCTTGCAAAGCGTAACCACTCGCCGGTAAGTGTTCACTTGCGAAAAGTTAGTCAAAAGTGGTCTGCTTATTTTTTTTAATGAATGACGCTTTACGCCAGCAGACAACTTTTTGTTGATTTATAGGAAAACATGATGAGTCTGAGAGATAGAGAACAAAATAGAGGAAAAGGAAAGCCAGGGAGGTCAATGTAGGGCTAATAACTCGTTTTCTACCCCGCACAGGGGTAGAAAAAAGGAGTTGGAAAGTGGACAGAGAGGCAGACAAAGTAAAATGAAAACACACACATACATACATACACCCTCACACACACACACACACACACACACACACGTACGCACGCACGCACGCACGCACGCGCGCGCGCACGCACGAAGGCATAGGTAGGATGATCCAACCAGAGCTGCTCTGATAGACTGCTTGAACTCAAAAAGAGCAGTAGCCTTTGCTTAGCCTTATTCTGTGGCATAAATTCCTGTCGATGGCACAGGATTCCTTCTGAAAAGGTTGAAAATTTGTCATGGGCGCACTGCAAAGTCATTATCACTGTGTACAGTCGCAAAGACTATTTTTAAATTGTTCCATCACCACCGCAGTGGTCATAAGCTTCAGTGTCGTCGGCCACATGTGTACTATTTTGCAAAATCATCTGGCAGCTGTTGGTATTCTTGTTCCTTGGAGCAGATGCTGTACCTGCCGAATTACAATAGACAGCTTGACATCGTATTGCACTCAAATCCTTAGTGGGTGCCGGCCTCCAGTCGTAATGTCGAGAATTACTTAAAATAACTTTCCATTGCTGCTAGTTCCTTAGGGGAAACCTTCAGTTCTAATATTACGCCAACGTGCCAGTTATGTTTGATGTACGCCTCTGTGGTACAGTTGGCAGCACAGAACTGCTGAACTGAAGGTAGCGGGTTCGACCCCGGTAACGCCAGTCACATTTCGATAGAGGCGAAACGTTTCAGGCTAATGAACTGCGTGATGTTGGTGCACGTTAAAGAGCATTAGATGTTAAGAATTTCCAGAGCCCTCAACCATGGCAAAAACAATATCGTTACTACGTGGTGGCATATTTGTGTCAGCATTATCTTGCTAAAACCTACGTGAGAATATAAACGCTAGCCTGGATACAATTCGGGCCATCTGAAACTCACAAATGTCACTTTAATAAAGTGGAGATAGCTTTTTTTTAGTTTAGGTTATTCTGAGCGCGCATATAACGCGTACATTGTAAAAGCATCAATCAATTCACTCTTATCACCTCTAAAAACGTGAATGGGCCCTAAAGCATACATTATAGCGTAAATAAGAGAACAGAAATGATTACATGGCGAAGTACATAGCTTTATTCACAATCGCCGTGAAGAGAAAGAGCGCCGCCTAAACGATGGTCATGTTTAATAAGCGAACGTAAATTCATGCTTGGTGATAAAACTTCAATTATGTTCGCGTGCTGCGTGTTGCTGATATAAGCATCGGGCTCAAAATTATCTAAAAAAATTCTGCAGGATTGTGCAACCGAATTTTAAGCAGCGGAACGATTATTTTGTGACAGTTTTTTCCCCGCTTCTTGCTAGTTTTTGTTTATTCTACTGCATTCACATGCTTCACTGTTGCAGCTGTTGCCAAGTCCCATGAGAGAGCAGAAGTTTTCACGAGACAAGAACAAATACAAGAAGGCACTGTGTGAACCGATGCAGCCCACGTTTGAGGACCAATATGGAAATTCTGAAACGCATATTGCCTAAGCTGAAACAATATCGGAACTGTTTCGAAACATTAATATGACGTGTTATCAAATAAAATCAAATTCAATTCGCAGATGCAAAATATTAGGATATGTTTTTCTGCACAGAGGCTACATAATACATATCTGAGCAGCACGTTAGCGTTCCCTAAAGCGTTTACTTTTCTTCATGCTGTAAAAACGCACAGGTGCGTGTGCAAGACAAAGTTTTTCCTGCTCTTATGTTCCTACTTGTACTGTTTCTATTACAGTGAGCGTGCGCATACGCTTGTTATGTGGTTTTAAAAGCTGAATCTTTTTTTTTCAATAAGCTTATTTGAAAGTACCGTGTCGTATGTGACTATCCCTTCATGGTCCTCTCTTTGTATTGCTACTCAGGCATCATGAACATAGATTTGGTAATCTAGGTGTACTTGGTGTTCCTTTCCCTCTATAGCGCAATAGGCTGATTGAAAAGCAAAAAAAAAGAAGAAAAAGCAGGAGCCTTCCCCATATAAAAAATGGGGACAAAGAAGGCTTCGTGTGGGCGTGCCTAACCGATATTCTTTCTTTCTCTCTTTCTCTTTTTCTTTTTTTTTCTTTCTTTCTTTCTTTCTTCTTCCATGGTTTCACAAGTCCTTCCTCTCCAGAGCTGGCACGAAACAGCTTTGACTTGTTGCGGGTGGGGCATGGGGCCATGTCTGCGCAGTTGGCATTGTGTCTATTGACTCACGTTCCTGTGCCAAAACGTGGGGTCATACGTTTATGTCCAGACAACCATCAAACGTGGTGATGTTAAATTGCAAATGACCTCGATGACAGATCTGGTTGTCATGTGCGAAACGCCTCGTCACCGACAAGCTCATGATCGATAGAGCATCAGTATTGGGAAAACTGCGCAAACAAACACGCATGCGAGCGGTGAACCTTCGAGGACTGCAGCTCTGCACGCGCGAAGAATCGATTCGTTCTCCCGCTGGGTTTTTCGCGCACGACAACGCTGCGACCAATGTGTTGCACAAATGCCGAGCTTGGCTTGAAGAAACATTTTCTTGCGAGCATTCTCTTGAAGAAATCGAAAACGTGTGCTATAGCTGTGACTGAAACCATATTACTGAAGCACTGTGATGTTATAGTGGTTATGGCTGCTGACAGCTGACCAGCAGGTCACGGGAATAAATCGCCGCTGCGGTGGTCGAATTTTCGATAGAAGAGTAAATGCTCGAGGGTGGTGGGCTTACATTGAGGTGCACGTTAAAGAACCCCAGGTGGTCGAAAATTCCGGAGCCCTCCACCACGACGTTTCTCTAATCACATGGCGGTTTCGGGACATTAAGCTCCAACCCATTATTATTATTATTATAAACCCCACTACTGCCCATGAACACAGCCGCTGCCGCAGGCCGCCTATCGCTCATCGAAGTGCGAATCACTTGATTTAGAAAGGCGAGTAATGGTGTTTATTGACGAATGTAACCAAGAGCGACGAAGATGGTGCATGGTTGTTTACCTTGCCAAAACTGGTTCATGTTTGACCGCGCTGACGTAGTGGTTGCGGTTCTGGGCTGCCGAATCGAAGATCGCGAGTTCAATCCTGGCTGTGGCGGTCGCAATGTGATGGAAGCTAAATTCCAGAGGCGCGCGCACGTTAAAGAACAGCAAAAGAGCCAAAATTTCTGAGTGTTCGACTGCGGCGTGCTACTTATTCGTATCGTGGTTATGTACGTAACTTGTGTACGTAACTCATAAACTACTTCACTCGTAAAAGAAGTGAAGCAGAAAAGAATATTGGATGGTGAACAAAATCAGAGTAAAAAAAAGATCACAACACGCGATCTCACACATATTTACAGTCCTTTTAGTCGCTAGCCATCAGGTGTGCAGATGCATTTGAGGAACTGGTGGTGGTAATAACATTAGTAACAACTCCGGCAAATTCGTGACCTGGGCCTAGGCCGCCTCCGAGGAGGACCGAAGATCCTGTCTCCTCCCCGTCTCACGGGTGTGCTGGTTGGCTCACAGTTGAGCCTGGAGGTCGGAGCTGCGCAACGCAGCCGTCCACCACGCCGCAGCCTCATCTGGAGAGACTGGGTTTTTTTTTTTCTGCTAAAACTGCACATTCTGAGAGAACGTACCTATGTGATGCATGAGTCCAGCCGCACAATTTGCAAGTATTATCTGGACATACATGTCGGTATATTTTCTTAAATAAATGGGGTTGTGGAAGGTGTGTGCTTGTAACTGCCTCTAATCTACAACTACCAATTTGTCCAGTTTGGGGCTTGGTGGGGGATAAATACGCCTAGATTTTTTAAATGTTCCGAATGTCACAATATCGGACCATTCTATCCCTCTCTGTTTAATCTTTCACGGGATGTTCGTTCCCTCAAGAAGACCTTTCTACGTGGGTGCGGAACGTGGGATCTCGCGCTACGCGACGGATCTCCGCATTGAGGTAAAGAACGGGGGTGTGGGGGAACGTGTGAGCCGGGAATCATAAAATATGTCGTTCTTTCGTCTCTTCGGAGGTAATATGGTTTCTGCTGGCTTTAAGGATTGCCGCGGTCTATGAAAAAATTCTACCTTGTGCAGTTTTGGCCGCTGTCTTCGAATCACTTAGAATATATCAGCTATTGGGGAAAAATATGGCTATGGCTATCGCCTCTTCTTCCGCTACATCAGGGTGTCTGCTGCGTACACTACATGAGCTGATATATTGTTTGTCAGTATTGAGGACTGCCGCTGTGAAGGCACTACATACGCGTGTTGTGTCACGTCTATGAACCGCGCTTCCTTGTATCTACCGAAGGTTTGTAGTAGAGACCGGGCTCTGCATGCTCTCTCTTCGACCCTGAATAATTACAGGGTGCATGTTGTTGGGTAAGTTAGCCATATGGAGGTGTTCTCTGACTGCGCTGCGGAGGGATTTATTATCGCCGTGCGGCTTGTGATGGGCTATACCGAGTTTTTTCAGGACGCTCCTGCCCGTTCGTGTCCTGGTTAGTCTGTTTGGTTGCGACATTTGGTGTGCCTCTATTAGCTATTCAAGTGTATTTGGCATGCCCAACTGCAGTAGAAGTTCCGTGCTGGTGCTGTCTGTAAGTCTCAGCGCCATCTTCTATGTTCTTCTAATGAGGTTGTTCAGCTTAGTCTTTTCAGCAGTGTACTATTCGGGGTAGGCGGCCACGTGTATAATGTAGCTAATAACGAAGGAATGAGTAGGTATGACGACACTGGCCTCCTTCATGCCCCGGTGTCTGTTGGTGATTCTCCTGATGAGGCCCATGTTGTTCATGACCTTGATATCCAGGTTCCTTATCGTTCCTGCATTTGGCACCATTTGATTCCATTATGAGTCCAAACACCTTGATCTGCTTTACCCGAGAAAGTTCTTGCTCATATTGTGTGCACTAGGAAATTTCTTCGTACTTTGCATGCCGAATGGAACACTTGCGAGGTCTTCCTTTGAACGTCTGGTGGTATTGGGGAAGTTCAGATTTTTCTGCAGACATGACCTGTTCCCACAAGGTACTGTTCCACTACTTCAATCTTAGTCTCTAGCCACTGCTAGATGTCTCCGTCAAATTCATCGCATACCCAAATCTTAATGTCGTCTGCGTATGCGGCATGATGCACTCCCACTATGGCGTTTAAGCGTTTAAGTAGGCCGATCATAACGAGATGAAAGAGTATCGGTGAGATAACAGAGCCTTGTGGGGGGCCGACGCTGCCGATTCTCCTGTCTACTTCGTCAGTTCAGAGGTTGTCTCGTTGTCCAAGTTACAAAGAGCCTTATTCATTACGCTGTCTGGTCCCGGGACAGATTTTTCTGTTGACCTTTTTCAGAGCAGCTCAGATTTCCTGCTGAACTGTCTTTTCTTCATTTTAATCAGCCGTAAACACACTAGCATATGTCTTTCACTGAAAGAGACATGTCATGTAGTTTTTGTTCGGTGGCCCAAATGATATGTCATGTCTTGATATATTTTCAATGGGAGTCACAATGGCTGCTTTAAAAGCCGACTGCGTGCCACAAGACTTACTTGGAATGCAGCATATGCTTTCTACAATAAAAGGCAAATGAAGCTTGTAGTTTAATAAATTGCATTGAAACCACGTATCCCTTTTTTTCCATAGTGATCCCGTACGAAGTCCATCAGACAGTGCAAAACCAAAGTTCAGTAAGTTCTGCAGGGTGCATGACTGGAGTATGCACAAATAGGAAACCTTTCAATTGCTGAAGAGTTATTTCTGTATCACCAATGTTATTTTGCCAGTGTACTGTCTCTTTCAGGGACGTGAACGTAATCTAGATGTTTCATTGCTTATTCTCTAATCCGAGTACCGTTAGCGATTTCACCTTTCCTGTTGTACTTATTTCAATGGTGTAAAATAGCATCATTGTGCACCCACCGATGCTCTGCCTTATCGGAAGTCTTTCGCAATTTATTACGACAGAGTAGTGCGTGCGTGTGCGTTTTCCCGTGTGCGTGTGTGTGTGTTTGTGTGTGTGTTTGTGCGAGTGTGTAGTATCTCGGAGCGTGGAAATTCCCGTGTTTTAACCTTTCCCAAGGACGCAAACGTCACCCCGAGCTGCTGCGAACAACGAGAGAACTGCGACGCAAGTGCTCGCCTGGAGCGGACAGAATAACAGGGCCGTATCTCTCGTCAGCACGCGAAGTTGGAGCTGTTTGTTGGAAGAGATACCCACAGGCCGCCATATTCCAAGCCCTTTTACAAAGTGGAGCCCCTGGACGTCCGGCTTCACCGATAACACTGTCTCCCTGGCGTCGAATGCCCTGCTTGTTGCAGCAGCGGCGGCGAAGTGTCCGGTTATATATGAGCGCTGCGCTTGCGACACGTGATGCTGGGAGGTTGCGCGATACCCTGGCTGTTTCTACAACTCCAAGTGCGACCCTGGTCAATCCATCTTTCACTGCTGTTGGCCCCGCTACTCACCTCGGAACTGACGTCTAACAGGAAACATCGCTTTTGATATTATAGTCTCAGACGCCTTATCAAAACAGCAAAGATTGACCACCGGTGCCGACATTCCGTGTCGGCATCGGCATGAATGATGCAAAAAAAGATCGTCATCACGTCAAGAGATCATCACAAGACACCATCATGATGGTGCAGATCAGCAAAATTTACGTTACTGTGACGTCACACACCGGGATGTCACATTATGATAAACCCCCACTTGACCAACCGATGATTTCTTGTAAAAACGCTATAATGGGACGTCACATGATGACGTGTTCCCATGAAATCATCGCTTGGTCAAGTGTGCGTCGATCACAAAGGTAGCGCATACCAGATCAGGGGCAGAAGTTTTTAAATGGCTCCAGTACTGGAGGCATGCAGTACAAAACTACCGCATATGTGCAGAAAGCTTTTCTACAAGGGGCGGGGGAATATCAATAAATAGACCGAGGAAAAAAAATATGATTATTTTCGCCATCATATTGCCTTACGTGAATCCTGAAAGGACCCTGTCAGTTTTCCTTAATGCACATGCAACAGCATTCTGGGTCCCAGACCTACGCCAACTCAAAGAATTCAGGACGAAACTCGTGCATAATGGAATTGATCCACTCTCAAAAAAGGACCTAAAGCACAGCCTCGGGCTATCGAATAAGATAGACCACATGAAAGTACGGGTAAGTTTCACGCAAGAGGCCTTCCTGATTCCTAATCCTTGACCTGAACATAACCACCCAGGAACATGCGGAGGAGAAATGCGGAGTCACCCCCGGCCGGCATGTTTGGATGACGGATAACCAAGAACAAGAATAAAAATAATACAATTGACAAGGATGACGCATTCTAACATCCCATTCCCGTTGGGTACCATCGTCGAAACTTAATATTAAGAGAAAAAAACAAAGGAAAAGGAAAATAAAGAAGAAAATAATGAATAAAAGTGAGTTCAAAGTGGCACAGTGCTAAGAGAACAACCTTTCCAAACAAACTGTTATCATTGCTTCGGGGCCACCCCGATCCCTGGTCGAACGAAGACTATAAGACATGAAAATAGGGAAAATATGATAACGTTAAACAAACTAAAAAGGATCAATGACACAAGGGAAACAAACATGTTACATCAACATTGGGGATAAGTACAAAAAGGTATAGCTCAAAACCTCGGATGGAGACAGCCTGTGATAAATGACAAGTTCCAACCCGATTCATTAACCATACAGGCTTCCAAATGTTCCAATTAGTTATCCAGTTTTTCAGAAAACATACAATATAAGTAGGCTTCAAATAAAGAAATCGAGAAATCAGTAGGCAGCATAATAGGTATTTGAAAAAAGTGCGCAACATGCCACTAATAGCCCTCCTTAGAGCAGGAGGAGGAACGCGTGGAATAGGTGAAAAAGAAGAACAAAGGAAGATCCAAGCACAAGACCCAAGAAACTCAAGACGAAGCTTGTTAGTCAAGATACAGAGCTCATGAATGAAATCAATTGTATAACCACACATTTTATTGAACATAAATCCCGCTGGTTTGCTGGGCTGGTTCCTGTGGCTGGGGGTGCTGGACCGTATTTCACTTTTTTTTATCTTCCCTTCCACTTTTACTTTTCTTTTTGCCCTGCTAATCCTTTATTTTTCAAACCAACTCTTTGGCGCAAGCCTTATTCATTTCGTTTTAATTGAAATAAGCCTGTTATACTTCGGTGGTGCAGGCTGAGGCTTTTAATTTATGTTTTTTTGGAGCCTCAACATTTTTGTCCGTTTTCCTTAATGCTCACGTGACAGTCGATAAAGACAATGAATTTAGCGCAATAAGCACCCAGCATAACAAGTACAAAGAGAGAGTTAGAACTATTTTTGGGCTTCAATAAGCATAATCCACCAGGTTTTTTTATCGGTCATTCTTCGAAAACAATTGGTTGTCTGGTGACTTAATATCGAATGTGACTGACTGATAGTAGTTTGGTCTACGAAAAACATTATTTAAAGCATTCCGAGTGGCACCGACGGGCGCTCCCACGTGGGGACAGTTAGACTTATAGCCTAATCACCACATCGCAGTTTCTCTGAACAGCCCGAAGTCGATTTTTATACCCCGAACTCTTAAAAGCCCAGCTCCATTTTTGTTCTGTGAGCTTCTTGTCCTCAAATAACGGGGGTAACCACCTGCAGAGCATGAGCTCAAGCTTGCATGCCCCCCCCTCCCCCATCCTGCACAGAGTACACTGTGAGCTTAATTCACTTGGGAATGCGCTAAATGGGAATACGTGTGCACTGTCGGTGCGTGGAAAAGAACCGTGCACCCACAGTGCACACCTATATTCGAAATTTGTGGATCGTTCCACTACGGCGTCTCTCATAATCATCAGGTGCTTCTTGGACGTTGAACCCCACATATCAATCAAGCGTGCACCATGGTAATGCATATATTTTTGAAAGATAACGTTGTGATCGCATTGATTAGAGGCACAAACTATTAACTCGAACGGTGCAGGTTTAGTAGCAATCGCAAATGAACACATGCTTGTGAAGCCAGCACTGAATAAAACTCAAACGTTGGTTGTATGGAAAACAATGAGTGTGAGAAAGAATGTGTAATAACACAAAAATTAGTAACTTAAAAAATATTGCAGTGTTTGCGTCAATTGTGCCAACCAAGTCAAGATGTTTTCTTGGCTACGGTTTTTACAATTACATATATTGCCTTTCAGTAGGAATAAAATAATAGGTAAAATTGCAAGTAATCTGACGTAATAAAGTGCTGGTACTGCGACATCAGCTGGTTCCAGAACGTCTTTATTCGAAGTTTGTTTTTACGCCTTCTCTACCTTTCTTAGTGTTCTTTCATGTAAGAATGTTCACGTTGCTATTTCGTTAGCGTACTTATTCCAATACTTGCGTAATAAGATTTGCCTATAGCATTTACTCGAGGCGCCCGAAACGTTACAGTAAATTGAGTCAATTTTCCCATTGTGGCTAGCCTAAAAGGCGTCCCACAAGTCGGGGCCAAACAATGTACACCAGTGGTGATAACAGTGCCACGTGTAAAAGGAAGCTCATATATACTATGCTGCCGAGCATGTTTAGCAGCCCTGGTACGTGCCGACGGAGCAAAACCATCATTTTGGTGGGCGCATGAGGTCGCAAACGACCTAAACGAGGCTTCCTGACGAGAACGGAGATAAAGAGAGAAGCGAAATTTGCTGCGAAAGAATGATCGCTGTCGAAGGGAAATCTCGAACCACCACATACACGTGGAACAACGGCGAAATAAAAGCGGCTACAAAGGTACGGAATAGAAGCCATTACCCCGACTTTTTTCACTACTTGTTTTTTTTTTCTTCAACGCCCTTACGAGTACAGGAGCCAAACGCCTCCCTCAGCTCTCTCCGTCGCTCTTCTTATTTCTTAATAATTCGTTAAAAATGCTGTTGTTCCTTTTCGTTCCTCCTTTTCTACGAGCGACCTCTCAATTCTCGGTAATGGCTGCCATCGCGGCCACGCGCACCGCAAAGTCGTTTTGACCTTTCCTCACCGAGGCTTCTTCGCTCTACCGCCCTCCTTTCATCGTCGACGAATATGAACAAAACAACTAACTGCAACAACAACAACAAAAGAAAAGCTTTTTGCCAGATACCTTCTCTGCGTTTTTGTTTTGTCTCGACACCCTTGCTGCAGTCAGCACTACACGACACATTCTTCTCGGATGAATCTCGGCGCTGAGAGCTCAAAATAATACAAAAAAGTGAGGAAAAGAAACACGAGTGACACGGCTTGCGTGCAAGTGAGGCGCAAGGAGGAGCAAAGTGAGAAAGAGAATGGCAAGATTACTAACGCTAAAAAAGGCTTATGCGTGAGGAAGACCAAAAGCCCAGCGATACTCGCGGCGTGTTTTTTTTTTATGTAACCATTCCTGTTGCCGGTATTAGCAACATTGCACCGATCTTTCCACTCCGGTTAGCCTTCCACTAACGGAAACTAAAGTCCCGCACGGCCAAGGGTCGGGTGGTAGCCACTTTGAGGATAAACAGCAGTGGCGAAGTACTTGATGGCTTGATCGAAAGATGTAACGTTGATATTGGAGATTTTTGTGAACATAGCGGTGGGACACGTAGGCTAACCGCAGCGCTGCCTGAAGAGTAAACACGCTGCGCCACGGAAACACATCGCAGAAAAGTGTGTAGTCACCAGGAAGGTAACTGACGCCGAGAAGTGTTCGGAAGGAGCGATCGAATATCAATCTCGCCGTAACAAGCTTTCCGCCACGCACACTTTCACTGCTGCAGCGTGGTTCTCCTGTCGAGAGTGAGGCTCGACCCAATGTCCAGTCTGTGTCTTGGCAGGGGCAGAACGAGTGGGTCCAACACTGTTGTGGTTTGCGTGAACCGTGTAAACACTGCAACGTGCCTGATGTGTTGAGGCTTATGTATAACTTTGTAGTGTCGCTTAAAACTAGAAGTATTTTTCACGCCTTTCTGCTGCTGATCGAGCAGGAACTAAAAGAGAACCACAGATCTGTCTCAGATATTTATACCACTCGCGAACACAGACACACACATACACGTGTGTGTGTGTGTGTGTGTGTGTGTGTGTGTGTGTGTGTGTGTGTGTGTGTGTGCGCGCGCATGTGTGTACGCGCATGCGCGTGATGCAGCATGAGAGAACGATAGAGTTCGCCTTCGGAACTAAAGCAAAGTGAGCAAAAACAACTGAACGTGCAATAATTGCATGCTAAGGTAGCCTATTCAGCCACTATGAAAAACAAGTTGTGATTTCGAGTAGTTTAATTCCTTTTTGTTTTGCTTCATCGTTATTAGAACTCTTTTCAGTGATTATCGCATGGCTTATTTTGGCTTTTGGCTTCTTTTGCATTCTATTTTCCGGCTTCTGGTTGCACTGCACCAAAATGTGGGCATGCCTCACTTTTTTTTTCATCTTATTCCACGCAAAGTTTGTATATATCATTTCGATAAGATCTGCGACCTAGAGTTGTGTGCACTGTAGCATTGTTACCATAAAGAATACAGTATTTCATTTATTTTCAAATAGGTCTTTATTCATAATTTTAATAATCTTTTTGAACACCCCCGAACGATCCATAGAAAGTATACGGTCCTCAAGTCCTCAATTTTTTCTTAGCAACATGCCACATACAAAGGCGAGAAACACGATTACCTAGACCACATAACGCACCTACTAGTTTTTTTTTTACGCACACGCGACTAGCAATTTCAATCGCCGTACCATTTTATACTGATTTTTTATACAACTCGGATACACTAACAGCTGAAACAAATTTAGAAAAATGTGACTTGCTTTTAGAGGGCTCCATAGAAAAAAAAAGAACAGTAAACCAAAGCATTTCAACGAAGCAGTAATGCACGCACTCGAAAGACGTACGGCAGCGGGCGTCCCCAGAAACGGCGAAATCTCAGACGGCTAGAAAGTCGAATAACTCTTAATAAGCGTGGAAGGCCGAAAAGACGGACATCAGCTGAGCACGTGCATTAGGGAAGCCGCAGCTGAAAAAAGAAAAAAAAGAAAGGAAAGAAAGAAAAAAAGAAGACGAGAAAGCAGGAAATAAAGAAAGAAAAAAAGAGAAAGAAATCAGTGAGGAAGCATTTAGACTTTAAGAAAGAAAGAAAGAGAGCGAAATGCAGAACGTCACAGTAAGTGGACGAGAGAAGAAGCGAGGGGTGCGACCTCAAAGGAGAAAGTATTGAGGGCAGTTCAACGGCAACCCGCGAAAAAAGGGAAGAATACGAGAAAGAAGGCAAGTGTGCCGCTCACCGGCAGGAAAGAGAAATACAGGGGGTACAAGTGGAGGATGGTCCCACGCACAACCGTGCCGAAGCTATCTGGGCTCCTGCTAGCGGCCTGGGCAGCTGGAAGAGGAATTCGATTTTCGGCTCTTCCACTGATTCTTCGTTCTTTATTCTGAGGCAACGGGGAGTTTCTCCGAAGACCGCGTGCGTCCAGCAGGGCCGCGCAAAAGGAATGCCGCCGACTGGGCCCTTTGGTTCATTGAGAGTGCGCGCGCGTGCACGTCTGCAAGCTATCGTGGTGCATGCCAGAACGCCCTGATGGGGAGGCACAAATTAAGCCCGGAATGCGGTAATTGGGTTAAAGAATTAACACAGCAATAAGAATGCCTTTCACAATTTTAATGTGCTGCGAACGCTTGTGCGCACTGTAGTAGGTACTAAGAGAAACTCGTCAGACATCCACGAAGATCATGCATGATGCCAGAGGTAATTTACGCCGCGTCAGCAGTGTATCTGAAAACAGATTATTTCAATGTGAGTAAGTGGTGAGAAAGAAAGCAAGAAAGAAAGACAGAAGGAAAAAAGAAAGAGGGAAAGAAAGAAAGAAAGAAAGAAAGAAAGAAAGAAGAAAGAAAGAAAGAAAGAAAGAGATTACACTATATCTGGCTAAAGGGAACCATGTGCAGATGCGAAGTAGCGGGGGCTAACCCTTAGTCTGGAAGTGGTGTTGACGCTGGCGCTCATCGTGGTACTAGAATCGCGGCGTTTCGCGGGGGAGAAACCTGGGGAGACGCAAAGCGTGCAGTGATGAACTCGTGTTTCCTGCTGGAACATGCCAATGGCTGCTAATGGGCATTAAGAGACAGAAGAGACTTTGAATGGTCCCGCAGTCAATTTTTAGTTGACGCCCACACTGTGAATTTTTATTCTTCAACAATTTACAGGAGACATCTTCCACCGGCACAATCGTGGAGCTCCCATTCCAGTGTATCATACTGGGTGACCAGTGAACGGCTGTGCAGTGGGAGCAGTTAGTTTTATCTATCATGATTTCCACAGAACCACAGGTCGAGCCCTCGCCAGAGGAGGCGTCTCTCGGTGAACGCGTCGCAGACGATGACGGGATATCTGCATGATGCTTACCCCATGGCTGCCCATTCTTCTGTTAGTCCTTCTAACATTGAAGAGACCTTGTCCCAAGGTGACGAGGTTTTCATCAACGAGGACTCGAACAGCACTAGGAGTGACACGGCACTGCAGTTAGACACCGACAGCACTCCAAGCCTTTATCAGCCGGGACAGTTTAGACGCCTTTATACCATCTTCCCTCAAGAGCCTCGGCACCAAGCGCCACCAAAAATCCAGCAGCGACTCGGAGGCCCCCAGCAGAGACAGAAGCCCCCTGCGGACTTTATTCGATGCGGCCCCGGAAGCCCCGCGCTTCCGGTGGGTCACCTGGTCGTAAAAAGTGATTGAGCTGCTTGCAAGCCACCTGCTCCCGCGTTTGTCAGAACTGTGAGTTTAGTATCCAAATTAGTTTTTATTGTTTACGATGACTACTTCATTGAATATTCCTTCATTTAACAAAAGGTTTTTCGCAGTCCGGTAAAGCAGGGCAAGGTGATTAGTGTAGCCCTTGCTGCAAATTGTGATGTTTTGTGCCTACAGGAAACCAATTTCTTTTCGCTATCCGACGTTAGGGCTTTTTAACAAAAGTTTAACTTAGATTGCTATTTCTCTTTCGCTACAACTCGTTCTACGGGAGTAGGCATCATTATATTTAATCGGGCTTTATTGAAAGGTCACCACGTTGCTTATGACGGCGTCGGTAGAATTCTGGCTCTGGATTGTTCCTACTTTTCGAAAGAGGATACTCTGTGTGTATGCACCTGCAAAAACCGGACATTGTAATGATTTTTTTCAAAATTTAGATATTTTTTTCAAGACGGTTGTCACGTAATTATAAGTGGAGACTTTAACTATGTGCTAAATACGCGATGCGATATACAAGGTCCTGGCTGAGGTCGGTCTGCTTGGAATTCACGTGAGCTGCGACGTCTTGTCCAGCATTTTTCATTGCTGGATGCGCATAGTGTCATGCACGGAAATACTTTTGTTTGGACATGGCGCCGCGGAACATCCTCCAGCAGATTCGACTGGGCTTACATTCCACATGCTTTAGCGACGTTTGTCTCCGCATTGCTTGTTCCGCCCATCCCAACTTCACCCGTGTACATCTCTGACCATCGTCCGATTCTCTTAGAATTAAAAAAAATGGCAACATATCCACGGAGTGAATGATGGAAAGTGGGGCGAAGCATCCGTCCGTCCATTCATTCTTGCTTCCGTCCGTCATGCGTCCGTCTGTGTGAACGTCCATGCGTCCATCCGCGTTCGTGCGTCCGCACGTCCATCTGTGCGTCCGTCCCTGCGTTCGTCCATGCATCCGCCCCTGCGTCCCGTCCATTTATGCGTCCATCCGTCCGTGCAGCCATCCGTGCGTCAATTCATGCATCTCGCTGTGTGTCCTTTCGTCCATATACTCAACACTCCAAGTACCACCATCTCGCATCTTTTCATCATATATTCCCCATATAGAAGCACCGCCATCCGGCGGACATTCCAAGGATTAAACGAGAGGTGGGACACGCACACTTTCTTACGGCTCACGCTTCGTGTCTACTTTCCACCTTTAACAACCTCGAGTTCATGGTGTATACTAGTTCACTGTATTCATGACACTGCGGCCCAACGGTCGCTAAACGTTTCTAAAACCCAGGAGGTCACGCCCAGCGAGTATAACGTAGCAACCCATTTTGTCAGATAGTGCTCAATGTACATGCCGAAGAATGCTAATGGGGAATGAGAGACAGGAGAAATCGGCTTTTACTTTCTTGCGGCTTGCGCTTCGTATCTACTTCCCACCTTTAACCACCTCGAGTTCATGGTATATATTCGTTCACTGTATTCATGGCACTGCGTCTCAACGTTCGCTAAACACTGCGGCTCAACGCTCGCTAAACGCTCGCTAAACACTCGGCTAGTGACCCGCAGGTCAGAGAATCGAATTCCAGCCGCAGCGGCCGCATTTTCGATAGAGGCAAAAATCATTGAGACCCTTGAGCTCAGATTTAAGTGCAAGGTAAAAAACCGCAGGTGGTTGTAACTTCCGGAGCTCTCCACTACAGCCTCTGTGATATTCATGTGGTGGTTTCGGGACGTAATAACCCAATAATAACAAATTAAAGTCGTAAGGTTCTCTGTTGTTGTGTCTCTACCCCACAACAAGGATGATGTGCGAAATCTGCATTTTCAGAGAGAAATAGAATGACCCGATACTGCGAAATTACGATTTTTTATTAAACATCTAGGGTATTTATCCACCACCATGCCCAAGCATCGACAGATCCGAAGCGGTAGATTGCAGGCAACGGCAAATCTAGACATCCCCCAACCCCATTCGTTTTAAGAGGATATATCCAGATTCCTATCCAAATGATACATGCAAATCGTGCGGCTGGACTCATGCCTCATTGAGGCACATTCTCTGCGAATTTGCACTTTTAGCGGAAGAAAATGCAGTCTCCCAAGATGAGACTGCGGTGCGGCGGACGGCTGCGCTGCGCAGCTCCAACCTCCAGGATCAACTGTGTGCCATGCAGCAAGCCCGCGAGGCGGCGAGGAGACAGGTTGCCCGATCCTCCACGGGGACGGCCTATGTTCAGGCCAAGAAATTACCGGATTTATTATTACACCTGTTTCGGCCCCCAAACTTGAGATACGCTTCTGATATGATCACGTCTCGCTGCAGCTTCGCGAGCCATTGACTGCGCGTTGGCTTGCCGGCGCCGAGTTTCGCTGCAGCTGCGCAAGCCCTCACCCTATCGGGATCGACTTGCCTTTGTACTCGTGCCGCTGTGGCTTCGCGGATGAAAGCACGTTCACGTTTGTTTTAATCTTTGGCAGAAAGAGAATGTGTTCTCGGACGCGCTTATTATTCATCGTCATCAGCCACCGCCCAATGCACACATGATGCCTTGCAGATGTGTAGTGGGTACCTCGCTTATAAGCAGGATTATGAATTGCATAGTGGCTCAGTGGGTGCTTCGTCATGGCTGTCATGACACATAGTGTGCACTTTGCAAGGGCTGTGCCGTGATGGCAAAAAGAGAATGTGATTGGTTGATAAGTGGGGTTTGACCTCCCAAAACCACCATATGAATATGAGAGACGCCGTAGTGGAGGGCTCCGGAAATTTCGACCCCCTGGGATTCTTTAACGTGCACCCAAATCTGAGCACACGGGTCTTCAACATTTCCGCCTTCATCGGAAATGCAGCCGCCGCAGCCGGGATTCAATCCCGCGACCTGCGGGTCAGCAGCCGAGTACCTTAGCTACTACACCACCATGGCGGGGCGGCAATCAGAGAATGTGTGGTCTGGAACGCGCTTTCTCTTCATCGTCATGATCATCATTGTCATCGAGGTAAAATGATGGACGTGGTTAGACCCTGATGAACTTCGGCCCAAAAAAATACCACATATATTTTACCCGTTTGCATCCCTATAGGCGCGTCATGACTGCGATGCTCACTACGTTCCGCGTACAAACGATATGTTTCCCTCGCGATGGTTGATTACCACGATAAGCAGACACGGAGGTCATCGCTTGTTTTGGCGCTAGAAAAACGTGCGTCTCTACAGAGCGGCCATCATCTTCGCCGTCCTGCCACGAGAGCACACCCTGCCAAATCAGTGGTCTTCTTCGCATGGAATGCTTAGATAAAAAAAGGGTCGCGAAAAGGCGCGCAATCGGGCACGGCACATTGCTTTTCTTTTTTTGTTCATTTTTTTATTACGCAGACGTTTGCAATGAGCGAGAAAACACCAATAAATAACAGCTACTAAGTTACAAACTGTCTCATCAAACATTCTGCAAACCGATATACAATTTTCCCCATGTATTTCTTATTAGCTTGGTTGCTTGAAAACTTACGTAAATAATCGTGCCTAAGTGGGCAATCAAGCGGAAAAAATTGTGCTTTATGTTAGACAAGAGTAAGCAACACGCATTTATTTGGTCGCATCATCACAGATAGCGTCGGCCTATTTTTCAACCCTGTCTATACTGAGTATGTGTATGTGCGTGTCTCTCTCTCTCTCTCTCTCAGTGTGTGTGCGTGTGTGTGTGTGCGTGTGAGTGTGCGTGCGCGTGTGTGTGTGTGTGAGTGTGAGTGTGAGTGTGTGTGTGTGTGCGTGTGCGTGTGTGTGTGTGTGTGTGTGTGCTTGTGTGTGTGTAAACATTGCGAATGACATACGAGATAGCCATACTAAATGCTTTATTAATGCAATTGAATACATTTTCCCGCACAGCGATGATAAAACAAAGACAAACGTCCGGGTAGATTTCAACACGACTCTAATGGAAAACGATAGCTTATTAAGTCAGTAATCTATAGAATCACATTGTTTGCGTACACTCAATACGTTCGCGTGCAATTGATTTCAAGAGTGCTCGATATTGTCGTCGTCTCGAGCAGCCGACAGCCAGGAATAGATGATACCTAGAAAACGTTAACATGGTGGTCAGCCATCCCAAAGCGCACCTGGTCAGCGCTGTGACCTCGACCGCATAGCAGGAAGGCGGCCGTTTGTTTGCCGCGATGACATAAAGGCCGCTTCCTCTCTCGGCGACGTGACACAGAAACTTGCCGGGCCCCCGGGTCGTGCCATAGAGACGCGCCTGTTTGCGCACAGGAAAAAGGGGCGCAATAAATTGCGGCTATCTTCCGAGACCATAACGTCTAAAGCATGCCGAACGCGCACGAAAGCAAATAAACAGGAATCGAGGAGGGAGAGGCTGGGGTCGAGTAGCAAGCTCTGGAGTGGAAGACGCATTCAATCTCGCGAAGAGGTCAGCCGCGGCACGCGTGCTACCTGTCCATTTAAAGCAGTGGCGCTGTCATGTGACCCAGAAGCAGCCCTCTCTGCGTGAATAAAAAAATAGGATAAAAAAGAACAACAACAGCGCTAGAGTATAGACGCATGCAGCAGGGGTGCCCTGATGAGCGTCGCATGGCGCGCATGTTGTATTATTTCTTTAATAGCACGACTGGAAAGGTTGTCTGCTCATAACATTTGTCGTGCCCTGTTTACGACACAGTAATTGAAACACGGCTATATACGACGTTGAAGTGGCTACGGGTACGTAATTCTAAGAGATTATCTGTGAATTAGGTCCTCGCGGCTATATCAGCCTAACCCGGGGTAAATATCCCGAAATACTACGCATAAAGCACGAGTGCCATGGTTTTGGTTGCAGAAAATGTCATATTATCTAGATTACTTTCTAGTACCTGAGAAAACATACCTACCGTACATGTTGGGCCACACCTCTCGAGAAAAAACTTAGGATTGACATGCCCAATACACCCGGAAGAAAAAAAACTGGATGGTGATTCAGAGTGGCAGAAAATTTCGAGAAAGGCGAACAGTGCGTGGCTGTTGTGCTGGTCGTTACCATCATTCACGTCGACTTAAGAACACACCTGAAAATGTCAAACTGAAAGTATATATGTATATATATATAATAAACTCGAGTTCACTGGTTTAGTAGATTTCTATTCCAGCACATCCTTATAAGTATCAGACATTGGTCAGGAATGCAAATACATAGGGACAAAAGGAAAATTGTGATGTCGTTTATTGAATGATGGTCAGGAAAAAATTAAACTCCTGTATTTTGCTTAGCCGCGAAAATTCACAACTCTGGAAAGTTGGGAAGTCCATTGATTACATTTGAAGCATTTCGCTGTAGTGTCCTGAGACACGCTATAATAATAATAATAATAATAATAATAATAATAATAATAATAATAATAATAATAATAATAATAATAATAATAATAATAATAATAATAATAATAATAATAATACGTTGGGTTTAACGTTGCAAAACCAGGATATTGTTATGTGGACCGCGAAGCGTCGTAGTGAAGGGCTTCGGAAATTTGGACAATCCGGTGTTCTTAAATGTGCACTGATATGGTGCAGTATACGGGCCTCAACGATTTCGATTCCACCGAAAAGCGATCCCCGCGACCGAGATTAAACCCGCACGAACCCGGAACAAAGGGCTGGTTAACTTGCATTAATGTTTCAAAGCATCCCCTCTTATCGACCGCAATCGGCGCGTGAAACTTACACCATAAACTAATCACGACCCCTTGCAAGGATTGAGTGGGCCACCTACCAAATTTTAGAGCTGTTTATTATCTAAAAGATATTTTTCCTAAAACGGAACGCGTATACCCGTGGTGTCTCCTATTATAGATTCTTTGACCCGGAAATGCCTACACCATTGTGTACTTCAGCGAACGCCCATTTCGGCGAATAGGGGGCGCATAACACAGTAAAGCAACGCCCGTTGATCGTGTCTTTTGTTCATGTAAACTCAGTTTCTTTTCAGTTATTGTCGCATCTGCTTCTGTCTTGGTTCTGATAGCTTTCGATTTGATTTGTTCCCTTTGGCATAACCACGATGTGTTGTTTTTACTTCGTTTTATAATTTGCGTGAGAGGAGCTGCGAAACGACCTTGAGCAGCATGCGTGCACGCCTTACATTCCCCATCAACTGTTTCTGCCCCAGTTCGATAAGCTTGCACACCCTCCTCCCCACCCTCTTCTCTCTCTCTCTCTCTTCTTGTCAGGCCTGGCTTCACATGCCTACTTCATCGCGGGACCCACAGCGGACGACGTCCACCTCAAAAAGCTCCAGGAAGGGTAAAGCTGCAGTAAAGCCACAATGAATGTCGTTATGTTGCCTCAGAAAATACAATGGTACTGGTGACCAATATAAAAAGGGATTCAGAGAAAGGCAAATGAAGTTAGGAATGATAATTAGGTAGCACGAGGTTAGCCGTACTTGATGAGAGACCTAGTATACTTGGGAGGTTCTTTTCATTGGTATATGTAGGGCCGACACTCCCTCATAAGCAAACTGGAACGATTAGTTTTTTTTTTTACTCCATGAGCTAAGTTCTATGACTTGTGCCAGTCAAAGGCTCTTGTAAGTTGCACTTCGATATCAAATCATACAAAGAACGCGAAGAACGCCAAAAAATAACACATAAAAGCAGATCAAAATGGCAGCCACAAAATCGCAAGAGCCGTGTAAAGACGCCGTGGAGGGCCGTCCGGAAACCGCGCAAGTGGACTCGTTCGGGATCGGCGTTCAGTTTCCATGCACGGCGGTCCCATGATATGCACCAAGAGACAAAAATAAAGAGAAGTTGAGGGCAAGAGGCTTCAGCGGTCTTAGAATAACAGAGCCCAGCTATACGAAAGGAGCATTTCAAGGTGCTGGCGTCCGGCAAGACACACGAGCTAGAACAGAGTGTGGCTGCGTTCCGACAACAAAAGGATGGGGCACCATCCACCCACCGGCCGACTTCCTCGGCCTGGCAGCACGGCGAGAGGCCCCGTGCTAGCGGCAGGCACCGCCAACCGCGCTGACCGTAAACGTCGCTCAGAACCGGGAGCCGGACTCGGAGGGAAGAAAATGTGCGTGCGTAAAACTTGCGCGGTCGCTTCCCGGCCGTAAACTATTTTGCGCTGGTGACTGCTGCCCCGAACCTTGGACCGTTTATTCTTTCAGCGCCATAGTTTCGCGTTCAGTCTGTGACGACTTAGAAAGCTAGGTATGAACAAGAGAAAAAAAGTTAAAATATAAAAAGTACGGGAGAGAGTTTACCAAAAGGCTCGCTTCCTGATGTTTGTAACTTCCGTGCTTCTTCCCTTTTTTGTTCCTCATCTTGGTGAAACTTAGTATAGCGTCTTTGTTTGTTTGTTCTTACTTTTCTGTCTGAATTCCGTGACAGTGTCCTTTTGTTGATTTCTGAGGTGTTCTTTTTAGCCCTCTTATTATTCTGTCTTTTTTTTTCTCGTGCGCTTTTGGAATTTTCGGTGGCCTTGTTGCGCCGGAATAAAAAAATGGGTATATTCACAGAAAAGACTATGTACGACTTTACGAAAAATAAAAATAAATCGTCAGGCATGCGCGCAACTCGCAGCACAGTCGCAGCGAAAGCTACAAGAACGGCCTTTCAGAACCATTCCTAACACTCATTGAATAACTGCTTCAAGAAAACTTGCTGAGTGCCCAGTACGCCATAGTCATAATTTTCGCGCAGTAGGCCAGGCTTCATTATGCCCTATACGTCAATCGTCATTCTTTGGAGAAGCGAGGTATTCTCTACACACTTGCAAGGAATTTTGTGCCATTTTTTATGCAGTGGTTCACGACGATGAAGAATTAGGCCTGAAGTGTGTATGCTCCACAGTGGTCATTTGATTGATTGATACGTGGGGTTTAATGTCGCAAAACCACCATATGATTATGAGAGACGCCGTACTGGAGGGCTCCGGAAATTTAGACCACCTGGGGTTGCTTGGCGTGCATCCAAATCAAAGCACACGGGCCTAAAGCATTTTCGCCTCCATCTAAACTGTTATTAGGTGATCAACAACGCGCTTTTCTAATGGGTTGAAGCATTGGACGTCCACTCGTCACGCAATTCACATTGTGTGACACCTGGTTGTTCCTTTGCTGTTCTAAAACGCTTTATTATGCATATTACTATAATTTCTTTCCCGACATTAAGCCTGCCTAAGGCCAGTTTACCAACGAGTTGCAAGCACGGCGTGACTCAGATTTGAATGGTTTCGCCAAATGATCATGACCTTTATTGATGGCTGTAAATTGAGAGATCCAGTGCCATATTGGCTTGAAGAAAGTGAGCCACTTATCCGTATAAATGAATTCTAATCACTATGTAGCCATCCTGCTCGTTACCTCTGTACGCACTGTTTATAAGCACTGTATTACTACTGTATGATGAGCAAAAAAAGTAATAAGGAAAAAAAAACACCGTGGCTTAGTAGCTGAATGCTGGGCTGGCACGCAGCGGACCCGCGTTTGAATCTCATTGTGTACTTGGTGTTTTATATAGACAAAGATTTGTTTTTTCGTATATCTTGCGTTACTGGTTACGGACACCGGCGGCGGCGGCGGATAACTACGGCACCGCGCGTGACCCGTATTTTTATCTCATAACAGCTTTCGCTGTAAAAGTCGCAAATCAAGAGAGCAGAAACAACGAATGTTTTTGACCCGTGACCTACATTCACGTTTGTTTATAATATGCAGTCTGTGTTTTTTTCTATATCCAGGTCATACTTCTGGCCATTTACGGCATTGCGTATTTTCCTCGGAAGGAACTTCTCCTGGTTGCCAGTGGCTGCTCGCATTCACGCCCTATAGTTGCTTACATACAGCGTTCAGCTTTCAAGGCCTTTGTCCCAGTTTTATCTGCAGACAATAAGTTTTTGTTTCCCCAAGTGAGC
Source organism: Rhipicephalus annulatus (assembly GCA_013436015.1). Classification (NCBI taxonomy): domain Eukaryota; kingdom Metazoa; phylum Arthropoda; class Arachnida; order Ixodida; family Ixodidae; genus Rhipicephalus; species Rhipicephalus annulatus. Next base: position 1,761,096 of record WOVY01014348.1, read on the forward strand.
ACAGCGAACACGTGAAACGTTTACTCTCATTCGGTGAAAATAAATAAAAATTTTATTGATTTTTTAAAATGGTGATGCAGATAATGACCTTGAGCCGTGTTTTGATGTTTTTGAGGGAGCCTGTTCTTATGTTTTGTAGGAAAACACGGTGAACATTGTATGGGTAAAATTATTGAATATGTATATCCCGCGTTCCCTTTTTTTATTTCCTATATCTTCCCCACTCTTTGTTTATACGGTTTATCTGGAAATTTCAGGATTGATTTACCAGAAACCGAGTCTATAGTTCGAGAGTGGAGAAAGGATTGAATTAATAGAATATGGCAGCGCACACATTGAAAACGGGGAAGGTACACAATAAGCAGATATTACAAGCTATGAACCGCAACTACCGTTTATTGCTCGCGAATAAGATGGGAAATAATACGGTGAGATGAGCATGTCAAAACTTGTCGATAAGAAAAAAGAATCAATATGACACGAGAACGTCTGGGAGTGCTTGAGATTCCAGATAAATATTGGGCATGCGTTTTACGTCCTAAAATTAGTACACGATTATTAATAACGCTGCAGTGGTGTCCCCTGGATAAATTTTAGCAAACTAATTTTTTTTTGTCTGCCGCATGCAGTGAAAGTCCTCTTATGCTTTTTTTTTGAGGACAGTGAGTTGGTCTGAATGCCTGTGACTTGCGGTAGAGGTATATATATATATATATATATGCTGCAGTGATTTTACTGTCCCTCTCTCCCTCATTTCCTTTCCTTCTCCTCTCTCTTTCCCATCTTTATGTCCCCTTCCCTAATCCTGTGTGTAGGGCAGCCTACCGGATGTCTTTATGGTTAACCTCCCTGCCTTCTCCCTTTGCTTTGCTCCTTCCATGTGCAAGTAAACGGATTCTCTTTTATTTTGCGTTGATCTAAGTGCGGCCGCTGTAGACGTAAACAAAACCCGCTCTTTTTAGTCTGCTCCTTACAGGCTAAGCTGCCATGTCGTGTAATGGAAAATTTCCAAATACAGCAGCTACTCAAGTTGTCTTTCAGTCACTTTACCAGACAAAGATATCAGACTTAAATGTGTCCGAAGAGGACCGGAAGGTTTGGGCCAGATAATCAGACGTAAAAAGAGGATACAAAGGAAGCTGGTAAATGCATTACTGAAGGTGTTACGTGCCACAAGTATATTAGGAAGCCTATTAGAGTTCTTACGTATAAGAACCGCATAACAAGCTGCTTGACAGATTTAACGATATGAGGCGTACAGTGCATGTGACTTCCGTAATAAACCGAGCTCGCAAACCCTTTTTGAAACATAGCAGAGGCACATACTGATGGATCGTGCGAGGATCACAGTATGAACGCAGTTCATTACATTTTTTCACGAATGCTTTAGGGCAGACCAAGTTTAGTCGACGAACCATTCAGTATAAAAGTAAGGGCCCAACGAATTTTTTCCAAGTGTTCTTAGACAATTCGGCCAGCTTAAAAAAATACGAGTGTCAATTGACCAAAATATAACATATCGTGTAAACGGCAAAGTGAATTTTCTTTTTTCAAGCTTGTTGTGTTCGCCACACCAGAATTTCTGAAGCTTAGTTAACTTCCCTACTTTTCCCCTAATTTCTCTTCCTCACTCCACCCTACAGCTTATGCTTTACCCTAAGCTGAAGCCATGTAGTTCCTTGCGTAAATTACCTGAAATATTGTCGATACAGTCGCACGTTATACTGCACTTGCACACCTCCCGATGTCAATGGCCCACAAAGTCAGCCAGGTAACTGTCTTGTGCCGCAGCTCCAACGTGCCTCGACTTGCACTATTTTATCGCTCGTTGAATTCTCACTAAATTACTTGCATAGCTCCTATTACATGCCAGAGGCAACCGGATACTCAGCTTGCCCTGTCCAAACACCTCCCGTTTTCTAGCCCTCCCAGCATTCTGCATGAAAAATCACATGCTTGCCTCTCTGTTCCTATGCTGTTGTTTTTTTCTCCATTAGCACGAAAAGCTTGCACTGCCCTTGCCAACCATTTTGCATGTGTTACTGCACGTGCTTGTTACTTCAGAGAGGGTAACCTGATAGCGCTGCCTCGCAACAGCAAGTGCTTAAACGCGCAACCGTCTCAGTCTTTGAGGCGTTTCCAGTTGCACTGGCAGCGTTTTGCGTTTTCCTACAGTCAGTCGCGCCAATGGTAAAGCAACCGTCTCGGGTACCGGGGAGATTATCCTCGCATCTTGTGCTGCTTAAGCGCCGTCAAGAAGGTAAGTGGGTTTGCGTGTTTTTTTTTATTCTTTTGCTCGCACTGGCGATAACTTTACACCACGAGGGGTGGACGGTATTTAGTACTTTTTTTTCGGGCAACTGTAAAAGATGGGTGCTGCACTAATCATATGTTACATAAATTTCTCTTCTTTTCGATACACTCTTATAGAAAACAAATCTGACCGACCAAACCTAATAATTGTCCCCTAAGTTCAAATCTCACTAGACCAAACTTAAGTAGCTTACTAAAAAGAGAACACGACACCAGCGCGCACTGCTGACGTTACTTTTCTGTACGTTTTAATCAATGTGCTGTTAACGTGACGCTACATTCAAATTAGCTATACGAATGTGAAAGAAAGGCTGACTTTGTAGAAACACAGTTTATTGTAGCAAATAAAAAGATATTAGAGAAATAGAGAACCTTCATACAGTAGCGTCGTAGGTTCGAGGTTTGTCGTGTGCTAAAGATAGAAAACTTTCTTTATTATGAAGTGACAAAACGTCACTTTTCCCTCTTCTTCATCGCCTTTCTATTCTTTTGCATCGCTCCCAGAACATGTGCACCAATTCGTCTGCCTTTGGAAGCAATAATTCTTATCTCCAGTCGAAAAATACACAGAAAGAAAAAGGAATACAAAAAAGTTGAAAACTCGCCGAAAGAAATTTTTTGGCGAGATTCGAACCCACGTCCCCGCGACCCGGGGACGAGTGTCGTAACCGCTCGGTTTTCCCGGCCCGATAGCAGAAAATAGCATATCCTTAGATATGGTGGAGTATATCGAGGGGAAGGGAAAGAGAAAAAGACGAGAAGGATTGATTGATTGGTATGTGGGGTTTAACGTCCCAAAACCACTATATGATTATGAGAGACGCCGTAGCGGAGGGCTCCGGAAATTTCGACCACCTGTGGTTCTTTAACGCGCACACAAATCTAAGCACACAGGCCTACAACATTTCTGCCTCCATCGGAAATGCAGCCGCCACCGCCGCCGGGATTTGAAACCGCGACCTGCGGGTCAGCAGCCGAGTACTTTAGACACTAGACCACCAAGGCGGGGCGAGACGAGAAGGATGAAAAGCAGCAAGAAAGAACGAGTTCATGTAGAGAGAGAAAGAGCAAGGGAGGGGAGAAAAAAATAGAAGGCGAAAGAATGAGTACAGAAAAATAGGGAGAGAAGCAGAAAGAAGTAGAAAAGTAGAAAAAGAAAGAAGTAGAAAAAGAAGAAGTAGAAAAAGAAAGAAATGGGATAATACAGAAGAAGATAAGACAAAGAGAGAAATAGACATGAAGAGGAAGAGAGAACAAGAAAGACACAGGGAAGATAGAAAGAAAAGAGAGCAATCAATTGTAGTACAGTATAGCAAGGGTGAGAAAGAGACCGGGTAAATGACTAGCCAAGCCAAGACCAGCTAGGTGCCCATCAGCTGTGCCGTGTCCCAGCCTTGGGCAACCAAGCGCAAGCTGTGCTCATCTCTTTTCGTTTTCTCTTTTGGTCTCGCGTTACCCACTCGAGGCGGATTCTATCCTTGGGTTTTAGGCAATGCAGTTCAGATATCTGTTTTATTTTGCTTTATATTATTGGTATATCATCAAAAATTGTGAAATTAAGCTCGAGCTACGTCAATGACACGTTCAAAAGCTTTAAATAACCTTAAGAAAAGAAGTACTTGGTAAGCTAATGTTTGTAAGCATGTATTTAGGTTATGCGAATTGCAAATGGTCAATTATTATTCATCAGTGACACTGTTCAAATAACAGAGCTGAGTGCATAATTTATTAGGTATCATCATGGTAACAGGCACCACCGGTCACCGCATTTTGGATGCGAACGAAAAGACTTGAGGTCCGTGTATTTTATACGTTACCTATCACCAGGAGGTCAAAATTTCTGGAACCCTTCATATGGCGGTCCATTGTAACCATATCTATGTTTTGGGTCGTTAAAACATAATATTTGCAAATATGAAAAATGTCTACCTAAACTTAATAGCAGTACCAGTCGCCATCAGGTGTCACGAGTTAGTTTCGACCAGCAACGATTAACAACGTGAACCCCTGTATGTTTCTTTGAATGTATTCCTGTAGGTGTAAAACGTCAATTTTGCTCCAGTAGAGTCGCATTCAGTGCGTAAGATGGCCACATGAAGAATTTTGTATTGCGATTGCATAAAAGAAAGGCCGGCGTTCACAAAAATATCAGACAAAAAATTTTGCCTAAGAGAATATTTAAGCCCATTACGACGACAGACATACATATAATTACCACAGCCGGCTGTCCAACGGGAAAAAGATAAATGAAAAGGTGGATTATAAAAAGTGTTAAGATATGGAGGGGATAAATATTTTATATACCCTAAAATTTTACCAGAAAGGTCGTAATGCATCTTATGTCATAAGTTCCCATCTGCCCAGCTTTTGAGTAAAGTAAGGCACGCAGGCCGCAAAGTGGAAGAGCATATAGTCGCGCATCAGTGCGAGCTATTCACAGCGTCTTATGCATTCACACATAATGCATTCGGACAAAAATAGCAATGTAGTAAACACCGAAATTTTCGTCAAGTAGAACTTCTGACGAAAAGTGAGCAAAGTTCGTGCTTTTAACGTAGTTTTAGCTATTTTCAAGACCACATTTATCTTCACAGAACTTCAACAAAAGAAGCTACTACTGCATCACTTTGTTAGACGAAGTGCGGCTATTCATTTGCAATAAATCGCAATTTCCATAAACGTGGACGCAATAATATTCGAAGCCACATGATAGAAAGGCAATAGAGAATGAACTGGTTTATTGATACAAGGCTAGGAAGAAATGACCGTGGGAATGGTACATTGATTGCATGCCTAGCGTGCACGTGCAATTATCGTAATGAATAACTGAACATGCTGGAGAGCAGATGAGATAAAACGCTTTGGTATGAACGCTTATCGCATTTTCTGCATTTCGCAGTGACCCTCAGGCGTATATTGGAGTGTGCGTACCCGGAATTTCACTTCCCTCTGGTCCTTAATGGTTCATAACGTCCTATACAACAAACAACGAAATGCAGTTTTATTTGCATACGCTCCTGATCTTGTGCTGATTGTTGTAAGCATAATGTGTGCAGGAATATATAGTTCGCCATGTTTATGAAGCTGCGCTTTACCACTCAACGTAAAAAAAAACAAAAAAACAGAAGGAAGCGCCATGAGCGTATGACGACGAGGCCCATGTTGCATGGATTCTTTTTGTGCATTTGTTCTTTTAATGAGCGTTGTTTGAGCATTGTAGACAACATAAATTAATCTATGAGTTCCGCAAAAATTCTTCCAGTGTGTTTAGTTGCTTGCTCACTAGATTGAAAAAAAAAACTTTAAGTACGGATGTACAGACATGGATAAACACATATGGTTGCCAAGTGTGCAGACAGCTAAGCTTTTATTCGAAATTGAAAAGTTGGCATGTTTTCAAAAGAATTTGGGAGAAAGAGCTCTCACTAGTAATTGCAAGTCTACAGACCATTTGTTTACCGTCTTTTTTATGCACACTTCTTAACGGTTAGTTATTTTTGGCAAGCAAGAGTGACATAGAATGCGTATCGGTGTCGTTATTTACTATACTGCAGCAAACAAGACAGAATTAAAAATTCGGCTAACATATTTCAAATCCTAAATATAACGCCTTAGTACAAAATTATGGAAGGAAAGTGTGCACGCCAGTTGTGTCTTTCTTTTTTTTCTTCAGCGGCGTCTCATTTTTTTATCTAGTTTCAAGTTTACCACAGAGTCTTTAGCAATATTAACAATTCACTGACAGCTCATCAGCGAAATGCGCTGTAACAGCAAGCATCCCAAATGATGTCAAGGTTTCGATGAGTGGTACGTTCCGAAGTTATATTGCGTAATATCGAACATCCCGCTCACATGTAACATCCTCGGAACACATACAATTTTTTGTGTACATTTTGTTATTACCTCAATAGAGCTGATAAAAAAACACGTGCATGTACACTGGAATGGTAATTAAATGAAAGCATCACCAACTTGCACTAGGCATTTAGTGGAAATACCGGCCCCGCTTAGATGCCACTGGAAGCACAGGGTGAATTTGCACGCAACAGATGAAAAACATCCGTGAAAGAGTTGAGTGACTGCTTTGAATGCTATAGCTTAATCAGACAGGCATTGTTAATGCGTTTTGACACGCAAGTGTATCTAAGGTTTGTACAGCAAATATGACGTTTTTTCTTTTAAATTATTATCAATTAAGTAGCAGTTCTTGTCGATGGCTACAGTATTTGACTTCATCATTAGTATTAAAATAAAATGAAATATATGTGTGTTCGGCGACTTCGATAGTTTTCGTTTTCACAAAGCCTGAAAACGCTTGGAGCCCACAAGCACAACGCACGTAGGTGATATTGTTCAATCAGTACTGCTGAGCCACGACTGTAGAAAGGATAATGATGTGCGATGCCATACACTCAATACACTTTCATCACGATTCCTAGAAATGGCATCTGCCTTTTTGGAAAACTCACAAGCACAATCCCCTGAAACAAACTAGGAATGTAGTTTATACTCGAATGAAGGTGCCCTGATTTCGGTGTAAATAACACCATTTCCACAACTGCCTGGTTAACGCCACCAACCTTGCAACGCATAACTCAACTTACTGTCTAATCTATTACAAAGTCACGTAACGCCATTTGCACTGGTTAGATGAAAAATGAATCGAAAATAAAACTAGACGACAGCCACAACCGCGATGATAGGCATGCTGTGCGAGACTGCACTGACCTTGTGAGGCGAGCAAGACGACTCCGAGGAGAGTCCCAATAAGAAAGAAGACTGAAATCCTGGCATGTGATCTACCGACGAACGTTTTCCCAACATTCACAGCGCCAGCAGACGCCGCTGCGGCACGACGACAATCCATAGTTTTCTTCGTCTTCTTTCTATCCCCGGCACCACCAGAGTATCTCCCGCGTAGTCTAACTAGAATGTATTCTTATACGAGTCAGCCCGGCCTAAAAAGCATGTTTGCTCACAGCACCAGTAGAAAACAAAACGAACAAAGTTGTAAAGTCGCCAATGCGCCCGCGCCGATCCAAGCAGTACACCAATGTCACACGTTCAAATCGCACTCGCGTCACAGTCGGCTTCACCACAAAACACCTTTTTTTTTTCAAATTTCCCAGTGTCTTCTATTCAAGGTTTGCAGAATTAGTCGGGACTTCTAGAAGTAGAAAGCACCGTTGGTAGTCATTTACATTCGTCACAATTACGCCCGCAGACCCCGATCACAGTCAACAACAAAGCAGGTGGAATTTCGTCGTAACTAGCGGTGCGATCCTTCCGGGCGAAGGGGCAGTCGTGCCTCGTGCAATGGTACCAACAAGAGACGCGATCGACAAATGAGCGCCGGTAGCGTCGCGCAGCGGCAGTGCGGCGCAACTGGACCAACACGTCATGGGCCCACGTGATAGGTACGGAGCCAATGGGGAAGTCGATTGGTAAGAAAGAGAAATGGGAGAGGGCTTGGTGCGGCAGCGAGGACCCGGCGTCAGAACTCCGTCTAGGGGAGAAAACCGAGGGTCCCGTCGAGTAGGAGATGTGACAGGATGTGGATCTTTGGAGAACTACCGGCTCCCCCCGATTGCGTGGGCCTTTGAAGAAGAACCGGGTTTTCGCGCGATTGTGCGAGCTGTCGTCGCCCGGGGCTGTGCATTGTTCTATGATTCATGAGTGCACCAACACCTCGTAGTGACACTAAACAAAAAATAATAAATAAAGACACCTTACACTTTACTTCATGTCCGACTTTCTACTGCACGAGAAGACACACAAAATCAGAATATATATATATATATATATATATATATATATATATATATATATATATATATATATATATATATATATTAAAGCCATATCTTAGGATTTAAATTTGTGACGTGATCTGTGGTTGCAGTTTTCGTCGGTGCACTGCGCGTACTTTGACTCAGATTGTATTGAAAACCAGATATTTCTTCCCGTCAGCAGGTGACGCCACCATCATCGCAAGAGTTTTACACTTTACACTTGAAGCTTGTGATAAAAAGAACAACGGGAATGGTTGAAAAAAAAAGGTTAACATTGCATGGTCAGAGACCAGCGCCCGAGGATAATAGAAACTTTCAGAGGGGGGAACGATGGAGAACGCCAAATAATGTAATGAGTTTCACTTGAGTGATGTTTATAGGGCGGGATTTTTAAAACCTCACTGATGTATGTGAGCGCTGAAGTTAAATGATTATGAGCATCAGCTGCATATCAATTGAGGCAACGCGTTAAGCTAAAAAAATTCGGCAGATGCTACTTTTTATAGCAGTCGGTTTCATGCGAACCAGACAGCGAGTAATTCTCAATAATACATTTCTTGGCTTTGAGGCACGTTTTTCGACGTAGGTTGACGACTATCGGTAAGCTTAGTGTTTGTACATCGTAGTTTTACCTGGAATGCTGACTACACTGTCGTTTAATATTAGCTGAAAGAACAGTTTGACGTAACGCCAGTGCTCACGTTAGAGCATATACGTCAGCATGGTGGCCATGACGTGTTCTCTACGGTGCGATTATGTTAGTATCATATGTAACGTTCGTTGTCGTGTTCCAGCGACGTCGACCAAATCATGAGTATAGCTTACTGAATCATAGGAGACTAAGTGTAATGTTAATTAAACTGTTATAAAAGTAGAGCCAACACTAGAACCACAACAGTATTGAAAGCTGGGCTAGTTGTTACGACCACATTTTCGGGCAAAGCACGACATTGACGAAGACACTCGTCTGCGTCGTCTTCGTCTTTGTCGATCTTGTGCTGTACCAAAAAATACTGGAACCTAAATTCACGTTAAGCAGACATGACTCCTGCATCACGGCAGTACATTCAGTATAAAGTATTGTTCAACACTTTATTTTAAAATTGGTACCCAGCAATGCAACCACAATTCATGTTGCACCGTCATCACGCATGCATAGGGTCTTTTTCCAAAGCAGTTTGAATACCTGGCACAGCGCTGTGGCCGAATATGTGACTTTTAGCAGAATTCCTAGGTTTGCTTCATTCTGGGATGCTTTTTTAAATTTTTTCATTTATCTGGTCAGCTCTGGTGACGTCGGTTTCTATTAACCCTTCCACATTTAAATTACCAATCACTGTTCTATCCGTTTTTGGTCTCGTGTAAACTGTCAATAAGCTGGAGTGGTTATACCCGCATAGTGCGGCCCATGGTATGCGGATATGTGCCAAAGATGTCTGCTGAAAATAGTTTGGCGACGTACGTTACAAGATTTTTATGTTATTCCTGTCATGACCAGACAGTCACATTTGCCTAACCAGCCTTCCAATGCCAATCTAAAAAGACGCTCCCGATAGCATATTTAGTGAAGTAGAAAATAAACGAAGGAGTTTTTGTCACTTTTACTTGGCGGTGACTACCCCTTTCCACATGATTGTTACAAATAAAGAATAGAAAAAAATAAAATAGCACATTGAAATATATACAGTCCTACATAGGTAAGTGCAAAAGTTCTCCGATGGGCAGAACAAACACGTAGTCTCCACGCTCACTTTTACCTATAGTCGGCTCACTAGTGGTCACAAATCTTCGTTTCTTCGAAGTGTTGCAGCATCTTCATTGCTTTGCTATTGTTTTGGATGACCATGGGCCTAGTATCTTATCTAATGTGAATGGGCCCACAGGGATATAACGTACTGAGTTCCTGTTCGAGTAGCCTTCGGTGTGTGTCGTGTTTTGGCCAGTCGAACAAGATGTGATGGATATCCTCATCGTTGTGGTCGCAAGAACATGCTGACGATGTTGCCCGCTGAAAACGAAGTAGGAAGTGCTTTGTGCAAGCAAGAAATTCCGAGTCTTAGGCGATGTGTGACTGCGTCAATACGCCTTGGGAGATCACGGTCTAATTGGCATTCAAGATTAGGATCATTAGCATATAGGATCGATTTCTTTGTCTTGTCTGTGAACCAGCTAGAAATTCACGTTTCGTTATTCTTAAAATAAAATTTACATCATACTGAGATACTATAATGAGGCACGTTTCTGTAGAATGGTGAGTGGTAATCACCAACTCATCTGCCAATTTGTTTCCCTTGATTCCGCAGTGACTGGGAACCCACTAAAATGCCACTCGTTGATTCGACTTTATAGCTTCTGAAATCTCCTTTAGTATAGCGTATACTATACGCACATCAATGTGTCTTGAAGTAGCATTTTCCACACACGCGACTGACGCCAGAGAGTCTGTAATTACCACCCATTTTTTTGGCATGGTTGACAGTTTAATAAAGTTTACGGCGAGTGCTATCGCTACGAGCTCCGACGTTGTTGAAGAGAAGAGATGGCCCAACCGACATGCATATTCTTTGCGCAATTCCGGAAATATAAATGCTGATGTCACTGTCTTTTTGGCGACGGAGCCATCAGTTTACACGTGAGTGTAGCCTTGGTACCAGTACCTTGGTACCTGTAGCTTTGGTACCTGTACAAGTACCTGAACGCTTTCTCTTCCTATATGTTGTATTTCATGTTCCCTTTCTTTCTTAGAATTTTTTTCTCAAATCAATTTTCACAATTGCTACCAGCCTCAGCACCACTACACGTCCATGTTTCACGGTGAACATTAGCCTTATTTGCCTCACAGGTGAAAAGTTCAACTTCATAGTATGTCCTGATGACTGGGCACCGTATTTTACTGACAAATTTTCGTGCTTCATCGCGGGTGCTGCCATCAGTTGGTTCTAAGGAATCTTCTTTCCAGGACGCAAATAATGTTTATCTGGATGCGTATGGTGGCTCTATAGCGGTCAGCACATGCACGTTTTGGGGATTGGTCCACCAAAAACCGTTTATAGCTAAGAAAAAAAAAACAAATTGTGCCCTTTTCCGAGCTCTCGGCACATACCTACAGTTACCTAAGTACGTTACCTTTGACCCATGCAAAACTGCAGTAACGAAGTCTATTAAGACGCTTGGACTAATATATAATGAACATATATCCAACACTGAGCCTACAGATTCAATTAGCTTAAACGTGACCAGCGTGGTAAGCGCTTTAAAGGGCTCATAAACCACCCCTCACACTTGGCGTCTAAAACACCTTGGAATGAGTCGGATGCCTCAGAAGAATGCACAGCGGAAAGAATTTTTCGAAAAGCTATAGTAGGACCGGAGATAGGGCGACTCCTATATTTCCTTGATGCATTGCCCCTCAACTCGCTTCATCCGCAGGAGAGGGCAACGCCGTTCGTTGCGCCCAGCCCATGGTGTGTGCATTACGTCACCTCACTTCAATGTTATATGGTTTCTTTTCCGCGTTACATGGCGGTGCTGACGGCAGCTGCTGACAACTCATAGTTCTGGTCTGGTGCTTTTCGCTGCGTTGGGGCTGCTGTAGCTGTGTGGTCTGGAGCTGTGCATTCACTATCTCCCCTCGGGCGAATGGAATGCCGCTTCGACCGTGTATGGCTGAAGCCACCGTAAGCTGCAGTTTTGTGCCGGAAGTGAGCGCGCGACAACTGGTTTGCTATAGGCGAGCATGCGTTTATTTTCTTTTGTTTGAAACAACGCTTGCCTGTAGTGCAGCATACTGCTTAATCTGTCTAGGAAGGTCTTCAAAAAGACCTTTCACGAGAAGGCGCCCCTAAATAGTATCAAGTTTTGCTTGTTTTACTAGGAAATAAGCAGTGATATATGATTGGGAATAGCCTGAATCTATGTGAGTTCTCCAACGAAATGAACTCGAAGAGCAAGCTGAGCTCAATGTTTCACTGTCCCCATTTGTTGGTAATATAGCTGGCTACATTGCAGGCTTTTTTTCTGTGTTTCATTCTGCGGCGACGCTTTGCCTGTGTGACTGCCACTGGCGTAACGTCAACAGCATTGGCGTCACATAAAATGGCGCACACGTTCACGTTCCCTCACAAGGGCAGGTGCCATAATGCATGGACAAATTACGGGCTAACCAATTGGAAAACACAATGGCGCTGTCCCAACGCCCAACACACTAACATGACCATTGTTGCGTAGGGTAATGGAAGGCTTGCACACTGCACGACGCATGCTCGACAATGGCAGGAGGCACACCCGTCTTGGGCCAGAATCCGGCTTTTGAATCGATTTTGAAAATTCTGTTTATGTCAGATCGTAATTTTGACTGAAACATAAGCAGTTAGACATAAAACAAAAACAAAAAAGCATGCTCATTGAGGCTCGAACCCAACCAGTCGAAGGACTTTTTAATGCGAAGCTGACACGCTATACCGCTAGACTACACTTCAAATATCAAGGGTGCTGTTTTTATTTTATTTCTGATTTCAAAGGCCTGTTTCTTTATCACCTTGTTTATAAAAACAAATGCCTGTCTCTCAGTGATCGCGGAGACTTAACAGAAATGAGTTAATTTTTTTTGTTATATATGCGTTGGTCAGGATCTAAATAACCATATGGCACATTTTGTCGAAAAATAATCAGCGTAACCACTTATCTGAGCCGCATTCAACTTCCAAGCAAACTTCCATGTGCGCAAGCTCGAACGTACGCTGGTGGGCATAGTTCAGCGCACTACGGTGTACCTCTCGCGAAAGTGAGTCATCTTTTCAAAAACTCGCAACGACCATAATTTAGTCTGTTTATTTAACTGTACAGCAACTATCACACACCGTGTCAACAGCAACAAGCGCACCTGATTCAAACAGCGCTCTTGAATTATGTCAGCTGTTGGCCAATGATATTTTGCGACGTAGGATTGCATAAACGTGACGTCCGATCAGAGACGCTTCCCCGCCAACGACAGCAAGAACCGGCCTCTTTTTAAAAAGAGGGCACCTAAAAAATTGGCTCCTTCTCGCTCTTCTAGTAGTTTTTACGGGGTGCGCACGGCTTCAATATATGACTGAGCGGCTCATAGTCGTGTCTGCTTCCCACAGGATGTGTTCTTTCAACAAGCCTGAAGGGTGCTTCATGGCCCCTTTAAATCGTTGTCGACGTCTTTGACCCGTAACTATAGAGGCTCTTTTCCATGCCCACTTGAACTAGTTTGCTCTGGTTTGAACAAACGCTAAATCGACAATTTTAAATAAACTGAAAATACATCGGAAAAGAGCGACAAAGGCAGTCGAACACATAACATGCCTCGAACATTGAGCACAACGTTTTGTTGAACATTAAAATGTTATGGAAAATGACATATACCAATTAAGGTTACTACAAACGTACATAAGTGTAAACCGCGGGAAAATCGACGCATTTCTGACACTTGCAAATCTCGAAAACACTCAAAGCATTTACCTCAGTTGACATAAACCCCCCTTAGAGAACTCCATTATCGCGCATCCTTGACGGTTCACAAAGGCTTAGGCACACGGTATACCAATGATTCACAATCCTTACAAGCAGCAAGACATAAAAGTCAGCACATTAAACACTACCAATGTAATGACATTATTTTGAGGTGTTTACATTGTTTATTCTGTGTTGCTTTCTATAGGCCTTTTTCACAAAGTGTACACCTAACGTAGCATTGCACAAGGCCGCCTCAGTAGAACAGTGGCCCTGGTGCCCGGATGCTGACGTGAAAGGCGTGGGTTCGATCCCCGCCGCGGCAGCCTCATTTCGACGGAGGCGAATTGGTACAAGTCCGTGCGCTGCCAGATGACAGTGACGTTTACGAACACCCGATGGTTCCAATTTCTGATGCCCTCAACCACGGCGTCTCTTATAGACATATCGGGGTTTCGGCACGTAAGACCTTACATATTATTATTAAAATACAATTTTGTTATTTTTCTCTTACGTAAAAAAGAGCCACTTCCTGTATGTTTGATTGTGCTCACGTGTGTGTGAAACATTTCTTTTTTGTTTGTATACTTTGCCCCATCATTTATTCAACCTTTTGCTTGTACTATTACTTGCTTTATATTTGTTTCTGTACGTATCTTTCTATATGTACTTCGTTTTTACCCTGTTATTGCTGTCACAGGGTGGATGGTGATTAGTAAAGCAGCATGAACTGCAGCTTTTTTTTAGTTTCTCATTTTTCGCCTTTGTGTCTATTTTGGTGAAAAAATACTGACTGATACATGAGGCGCTTAGAGAGAAGGTGGAATGATGCTGCTAGTTTATGAATATGTATGTGAAGAACGGCAAGCAAACGAGTTCTATCTGTGCTACTTCAGCGGTATTTCGCGGTAATATAGAAATACATCTTTCTGTGGAACTGGTGCATGCAACATATATATTCGTTGTTCTAGTATTCGCTTTCACGAACAATAGCCAAACTTTTAAGTTGGGCCTTCAAGAGTTGAACGCGATAGCAATATCTTGTACCTAGTGCGTACTTCAAACACTTAGTGCATGAAATCTTTTCTAACCTACAATGCACTCACTACATGATATTAAGTTTATAGGCACAATAATGTGTGTGCCTTTTGTTGTAGGTGACTGAAGTTAAACCATGAAGTTATTATGATAATCACATGTTAAGACGCCCGATGGCAAGTACGCTTGTACCACGCATTATTACTCCAATATTTGATGCTGTATTGTGAAGCATGTATACAGAACGCATGTGTTTGAAAGCATGAAAGTTGCTTCCACTGCATTTACAAGCAGAAGAAGTGCTCTTCACGGCATTCACAAGCAGACGCATGGCTGTGTGGTCGAACATCCGCTTGCCACGCAAACGACACGGTTTCGATCTCCACTCGAACCCATATGACCCTGGTTAGATGCCCACTCAGAGCTAGAATTTATTTATTATTTATTATGTTTACATTAATCTCAATTTTTCGGCCATGCATAACATTATGATTTTTTCGCTCATAACCAACAATGCGGACGCTTAAATTTCTGCGAAACGGGCTCTCAACGCTATCGCGTTAATACTCGATAGACTTGTCTGTTTTGCGACCGTCAATTGCCCTAATACCACTAAAAATTTCGATAGTCCTACTACGCGAAAGACGTATTGCATTCTTCCCCCAGAATTAGGTAGTGTGAGTGCGAAGTAAAAAAGCGTTTATTCTGAAGGACCTTACTTCCCTCGATCGAATAATCCATAAAATGATACCGACACAGAAATGATATCGTCACTGAGAGCAACAATTTCACACAGTGTTGTCACTTGACAAATGACGTGTAGATGTGTTCAAAGGCACTGATTGATTTACTTTCGTCAGCACGTGAACCTTTGGCCGTCATAAAAAGATAACGACGCAAGAAAATAAGGTGGAAGATTGAGAGTAAGAATGGAGACTTGATTCGTTTTTGGCGCCTAAGTATCGTCATGTCACGTGATGTACCCTTCAATACTTTCTTTTGAGACTGTACGTGTGTACACATGCTTCGATCACTCGTATATAGTTTTTACCTGTCTTCGTACAATTTACAACCAGGAAAACAAACTCCCGCAAGAATACACTCCTCACTGGTCAACACTTGTTCCCTCACTTTCGGTTAAGTGAATTGATTGGAAAATGCCAGTCGGGAGCGGTACAATTACGGCGTGTTCATTTACTGTACTTATAAACTGTGCTCGTAACTGATCTGATATTGACAAATAAAATAAAGCACACAAGCTTCCCCTTGTAATGACACCGAAGCTTTCTCTTGTAACAGCGCCAGCGAAGCTTTTCCCCGAAGCTTCCCCTTGTAATAGCACCGAAGCTACCCGAAGCTTCTCCTTGTCATCGCGCCGACGGAGTTTCATACCGAAGATTCCCTTTATAGTAGCACCGAAGCTTTCCCCATGTCAAAGCACGAACGAAGCTGCACACCAATGCTTCCCCTTCAGTAACACCGGAGCCTCCCCGAAGCTTCTCCTTGTAACAGCACCAACGAAGCTTCACACCACAGCCTTTCCTTTAGTAACACCGGAACTTCTCCGAAACTTCCCCTTGTAATAGAACCAACGAAGCTTCACACCAAGGCTTCCCCTTTAGTAGCACCGGAGCTTCCCCGAAGCTTCCCCTTGTAACAGCACCAACAAAGCTTCACACCGCAGCCTTTCCTTTAGTAACACCGGAGCTTCCCTGAAACTTCCCCTTGTAACAGCACCAACGAAGCTTCACACCAAAGCTTCCCCTTTTAATAGCACCAACGTACAAAGAAAAGAAATAAAAGAACGACAAACGCGTCACTGTTTCTTTAAGCGTACTTACTTTACTGCGCATTCTCGTATCTCGTCCGCCTGTCTCGACCACTTACGCGTACTTACAATGACATATTGAGAGTTAGCTAAAACGAGCCGTCTATATTAATTATTACCGAGGCATTTGAATGAATAAGCTCTTAGCAACACGAGGTTAAAAATGGTATAGTAAATGTGGTTACGCTGCTTTTCACCAGTAAAGACACAATATTATTTCGAAATTAATATACAGAGAAAGCGTTCATGTAAGGACGAAAAAACGCAAACCTATCGATAAATCACAAAGCGGAGAAGAAAGAAAGATTAGGGACACTACACACACCACCTGAAGCAAGGCAAATGTGATGGGATAGGAATTTTTTTTTCTATCGGTGCCACTGAATTTTGGTTAATATAAAAGCTTCGAGTGTAATGCGGGAACGCCTAGCTCACTGCAGGCTTTTGATGCTTTTCCGAGGTACTCTTGTCTGGGTATTCAAAGGCTGGTATATCATATTGTTGCCAGGCAAATGAGTCACAAAAAACAAACAAAAATACATCAATAAAGTGGGCATCGCTGTCTCATACCATAACCACGCTAACTGATATACGGCCGTGCCTATGGGGTGGGGAAAGGGATTATACGAAAAATCTGAGGGGTGATTCTCAAATAAAGCGTAAGTATTGTGAAACTATCCACCGTCGCTTTTACGGACAGTCCTCCAACGAGTTTCTAAGTTTTTGCCATGATCTCGCCTCGGTGGCGCAACTCACTCAAGTCTTAGTATGACGGCGTCCATTTTTTTTCGCCATTGCGTAGGTGGTGCCTCGTGTCTGAAATATAAATGGGATATACGAGTTTCAAGAGTTTCAATGAGCTAGTTTACACGAAGGGCATTTACAGGAAACTTCCAGCTTTGTGCAAAAATGCAGACAGCGTGCAAACGCGTCTATTTGTTTCGAAGGATATTCTTAAGTCCATTATATTGTTTTTTTACACGAGCACGCACTCTTTGTTCGCAAATTAATGCAGCGAACTCTCATTTAACTGCCTGAACATTTATATTTTTTCTCTGATCGTGGTGTTCACCGCTCTGCGTCATCATCGACGCATTCGCATTACCAAAAGTTGATTTGTTGACGCAATTTCGCACCAATTCACTGCGTCACCCCCAAATGGCTCCTCCATTTCTGCCAAGAGTAATAAAACATTTGACGCGGCCCGCTACGTTAGAGACGAGCGTCTTTACGACAATCTGTAAAAATTATTCCTAGAGAGGTTATTATTAACTGTACAACGCGCCCGTCTAAACGTGCGGTAACACTACACTTCTCGTGACAAAACCGTGGGCCATCTACAGCAGCTACCGCCCAAATAAAGTGCTCATACAAAATTGTGTTGTCTGTCATGGTACGTTGTAATAAAGAATGTACCCGACTACACGTAATCGGTTGCTAAATAAAATGAAGCAATTTCGATTTCGTAACATGTTCCAGTGGCATACAAGAAAAGTTGAGTTTCGCAAGGAGTTAGAGCGCGAGATAGCTGGTTAGGCTTTTAAACTGATGAAGTGGGCCTTCGTTAACCGAAAGGCATGCGACACGTGGCATGCCCGAAAACACGATACATATTGATCAAGCTTTCGGAAATGAGAGAAAAAATACCCAGTGCTCCGATATCTTCACGTGGGGAGAGCTTTATATACTACTTTGCATAATTTAGGCAATGCTCGCGATTTTCGAAGAGTGCTGCATACCTTTGAGAATCAAATGCACCTTATTTTTTTTTTCATATGTCTGTTTATCAAGCCGCCTACTCCTACCCATGACCTACTACACTCCTGACCTGTTCAGATAGCGGGGTTCCTATGGGAGCGCGTGTCCCCGCTCTCGTTCAACCGCTCACCATTGGTGGCGCTACCTATAACCTGTTCGTCTGTTTCTTTACGGTTGTTTTGTAGGCGCTGGTATAAGAATGCCTGCATTCTGTAGTGAACTGGCGGCATATATGTGACTATTTCTTCCCATACATTGCTGGTTAAGCAAGGTGTTCAGAGCGCTTGAGTATTTATAGCACACTGGTTGACAAACGTGGGAACCCGTAGATTTACACGATGTAGGGCAGCCTATGCGTGGTAGCGTGCATTTTATTGCAAAAAAATTCTGAATGTCTTTTAGTATTATTATTTCTGAATAATTCTAAATTTTGGATCATAAATACGCACTACGAGTGCTTTGTTGGTCAAAATTTGACCACAAAGAGTGAAGATGACGTCAGCGAGCAGGTGCTGCCTAGCGCCACGCCGCTCGTAGGTGACGGCCCTAGCGGCAGAAGGTATGAACTAGAACGTGGGCGCTGGAAGAGGTGCTCTCTGGGCAGGTCAGGAGTGTAGTAGGTCATGCTCCTACCTGCTCTCGTGGTCACCACCTCAACTCGGTAAACACTAAAAGCGGCATATGAGGGTATGAATGCATGATGAACTTGACTGGCAGATCATTACGCAATAACATAGCATGCCTGTCTTCGATGTCATGAAACATGTTGCAGTCTTCCCGCATGGCGCATAGACGCATACAGGTCCATGCTATGCGAGTATGTGCCACAGATTACACACAATTTATGCAAACCCAGGACAGCAAGAATGGGCATTGAACACTTTATCACACGTTTTGCAAGGCTTAAACAAGACAAACACATAGCACTGCTTCTCCCAGTTTGTCATATTGTTGTAGCACAGCAGTGCTTACATATTAATCTCTAATATTAAACAGGTTAAGCGTTGTTCGAATTCGTGGCAATGCGCAGCCCAACACTTCTCGCACTTAACACACTTTAAAAATTCTTGAGGCCTCTTCACACTTTCCTTTCCCCGCGTGCTACGTCGCGCCAAGTGACCGTCAGCCACGCTTTTTTTTTTCTGCCTGACGCACTAAGAAAAAGCTTGGCTCCGAGCTATCCCACGCAACGATTTCACGCCAATAGTGCACACGATAGTAAATAATCATACCATTGCTTTATCGGGCGTGGGAATCTTCGCTCATAGCTGCAAAAGCTGTATTTGTCGATAAAAAATACTTTTCTTATACATAATGAGAATACTTCAACACAACAATCAAAGAGCAGCCATTTCTCGTAAATATTCACTGAGAAGTGGGGTGAATTTTTAATTAAACAATGCTAAGAAGAATATTCTTATTACAGTATAGTTAAAATAGCTCCTATTTTGCTTTTACTGCCATTGACTACGCCTTGCTTGGTAGCTGTGTTTTGTTTTCTGCATGGTTGTGTGCAACTATCCTCCAATGTCAAGCGGGTTAAGTAGCAAGTGATTTCGACAATAAAATGGAAATCTCATGATGCGATGCCAGAAATGGGTAGTCGAAAACAAAAATTTATTTTCCTTTTATTGCAGATGTAGAAACCTGCCTCTGAGGGTAGTTTCACGCATATTATGGCGGCGTTTTTCTTTTTTTCTTTTTTGAATGAATTTGTGCGTACAGCGCAGTTAAATATTTATGAAGGAACAACTATTCGAAGATTATATCTGTGATGCTATGATGCATGGGAGACGTGGCCCGGCTCATACGGCATGTTTATTCCACTGTCACTTCTTCCTTCTCAGCCTCTACTGACCATCACTTCTTACGTCACATGATTCCCCCTAACCCCGAAAGAAGGCATGGATTTCGAAAAGAAAAAAATAAACAAGGAGAAGTTGAAAACTCACAAATGTCATAATTCACAATTGGTTTTATGTTCCAGAGGAGTTCCGTAAACTTTTAAAAACTTCAGGGGAGAGTGCAGCAGTCTGGTTAACGCAGGAGTTCTGGTGGGCGAGGCTGACTGTGGCATTCTAGAGGAGATAACCACGTCCTGCAGAACTGCACTGAACATAACACGGCTTCAGCAACTGCGAAGAACGAACGAGGTTGGACGTCCTTGCAGTATTTGAAGGTCGGACGTCGTAGGCGCCGAACTTTCGGTCGTGGGTGCTGTATTCTGCGTCGTGGCTGAGACATAAGTATTATTTCCAGCTTACGTTTGCGAGAACCGATGTTGATGATACGATGTCTATGATGCTGCATTTTGCAAATGGTAGCATTCAGTCTGTTTTGTGGTTTTCTGTGGTGGTATCTCTATCGGTAGAATTATACTTGATGCCTTGATATCTGGTACAAAAGACTTCCTTGACGTTTCCTTCTACGCATATGGCTCAGATGTTGACTTGGTCTTTCCTTTAGTTGGTTTCGTTCCTGACGACCATCCTTAAGCTGCGAACCTGCTTGTGATCTCATTTCAGTTCGTCTTTGTGCTTGATGTAAGTGCCGTATTTTCCGGAGTTATTTGAGTTCTTGATGACACTGCTTATGTTGCGGAATCTGACGAGGTGGCACTCCTTAAGTAACGTGAGCCTGCTTTTCTTTGATAGTTGATGTGACCAGTAAATAGTTGGTAGTCGTTGGGTTGTCGTGATTCTCGAAAGAAAATGAAGCTGGTGCCCTAGAATCGACACAGAAGTCTTTGGAGGCTATTGCAACGCCATTATTAATAGACGCTTCTGGCCCAGGGTAGTGCTTGAGAGTGGATACTTCGGAGCCTAGTGTTGGTTGGATTCTCGGGTGACTGGGAACTCGACGGTGATACCGACAAACGCTTACTTTAGTGGGATTTTGCTTGAATATGTCTCTCTGTCTGCGCAACTTTGGAGCTTGGCTGTTTTGATGCATGAATGTGGATGGTAAGCCCTGGGCTTGGCAGAGTATCTTCGGAGTTCCTCAGCTCTATACCAGCCGTAGCGAGCGTGTGAGGCGTGAGGTGGGCGTTGAGAGTAACTGAAGAGCCAAGTGACGAAAAACCAGGTGGTGGGCCAAGTGTACGAGGCGGGGAGTACAGTGCACTGAGTGGTTCGGTAACACGAGTCATGTGGTGAAGTAATTATGTATAGGTCGATTTTCGTGCCGTAGCAAAAAATAGTGGAAGATTAACTCTTCGTGGAAACAGATCTTGATGTCTTTCAGTGAGCGGACGTTTGAATTGGTCATGTCGAAATGGGAATGGCCGATTCAATTTGGGTGTTTCAGTGCTTGAAGGCCGCTGGTGGTTGTGACAACTGGGATTGATTGCCTTCAGAACGCTGGCTGTAAGCAAATTTTCATCGTAATCTTTGAATCGAATGATCATTTCTTCTTTGATTTTTTGCCACGACTCGTCGTTTTCAAATATGTGGGTGAGGTAAAACTTAAATGCCTCACCGGAGATGTAGTCACTGAAGTTGGTGATCATCTCCCGTTCCGACCAGGATGCAGCGGTGGCATTGAGCTCGAATAGGTTGAACCAGTTCTGTACGAGTCCGTCGTCTGCTTATCCGGTGTGTTTGGGGATTTCAAGGTTGCCCGATGGTTCTAGCATAGTGCTAGTCGCTGTGTGCGGCTAGTAGATCTTCCCTAGTTCATGTACGGCCAGGGCGTCTTGTGGAGAACTGCGTCGATGATGAGTGACTGATGAAGGGGCAGGCAGTTCTCCATCCCGTCGACTCGTGTGATGCTATGATGAATGGGAGACGTGGTCCTGCTTATACGCCAAGTTTATTCCACTGTCACTTCTTTCTTCTCGGCCTCTACCAACCATCGCTTCATACGTTACATATCTACGAGTAGTGGGTTTCATGTGTAACGCATTTGTAACAGCTGCTTCTTAATCGTTTTTTTTGCACATTGCAGGTTGAAGGCTTATCTGGTGTCAAATGATGTTTCTTCTTAAGAAAGCAAAACTACGTGCAAAATGCCTCACTTGTGCCCGAGAAAGCTCCTCAAAGACATGACAGTATTTTTCAGCCATCACGGTCTTCTAAAACGCCAGTTGAAGCGAGTGCGACGCTACGGAATACGGGAATGCAGCGCCTGCACGGACACAAGAGGTGAC
The DNA here is from genome assembly GCA_013436015.1 of Rhipicephalus annulatus. NCBI lineage: Eukaryota > Metazoa > Arthropoda > Arachnida > Ixodida > Ixodidae > Rhipicephalus > Rhipicephalus annulatus. The sequence goes on from WOVY01014348.1 coordinate 1,783,450, forward strand.
GTCGCTGAACCATCGTAAAGGCCCTGGGAATCCTGCGGGTGCTACACTTCATTCCAATGGAAGTTGCATCAGTGTTGTAACGCGAACGCCTGTGTTAGGTCAGACAATAAGTGACCCTTCAGACGCCAGTGCAGTGCCTGAAAAGCACACAATATTGTCACGTGGCCGTAACGGTAATGGAGGCTGCAGCAGAACTCAGAAATACATAACTCTTTATTTAGGAGAACCTATGCAAAGTAAAAATTTAGATAGAAGAGATTAATGCTGTGCAGTGATAGTGGCAAGGACAGTGATCGCCCATCGAGTAAACTTATCTGTTGTAAGGCATGTCATAATTTATAATTGTGGCATCAAACATTTGAACCCTCTTCCTGGTGGCCGCGTGAAATTATAAATAAGATAACTGTTCGCGTCTGCACGCTCAAGCTTACTGGAAGGCTGAAATAAACTGGAAGGTTTCCCAGACATATGGGCGGGGCTTGTGCAAGAGGTATAAGTATAAGTTTTACAGTTACATAATACATCAAAAGAATCACCCGAGGGGATAAGCACACTACAGAAATTGCACAAAGGCGCTGATCAATCGAACAGGACTTGGTTCTAAGTGCGGCCCAAGCACCTACTTACTGGCTCCTTCGCATAAACTCAATTACCACAATGAGTGGTATCTGCCGAAATTTTTTTGTAATGAAGCGATATTCCTGGTCATGTGTGGTCGTATCATGCACTTCAATGCAATTACCATGTGCCATAAACCATGCACCAGGCGTGTACCTTTGAATTCACTGTGAACTATTCGTGATACGATGAATACACAAAACAAGATTTTTAAGCTCACCGAGATGTTTTCTGGTGCACTGCACAATAGCATTGAACCACATTGGGCCCGAGTGCCCTCCCTCTACTGGACTGAACAGCTTGCATGACACGAAGAAAATATGGAAATACTTTGGGAACTATTGTTTCAAAAAGCTATTAAGACGGGTTCACTAGGCAGTGAATCAAATTTTTTTATTCCAGTCCAATTATATTGATGTAAATAAATGGTTTCTTTTTTATTTCCCAAAATAGTTCAAGATTTCTACTCATAGTCATATAGCCCGAAGTGAAAAATTGGCTACGGCTTAGCAGGAGGCGGAAACTCACTATACCTTTATGGGAAGCAATCTTGCATGACGATTCGCTGCAGCAGCGCCGCTTCCACCACTTGTGGGCTCTGCCGGGTATTTTACTAGACATAATTTCCAAACAAAACATTTCTTTAATGACGTCACAGATAAGGGGAGGAAATAGTGGGAAAGTATGAGAAAAGTTGGGTGGAAGGTTACCATAGAGTATAATATAAAACGCCAAGAGAGGACAATTTAATTAAAACATGTGAATCATTGGAGGAGCGAAAACTTTTATTTTCAAGTGATATTCTTGGTAAACACATGCCTGTTTGTTAATGTCTGATAAACGTAGGCAGAAAGAAGGGCTAATTGCACTACGAGACACGGAAAAAAAGCTGCCATATCATGATTATAAATGACACATAAGAAATAAACCTACAGGCAACAATATAAAAAGAACTGCTGCAGAATAAAGCTGCAAATAACGCGCACAACTACACATACAGGGCACAAGGCGACACGGCAGTAGGCGCCTCAGCACTAGAATCTGGCATGATTCAAAAAAAGAGAAGAAAGATGTTGGCTACGTTTTTATTTCCACCTTTCAACTAATTTTCTCCTGCCCACTTTACACCGCTCTTTCGCGAAAAACGGACACAAGCAATTGTAGCAGGAAAAACAAAGCAATTATAGGAGTTATGCAAGCCGTTAACGAGGCAGGAGTGTTTACTTAAAGTTACCTCCTAGGTTTAGCTAGCAAACATTTTTCTAGATTCGCCACTTCTTTCGTATTGCGATCGTTAGCACTTCAAGCTATTTGCGAATGGCACAGACAACGATACTGAGCAAAGCTGCACGTTTCACAAAGTCTCACTCATGCAGTGAATTCAAATACATGTAGCGGCTCAACGAAAACCTAACAACGCGAGCAGTGACTCAATTCCTGGCGCCAAGACAGAATTTTCTGGCAACCGTGCTGCGAAACATTCCTGCCAGTTTTCTTTCGTGAGAAGCGATCCACGAAAACAGCACGTGAAATGAACACCACAAAAAAGATCTTTGTGCTGAACAGCACTATGCCAGAAACGTTATGTTAAGGATTCGACGACAAATGCAATACGCACTTACCATAGTATTGACGACTTTCGTACCTACCAAAAGTCAAGCTGAGAGGCAGCCGAAACAAGCGAAGACCACGACGCACGCCAGACACGTTATCTCACATCTTCTAACGCACATCCCTGCTGCAGCACGTACTTCTTCATCGCCGCAAATGGTCATGAACACGGAGCGTGACAACGTTGCCGTCGCTTCGACGCCATGTGCGCTTCTCTCGCGTCCGATGCATGCCTGTTCCCAGCCCGACGTTATCGCTCCGCACAATCACAGACGATAAAGGTGGATTCAGGTCACTATCACATACAAAAAAACACGTAGACGTATAATGCACTAGAAAAGGTACTGTGGTAAATAACTAGTACGCGTGTTTCTTTGAAACAATGAGTGATGTGCTGTCATCTTGCGGCTGGGATCATCTTGATGTGCTGTCATCTTGCGGCCGCGAAAGCTCTCTTTTGCCTGTTCGCATGCAAGCGGTATGTGTTTGTGCTATCTAGCACGTCCTCTAGCCGCTTGCGCAACGTTACCCTTCGTTAAATTTGTTAACATTTTTTAAATGTTGTCCGCATGTTGTTAAGTGAACAAACAAAAGCTGAACAATTTTTTAATAAGACAAAACTCTATCAACACGAGCAAAATCAGACTCTTTTTATCACACGTGTCACACTAAAACAGACATGCACGTACTTTGAAGAGTTGATGTGCAAAATCAGCTTAAATTCACAACTTAAAAATGCACATAAAGAGCAAACGATGGTCCAAGAATATGCGAACCCTTGCGAAAATGGCTAACATACACAAGTGTGTCACGTCGTACTTGATTGAATCACGTTTTGTCAAAGCTAACATTTTACTTTGTTGTTTTTTTAACCCTTAACCTTCACCCTTAAGAGTTCAATGCGATAAAGAAATCCGGCCCCTGGTGCGCCCTTCAACCGCTAAAAGCACACTTAGTAGTATGTTCTGTTACACACACACACACACACACACACACACACACACACACACGGCATTTATGTAGTATTTTTTCCCGAAGCAGGTGCAAGTGAATCATGGCTTTGTGGTAGGACACCTGCTCGCCACGTGAACGGGACGGAAAATTTTACTTTTTATTTTAGTTGCTTTTTTATTGTCATTTCACTCACGAAAGATTTTTCACTCACAACCAACGGTTCCAACGATGACGGCGGAATTTCTGCGACACGACCTCTCTAACGCTATCGCGTTAATAGGGGCGTGAAGCGATGAGAAACCGTTGAACAGTGAATGCCACTGGAGATCGTTTCAACAAGTGGACTTGTTTTCGTCAAGGCATTGCCTTGAGGAAGAAATACCCACTTTTCAAAACGTTGGCTTAAGAGGCATACCCTGTTCAGCTATTTCTCGAAGCTTCAGTGTGTCCATCAAACATAATTCATTGAAAGTCTTAGATGGAAAGGCCTACAAAGTTTCTCACTGGCTATACGCATTTCCATTAAGATGATAATGATTGATTTGTGGCGTTTAACGTGCCAAAACCACCATATGATTATGACAGACACCGTAGTGGAATTTTCCGGAAATTTCGATGACCTGGGGTATTTACAGTGCGCCAAAATCTGAGCACACGGGCCTACAGAATTTTCGCCTCCATCGAAAATGCAGCCGCCCCAGCCGGGATTCGATCCCACGACGTGTGGGTCAGTACCTTAGCCAGTAGACCACCTCAGTGGGGTTTTCATGGAGAGGAAGGAGGCTATATTTGCGTCACATCGTTTTGACTACATTCTAGCATTAAAGGATCGACACACTTTAACCCGGGTCAACACGCATTAAAGTCTTTCACGAAACTTTTTACGAGCAGCAGGTAGGCTCCCCTCATAACAAATTAGTCTAGCGACACTGCGCTTTTGTCAGTCCAGTGAGGCTTACAGAGGACGGAGTTCACCCATGCACTCATTCAAAATGAATACTTGCTCAAAAATAACGAAGCTAAATACTTGCCCACACCCGTTGTTACTACGAAAACTTCAGGACCTTCACGGAATTGAAAATGCCAGGCTTAACACAGTGCAGAGCAGAGCAATACATGTGGTGCCCCAATTTAGGCATTCTTCGTATGATTCGTGTAATGCACGGTTGACCTGATTCACCACTGCAAGCCTACTGCAGCTTTCGTTCATTGCACGCCGCTTGTAGTATCATTGTTTACCCCTGTATTCAGAAACGCTCTCCGACTCGACTTTCACCCTTCACTCCACAGAGTTGAGCACTGCGCCACTGCTCGGCTGAAAATGAGTCTGCGCTACTCAAGAATCGCAGCACATTATTGCTGACATGCAGTGACTTGCCGTGCCTAGAGACGGCGCTCCGATCGGTTTTCTCAAGTGAAGGTGAAGCATTGAGTGAAGGGACATTCTAGAATACGGGGGTTAGTCACTTTCTGAAGCCGCCGCTGAAATTGTACGCGAGGCGTTCATTGCCAACCCTGAAGCTTGTCGCTGTCGTGGTTCTGCATTCTTCTTCCGACATTTTATCTCGCCAATGTTCTCGTTAATCAGTCGTTCCAGCCTACAACTTTGCACGCTAATGAAAACACTCCCGCTTCAACACGTCAGCAAGCCGAGTGGCATCCGTATAGGATGGTCCGACTCAACCTGTTGCTTCCGCTACTGGGACCACGCAGACAAGTTCGGCACAGATGGACAAGCGCACTCCCTCCCGACTTCCGTCAGGCGACCGTGGCGCAACAGCTGAACTGAAACACTCGCTTGCTGACTCGACGTGGTAGGGAGCGGTGAGCCACGTGGTAAATCACTTGGACACCTCCGGTGAGGTGGCGTTTGTCATCCTTGCAGTAGTCGGAGCAACGGCGGCGGCAGACTCAAGTGGTATGCGTTCCTCGCTACAAGGCCAAGCGAAGATACACGGCGAAACTTGCTCGACTAGGTCAGTAAATGTATCGCTTTCATAGATTAGCCTAACTGACGGGACCTAGTGGCGTACCATCTTTTCCGCGAGGGGGGGAACAAGACTGCCTGACTCGTCCGTGTATATATATATATATATATATATATATATATATATATATATATATATATATATATATATATATATATATATAAGGGAAAGAAGTGTATACTTGAGGGCTAGTTTTTCCGTGTTTTGACACAATATTAATGAGATTTAACAGACAGTAATGCCAAGGATTAGAACCGATGGAATGTAAATAAGAAGAAAGATGAAAAAAGGTGGATGAAAAAATAACCAGCCGTTCATCCACCTTTCTTTCTTTTTATTTACATTCCATAGGTTCTAATAACTTCCCCTGTACATTCCTTGGCATTTCTGTCTGTTAGATCTCATATATATATATATATATATATATATATATATATCAACCTAACTACGTACACTGCAGGACAGAACAAAGACCTTTCCCATGTTTCACCAGTCAACTCGGTCCTGTGCCTGCTGTTGCCAATTTATACCCGCAAACTTGATCTCATATGCCCACCTAACCTTCTGTCACCCCCTAACCCGCTTGCCTTCTCTTAGAATCCGGTCCTGTCCAACACGTGCAAGACTAACATCCGTGCACTGCAAAGCGTACAAGCCCAAGCACTTCGGACATGCCTTGGCCTTCCAAGATGCTCATCGACAGTGTCAACTATTGGTATTGCACAAGAACAACCGGTCACAACGCACATCATTGTCGAGACGCTGAGAGCGCACATTCGGCATTTATCACGGCTACCGTCACATCATTTAGCGTGTTTGACAGCTCGAAGGCCCCATTCTTCGTACTGCGGTATCGTGACAAAACATCAGGACATACTACCGCCTGGCTTCAAACTTGCCATGCATCCAGCAACTGCGCCATGGAGTCTTCGTCAACCTGACGTGCGCTTATCAGTTCCTGGAATCTTTAAGAAGGCACGCATGTCAACGCTAGCCCTGAAGCAACTGACTTTGCGTCTGTTGGACGAAAGGTACTTCGACCGCATACATGTTTACACCGATGGCTCCACTAATTCCAACAGCTCCACAGGAGCAGTGGTTGTTCCATCTGAAAATGTGTTGCTTCAGTACAAGTTTTCTCACACCACAACGTCGACAGCAGCAGAGCTCGCAGCACTTCAAGATGCAGTAAAGTACATTCTTCACCAGGAGCCTAACCAATGGGCCATCTTTTGCGACTCCAGGTCAGCCTTACAGTCACTACGGTGTGTTCTGCAGCACGGACTACATGAACAATCAGTATATCAGATAAGGCACGACTACCACGAAGCGATCGCGGAAGGTCACGATATTGTATTTCAGTGGTTGCCGAGTCATTGCGGAATCGTTGGCAATGACCGCGCAGATGAAGCTGCTCGATCGGCTCATGACCAAGACCAGCGCACGCCCATACCACTCTTGAGAACGGACGCTGCAAGGCTGCTACAATCACTTGCTCGCCGTATATCTCTCCTACAATGGAATACGCAGGGTTTCTCCAACACGCACCTGTATTCGATCGACCCAAACTTGCAACTTCGTTTGCCATCCGGGTTCCCACGATGCGCTGAAACTTTACTGTGTCGCATGAGGTTGGGCGTGGCGTTTACGAATTCGTACTCTCGTCTCCTTGGAATGGCGAGTAATTCGGCATGCAACATCTGCGCCTGCGAGGAAACGCTTGAGCACATTCTATGTCATTGCCCAGCATACCAGACCGAACGACGTATTATGGAAGCCAAGCTCTGTCAGCTGGATTCACGGCCGCTTACAGAAGAGAAGATCCTGGGACCTTGGCCGACGGCTTCCCATACGCGCAAAGCCACGAAAGCCCTCGTGTACTTTTTAAGGAACACCAAACTTCATGACCGCTTGTGAAAGAACTGTGCGAGGCCGTGCTGTGTAGTTTCGAGCTGACTATTTATGCTTCTCTTTCTTACTCCTCTTCTTTTCTGTCTCGTTTCGTTCTATTATTCCCCTTTTCCCCCACCCCAAGTGTAGGGTAGCCAACCGAGCCAAGCTTGGTTAACCTCCCTGCCTTTCCTCTCTATTTATCTCTCTCTCTCTCTCTCTCTTAGAATCCAGTTAGTTAATCTTAATGACCAGCGGTTATCTTGTCTACGTGCTACATGCCCGGCCCCCATTTATATATATATATATATATATATATATATATATATATATATATATATATATATATATATTGCAAGGGGGTTTATTAGCGACGCCAGATAATAGGCAGACAGCCGGTACAGAAACAAATGCTCGGGCAGTCCAGTGTCTACAGCTCGTGCTCGCGCTTCGCACTCAGCGGTGGTCCCACTATCGTTGCCTTGCGAATTCCCCACTACAATGCCCCGGCGACGAAGACGAGCCATCCTGGCGACTCAAGGTGACGAGAGAACAGGAGGGTCGTAACAGGGCTTGAGGCGACTGACGTGGACCGTCTCACGACCAAGGCGGCGCTTGTCCGTGGACGGCTTGAGTGGTTCAATCACATAGGTGACAGAAGAAGGGTGTTGTATGACGCGGTAAGGGCCCGTATACTTCGGTGCAAACTTGGGAGTCAGTCCAGGAGAGTGGAAAGGCAGTCGGAGCCACACAAGAGAACCGACGTGGAAGGTATTCTGAACAAGATCATGGTCGTGGCGATCTTTTTGGAGGGCTTGGTTATCGGCTGTGAAGGACCGTGCAAGTTGACGACACTCTTCGGCATGTTCAGCCATTTCAGAAACTGGGCTGAACTCTGAGGCATCAGGATTGTATGGCAAAATTGTGTCGAGTGTGTTGCATGGGTCACGACCATATAAAAGAAAAAATGAAGAAAAGCCTGTTGTTGATTGAATCGCCGTATTATAGGCGTACGTCACGAAAGGAAGAACAACGTCCCAGTTGGAGTGGTCGGAATCAATATACATAGCGAGCATGTCTCCGAGGGTTCTGTTGAAACGTTCCGTTAGGCCGTTTGTCTGAGGGTGATAGGCTGTTGATGTGCGGTGTACCGTACGGCATGAATGTAGGAGCTGCTGCAGAACTTCGGACAAAAATACGCGTCCTCTGTCACTCAGGAGCTCCCGTGGTGCACCATGACGAACAACAAACCGGTGCAAGATGAAGGTTGCAACGTCACGAGCACCAGCCGAAGGCAGCGCTGCCGTTTCGGCGTACCTTGTCAGATGGTCGGCAGCCACAATCACCCATCGATTGCCACCAACAGAGCACGGTAGCGGGCCGTATAGGTCAATTCCAACACGGTCGACTGGGCGTGCAGGACATGGCAAAGGCTGCAGTTGACCGGGTGAATGAGGGAATGTCTTGCGCTGCTGACACTGGGAACATGAGCGAATGTGTTTGCGTACAAACGTGTACATACCCCGCCAGTAGTAACGATGGCGGATCCGCTCATACGTCTTTAGCGCACCGGCGTGTGCGTGTTGCGGTTCAGCATGGAAATATTTGCAGATATCAGACCGCATATGGCTGGGTATGACTAGCAGCCATTTACGACCCGTCACTTGATAGTTGCGACGGTATAACAGGCCATCCCGTATGGCGAAATGCGTTGCTTGGCGGCGAAGAGCACACGGGTAACCGGAAGTTGATGCGTCAGAAAGCATATTCAATAGCGAGGCGATCCAAGGGTTCTTGCGCTGTTCGGATGGCATGTCTGTGACGTTGACGGCAGAGAGGGGAAGGTCCAGGGCTGATATATCCGTATCATCGGATTTCACGGGTGATCGTGAAAGCGCATCTGCGTCAGAGTGCTTTCGCCCCGATCGGTAGACGACGCGTATGTCGAATTCCTGGAGGCGTAGTGCCCAACGTCCGAGGCGGCCGGAAGGATCTTTTAGCGAAGCCAACCAACAGAGTGCGTGATGGTCAGTTACCACATCAAAAGTTTGGCCGTACAAATAGGGTCGAAACTTGTTTAACGCCCACACAATCGCGAGGCACTCTTTTTCCGTAACAGAATAGTTGGCTTCTGCCTTAGTGAGAGCGCGGCTGGCATAGGCGACCACATACTCCGTAAAACCTGGTTTGCGTTGCGCGAGTACTGCACCAAGGCCAACGCCACTTGCATCCGTGTGTACTTCGGTTGGCGCAGTAGGGTCGTAATGGCGCAGTACGGGTGGTGAGGTAAGGAGTCGGCGCAGTGTTGCGAAGGATTCGTCACAGGCTGCTGTCCAATTCGAAAGATCTGCAGGGCCAGCAAGGAGTTTGGTGAGTGGAGCGATGATGGAGGCAAAGTTCCGGACAAAGCGACGAAAATAAAAGCACAGGCCCACAAAGCTACGTAGTTCTTTAACAGTAGTCGGCTTAGAAAATTCGGCAACAGCACGAAGCTTGTCAGGGTCGGGAAGAATGCCGGCTTTCGAGACGACATGACCAAGTATGGTGAGTTGTTTAGCCCCGAAGTGACACTTCTTCAGGTTAAGCTGAAGCCTGGCGTTTGTAAGGCACTGTAGAATCTTGCGCAGACCAGTGAGATGCGAAGTGAAATCGGGTGAAAAAACCACAACGTCATCAAGATAGCACAAGCAAATGTTCCATTTGAGACCACGTAAAATGCTGTCCATCATTCGCTCGAATGTGGCAGGCGCATTGCAGAGTCCGAATGGCATCACGGTAAATTCATAGAGGCCATCCGGTGTGACAAACGCCGTTTTTGGACGATCAGACTCAGCCATTGGAACCTGCCAATAACCCGAGCGAAGGTCAAGCGAGGAAAAGAATTCTGCACCTTGGAGACAATCGAGAGCGTCGTCTATGCGGGGAAGAGGGTAAACATCTTTCCTCGTAATGTTGTTTAGGCGCCTGTAGTCTACGCAGAACCGGACTGAACCATCCTTTTTTTTGACGAGTACAACTGGGGAAGACCAAGGACTACAAGAAGGCTTGATGACTCCGCGCTGTAGCATGTCGTCTACTTGTTCTGCAATTACCCGACGCTCCGCTGGTGACACACGATAAGGGCGCTGGCGCAAAGGAGTAGTCTTTCCTGTGTCAATTGTGTGCACAACGGTGTTCGTTATTCATAGCACCCCTTGGGGAAATTCAAACGAACGCTTGAATTCGTGCAGCAGGGTAACAAGCTGCTCTCGTTGAGCCGGGGCGAGATGGCTGTCAATAGAATGGTGAAATGCATCGGTAGACACGCTGTTCAAGGCAAAGTGAGGAACCAACGCGTTCAGCTCCATATTCGGATTGGTGTCGAAGAAATCGGCAGGCACGATAGTACCTTCATCGATGAGCTGAATGTGGCCGAGCGTCTCGTTGCGGCGCAAACTGAGGGGGCACGAGTTGGGATTGGAAATAAATATCCCGGTAGTGTCTTGACAAAGCTTAAGAATGGCGAAAGGCAGCGATGTGTGTTGGCGGCTACCGAAGATGTCAGATGGCGTGAATAGGACGGTAGCGTCAGAAAGTGAAGCAAAGCAGGCAGGGACAAACTGGGCGCTGAAAGGAGGAAGGTCTATGTCCGTCGCGACGACAAGGTTAGCCACACTAGATACGGCCGCATCAACAGAAGGCGCATCACTAAACGGTAACAGCTCCACTTCGGCCCGAGCGCAGTCCACGACGGCGTGATGACGTGATAAAAAATCCCATCCTAGGATGACATCGTGGGAACATGAAGCCAACACGTGAAATTCAATGGTGTACAACACGTCTCGAATCACAACTTTTGATGTACATAACGCGACGGGCTCAATTTGTTGGGCGCTCGCAGTACTAAGAGAAACCACGGGAGAAAGCATCGTCACTTTACGAAGAGAGCGGCAGAGTCTCTCACTAATCACAGATATCGCGGCACCGGTATCGATGAGTGCGAGTGTTCGTACACCTTCGACGATTACATCGATAAGATTGGCGGGAGACAGGCGAGGACTTGAACGATTAGACGATGACGCAGCTCGTGCCTCCGGAGCTGCGGCAGTTAGTTTTCCGTCTCACTGGAGGTGGGTCGTCGACGCATAGGCGACACGGAACGACGACTTGGTGAAGGTGAAGGCGAGCGGGAAGTAAAACGTCTAGAAGCGAATGTTCGGGCACCGGAAGCAGTTTGCGCATCGCGTTCGTGAACTTCAGGTGGTACGTGAGGCGCGTGGTATGGAGGTCGAAACGAATAGTCGGGATATCTTGGTGCGTTAACTGTGAAGCGCCGACGACATAGACGTGCAACGTGACCTGGAATTCCGCAAAAGTAACATATAGGCCGGTTGTCAGCGGTGCGCCAAGGATTTCCGGCGTGTTGCTGTGGAAACGGCGCGGTGGACGGTCGCACAGGTTGTGGCGTATACATTGGCAGACGAGATGCAGGAGGCATTGCCGCGACGGCCGCATAAGTCAGTGGCGCGGCAACAGGCGTTGGTTGAGAGGCAGGCGTAGGTAATGGCAACGCCTCGGAGACCTGCTCCTGAATAGCCTGTCTTATTGTCGGCGTTAGGCGGTTCGTTGGTGCTTCGGTGGTCGGCAGATACGAGAGACATGAAAGTTGTCGTGCGACCTCTTCGCGTACATATTCTTTTATCTGCTCCAGCAGGGAGCTGTCACCACCGACGGCCAGGGCAGCGAGAGAGTCGTCTGCAGTCGTCGACCTCCGAACTGCTGCACGTTGTTTCCGAATCTCTTCCAAGCTCTGGCACAACGTGACAAGTTCGGATACGGTACTTGGGCTCTTTGCCAGCAACATTTGATAGGCATCATCGTCTATGCCTTTCAAGATATGCCTGATCTTGTCATGTTCGGTCATCTCAGGGTTGAAGCGCCGGCATAAATCGATTACATCTTCAATATAGCTTGTGAAGTTTTCGCCCTGCCTTTGTGCACGTCCGCGTAGGCGCTGCTCAGCACGCAGCTTGCGCACTGCGGGGCGATCGAACACAGCTGCGAGGGTGGTCTTGCAACCGGCCCAAGTGATAAATTCAGTGCGGTGGTTTGTGAACCACAGGCTGGCGACGTCTTTGAGATAAAATGGGACATACTCTAATTTCGAGGGGTCGTCCCACTTGTTGGCGGCGCTCACCTTCTCAAACAGCTGCAACCAGTCCTCCACATCTTGGTCCTCGGTGCCACTGAAGAAGGGCGGATCTCGTTGGCGCAGGGTGGTAGGCACAATGACCAGTTGAGATTGGGCCGTGCTTTGCTGGGTGGTGCCTTGCTCGGTCGTCTGATCAGACATTGCTGATGTAGTGGGCAGCTTCCGGCTTCGAAGTTCCAGGTTTGCGTACCCAGCACCTCCACCACTTTGCAAGGGGGTTTATTAGCGACGCCAGATAATAGGCAGACAGCCGGTACAGAAACAAATGCTCGGGCAGTCCAGTGTCTACAGCTCGTGCTCGCGCTTCGCACTCAGCGGTGGTCCCACTATCGTTGCCTTGCGAATTCCCCACTACAATATATATATATATATATATATATATATATATATATATATATATATATATATATATATATATATATATATATATATATATATAGGCAGGCATGGTGGTTGAGTGGCCGTAGCGTCGCATATAGTCTAGTAGATCCTCCGTGAGCGGTCACAACGTGGTTTATTTCGACGTTTCGGCCTAGAGTCTGGCCTTCATCAGGAATCTCAGGAATATATATATATATATATATATATATATATATATATATATATATATATATCAAGAGAGAAATTCATCGACGCACTCGCACTTTGATATAAATTTGAATACACCGAGGTGACACGACTTGCTTTCTTAGAAACTACGAAGTTTAATCACACTTTAACAGACTGAGGAAAGGCGCCCTTGACCCGATTTCCGCGTCCAAAAGAATTCGTCACACTCGTCGGCTCGCAACAGTCTCGACAGAGCAGTGGTGGCGATATATCCTTTTTGAAGAAAATTATTATGATTGATTGATATGTGGGGTTTAACGTCCCAAAACCACTATATGATTATGAGAGACGCCGTAGTGGAGGGCTCCGGAAATTTGGACCACCTGGGGTTCTTTAACGTGCACCCAAATCTGAGCACACGGGCCTACAACATTTCCGCCTCCATCGGAAATGCAGCCGCCGCAGCCGGGAATCGAACCCGCGACCTGCGGGTCAGCAGCCGAGTACCTTAGCCACTAGACCACCGCGGCGGGGCAAGAAAACTATTTTCCGAAAGCCGCAAATGATTTGACTGGTCTTTGAAAAGTTAGCTCATTCCCTTCAGTAACCTCATTAAAAAGTCCCAGCAGAATAAAAGCATGAACAAGTGATGAAATATTATAGGGTTTGCCTGCTCTGCAATACTACAGCGCTAGACGCAAAAGCGTTGCATAGGCAACCTGCACTGCAAAGAGCTTACAAGAAAAATCATCACAGGGAAACTGTTGGCAAAATTCTACTATGTTGGAACACTGCGTCGTTTCATTTCCATTCTCCCGTGAGAGCCTAATTGAGTGATTACTGTTGTGACGTAAAAGTTCATATTCTTGTTTGTTTCCCCAGCGTACAGCAAGAGTGTTCAATAATTAAAGTGGGGGGCTCAAGCTCAGCCCCCCCCCCACCAAGCAAAGTTAGGGGAGGGGAAGGGCTCGCGCCTCCCTTGCCCCCTTCCCCTCCGCTCCCGGCTTATACGCCTATGCTTGTGCACGTAGCAGAAACATTGTGGTATGTGCCGCTCTGAGCGTGCCCCAGCGAGAGTGTAAGCCACATTCCATTTCACAGTGAAGCTCTGTACGACTATCCCACGATGGTTTCATGTCCGTGGGCGAAAACAAAACGCCAGGCCGCTACACCACCAAGAGATGTTCGCTCTCGCGTGCTCCTCTGCTTGGCAGTTGCGCGCGTTTTTTTTTTGCGTTTTGCTTCGGACGCTGAGAAAGGGCATACGGAGAGGTGGACAGACGAGCTGACGAACCCGTTCGCTAAAGACTCTGGATGCCTGAACTAAGTTTCGTCGTCCGAATAGTTTGCGGGCCTCTAACGATGTCAGGCAAATGGTATATATTTGCAGTACTGATTCTGAATTTGAAATATTGAAAATAAATACGAAAGAAAAGCTCACCGCGTGGAAGGAAAAGGGGGAGGGGGGTCGCTGTAACTTAATGTAGCTTAGCAGGATTCTCCAAAATGCTCGAAAACTGCTTCTGTAAGGTAATACTAAAACAAGCCACCCCCTCCCCTCCTATCCCACCAGCATATGTGGTGTTTGAGACAACTTCATCGGATATTTGCGTTCGCAGGCTGGGAAGCTGGGGTGAATTTCTTCATCATGAGAGCGTTTTATGTCGGAGGTTAACCAAGAGTTCAGCGACATATTGTGTCATAGAAGAGACGGCGAAGAAAAGTTCTGCCGACAAGCGCCGGACTGAGGACTGCTTCGTCCACAACAGATTCCGTGCCCGCTAACCAGTCAGCCCCGGCATCAGGCAGTTGGGTTCCACCTAGCTGGGCAGTAGGGTTCCATAACTCTAAGGTGCTGCCAGCTACAGGCGATCTTGGCTCAAGCTCGGTGACCAATCAGTCACGCTCTTCAGACTGTCACACCACTTTGTCTCGTTCCGCTGACATTGTTGACTACTACAGCTACCACAATATTCCATGGCCGCAAAGGTTTGTTTCATGATTAATTGGTATGATAGTCACCGGGATGGAAATGTATGACTAAGACTCAACGTGAATGCATCCCCGTTAAGGTGCTAAATTGTACTAGCTTTGTTTTAACAATGTATACAGTAAACTTTCAGCTTGTTCTGAAAGAACATGTTTTGCCTGTGTGATATACTGATTCTTTTGACAGAGAGATCAACCAAGTTTTTTGTTGCTTTGCGCATCACCTTTGCTTTGCAATATAGAAAGTCATCAATCATTAGCTTATCGCATTTTTATGGCAGACTCCCCCAACAGTGATAACTGCCAATATGTAGAAACTGTCGACCACGTCCTGCGCCACTCTCCAGGCTTTGAAGAAGATCGCTGGACTCTCCAGTGGTCTTTAGGGAGGCATTTATGATCGACCCTTTACTCTGGAGAAGATCTTGAGAGCGTGGCCTTCAAGTATTTCAGCCCAGAAAGCCACACGAGCCCTTCTACACTCCTTGAGAGAAACGTCACTGTGCGACCGCTTGTGTGGAACATGAATTGTGTGTGCGGTGTGGGTGTGTGTGTTATGTTCAATGTGTATCTCCTCTTTCTTTCTTTCTTTCTTTATTTCTTTCTTTCTTTCTTTCTGTCTCTCTTTGTTTTCCTCATTCCCCTCTTTTCGTAGAGGGTTCATTGATATGGGGGGTTTACCGTCTCAAAACCACCATTTGATTATGAGAGACGCCGTAGTGGAGGGCTCCGGAAATTTCGACCACCTGGGGTTCTTTAACGTGCACCCAAATCTGAGCACACGGGCCTACAACATTTCCGCCTCCACCGGAAATGCAGCCACCGCAGCCGGGATTCCCGTAGAAGGTAGCAAACAGGTCTTAGTCTAGTTAACGTTTCCTACCTATTTTATATATTTTTTTCTTTTCTCTCTATCAACCTCTCGCTATCGGCGTGCTGAGAGACCACAGCACCACGTGTAGTGACCACAGCCCCTTTCCGGCCGCTGGTCACTTTGATAGTATTTTAAGGGTGAACATTAGGCTTTTCGTTGCGCATGGTAGTGCCACCAGGAATCATCATCGGCATGAACAGGCCGACGCTCACTTGGTCCTCTTCAATTCCTGCTTCGCCACCACAACAGGTACGCATATTTATCCCGCGTGAAATTCAATATATTTGATGGGAGTGTGTTACGAGACTTAAATAATGCAATATAATGTAACTAGCTACAGGACTAAGAGCCACGTAACATTGCGTAACACTCATGTGACTAAAAATCATGCAAAACAGTACACGATGTAACATCACCTAACAGTCCATGTAACTGGACACGTGACTAAAATTAAACTTACGTTAGGAAATGGTTACTCACGTGACTAAATATGACGTATCACAGAAATCTAGTCACACGACTGAAAATCACGTAGCATCACTTTACAGCTAGTTACATGACTAAAGTGAATGTACAGTTAGGTAAAAACTAGTAATAGGAGTATAAATCACGTAACATCAAGCAACAAATACTCAGTTATCGTGTTCCCGCCATAAACCTAGGAATTAGTCAGGTGACTGATACCACAAAATATCATCTAATGACGTCATCTGATGACGAAGCAAAAGGGATGACACTTGCTTCCTTTATCGCTCAGGCCAGTCGTGTTCATTATATTCCCCCCCTCGCGTGTAAGCCCAATTTTCGAGCTCTTCGAACGGCAGTGCAACAGCGACGTGAGGATTTCTTTAGCTTGACCTTTCAGCGCTGTTCGTAAGGAGAACTAGTGGTCTGCCTTTCGTCTGCTTTAGTCTGCCAGGGCGATGGTGCTTGCAAAAGCATTTTTCGTTAGCGCTTGCTAAGCCCTCAACCAAGCGTGTAGCGATTGGCGTAACTTTCTCGGTGCTCGCTAGTCAGCCGTGTAAAACAAGTGGCAGTTTCTGTGTGGTAAATTGCAGTGAATCCCACGCCTTGGCGCTTTTTTGTGTGGCGAGGTTCGGCATCAACGTACCACCGGGAACTTGTGTTCATGGAGCCTGCAGTTTGAGCTTCAACACCGGTAAGGTTCGTTTGTACTTGCCTAGCAGTTGGTTGGTACAGTGTGTGCTGATAGCCCACAAGAAAGCAAGTAAGGGAGGAAGATCATAGAAGGGCTGAAAGCAAGCAGGTTAACTTAAAAAAAACTTTAGTCGGCTACTCTACGCCGGGACGTTGCGAAATGACAGCAGAAGGATGATAGGCAACATATATACCAATAAAAAAAATGAATGGTCAATTTATTGAGGCGTGAGGAATTACACCATCAGTGAAAGGTACAAAGCTACATAGTCCCCTAGAAGCACACAGTTAAGGTGATAAAAGCGCCTTGACTGCCTTGCGGACCAACGAGCGATGACCCGCTGTCAAGGGAAGCAGCCACGTGAAAAGTGGCTTATAGTCCGATTGCCGCCGAATGGTAGCACATGCTTGTCTATCTAAAGAAAAATCGAAAACAGGGGCGTGATGAATGGTTGAAGTTTCTTGCTTGTTCATTGATTCAATATATATTTCATAATTTTGGAATTGTCAGCCTTGACGCACCCTACTCTTGCATGTTGTCACATATAAATAGATACGGAAAGAAAGACATTGCTTGGGAAGCGTGGTGTCGAAAACATATTTCTCTCAAGCTAAGCTGGTTGTTGTACAATAAAAGCACTAATACTTTTCTTATGAATAATAATAATAATAATAATAATAATAATAATAATAATAATAATAATAATAATAATAATAATAATAATAAAACTTGGCCGGACACAAACTTTGTGACGTGACGTCAGGAAGTTTGCGTTCGACCATGTTGGGCATCAACGTGGGTGTTTTAGCGGCATTAGTGCAAGCCAGCTTTATAAATTCAACAAGCAGTAATCAGAATATTAATACGTAATGATAGCGTAGAAGGAAACTATAAGAATCATGAAACAGATATTTTGAACGGAGGTTGTTTCCGAAAAAGTGAACGATAGAAACGGATAATCTTTGTTGACGGCTCAGTAAAGCAGTAACGCATAGCCATCGCTGATTTATAGGCAACAACGCAAAAGAGGAAGCAGTTTTTTTTAACGGACGTAAAGGATAACCTTGTGTATCAGCCTTGATTGATTGAGGAGCACCGCTACACTTTTCGCAGAATCTAAATTTTTTTTTTGTCCTTGTGTAGCGAAATTTTACGTCCTCCTGAGGCACTGAGTTCCCCGCGATACTCTGCCTGTGCTATTCGCAGCGACACAATTTAGACCTACTCCATTTCAACACCAAAAGGTTGGTGTAGTTTTTAAGCTAATTTGATGCACTTCGTTGCAAGTGTGAAGGTGTACCAGTTTTGACTAACATGAGTGCTCGCCCTCACAAAATTATGTTACGCCGGAGTGGTTCTTAGGAAAAAAAAGGCAGATCTCACATACACTAGGAATCGATTATATGCGAAGCACGAATGAGGAAGGTTAATATGTGCCTTCAAAATCAGCACAACGTTACGAGGTAGAGCTAAATGATGTCGTACACGACTTCCGTGTCGTGATTTTCATGTTTGAATGTGTCGTTTATCTTCGCAATCTATCCACGTCACATGATACACATTTTTTTTATATGTGGAGCTAGCGAAACGGCTGCAAGCACGCTTTGAGCGTGGTATGTTGTCATGCATACATGACACGTGTGTCAGGATTATCATGTTTGCACTAGTCGTACATTTCGTCATTCATTGAGGTCACGTAACACCAAATTTGGCATACGTGAAACTAGCGAAATGGCCGCAAGTGCATCACGAGTGTGGCATGTAGTCATGTTGGTACATGACACGCATGTCATGATTTTTATGTTAGTGTCTGTCGCTTGTGTTCGTCCCGGCTGCGGCGGCTGCATTTCCGATGGAGGCGGAAATGTTGTAGGCCCGTGTGCTCAGATTTGGGTGCACGTTAAAGAACCCCAGGTGGTCTAAATTTCCGGAGCCCTCCACTACGGCGTCTCTCATAACCATATAGTGGTTTTGGGACGTTAAACCCCACATATCAATCAATCGCTTGTGTTCGCCATGCAATCATTTCATACCATACCAGTTTTGCAACATGCCATGTGAGCGAAACAACCGCAAGAGCTACACCTACCAGCATAGCTCTCGAGGCTTTATCGGAGTATTTGGGTGGCTCAACTAAGCTGCAGTGATTGCTATTCTCGGTGTACACAAAAGAACTTCAAGCCACAGGTGCAACTTTTTATTCCGCTGCTGTCAGCGGTTTCGCAACACACCCAGTGTATGAGGCTGAAAACAAAAAGAGCAATTATTGCTTTGTGTGCTCGTCAGCGCTTTCGGGTATACAGTCAAGCTACGCTTTGTATGGCCCAAGTTCAACGCCTTACGAAGCACAACGTTCGCGTTGCTTGTTTCTTTTCTATGCTTTGACAAAGTGTTATTGCAACAAGAAAGACAGTATATCTTCTGTGTGTTTTTACCATTTGATCTCGCGGCTCTGAAAACATTGCCCCATCACGTGTATCTGGATAGCAACGACTTTTAGACGGCTGTTAGAATAGTTTGAAGTGGTGATTGGTATTTGTCCTGTTAGTGCACATTCAGATATCTCGTGTGCAGCTGCACCCATTGTACGAGAAAGTGTCACTTACTTCACGCTAAGCAAAAAATATGTAAAAATGAACCACAACAAAAACGACCAATATAACATGGTTATTTCAGCGGCTCGCTGAAGGTAGTTGCTAGCTCGTTTCTCGAGCATGTGGCAACGATCTCTTGTAGTTTTCGGCGCTCCATTTTCCTCTTTTCGAACATTACTACAATCACAAATATAAAAATGGAGACTTTCAGGAACGATTCAGTGTCAAACATTCCGTTAGTAATTTTCAGCTGGTTCACAGATTTGGATACATCGCTCGTAGGAAATTCGGACAGGAGTTACTGTTGGTGCCACTCTCTTTATGACTTTCCCCTCGCAACAAGCTAGAGTAACACACCTTGTCTTCCACCCTAACAAAATTTTCATAGCTCCACGCATGTATTCAGTAGCTCTTGAGTGTCGTAAACACCAAATTACGAAAAACCTAACCTAAAGAATTGTGTGCTTTATTTCACGAATTGTTGGCGGCGGACTCACCCGGAGTGCCGGTGAAACAAAGTGTGCGATTTTCTCCCACAGGCGCGCGCTCCCAATAATGAGAGCACCTTCATATATTCCATTCGTGAACATTTGAAAAAAATCGGCTTGACCACCTGGGTAGAACGGTGGCTATGGTGCTCGACTGCTGACTTAAAGGTCACGGGTTCGATTCCGGAAGCAGCAGTTGCATTTCGATGTAGCCGAAATGGTAGAGGCCCTTGTGCTGTGCGACGTCAGTGCACGTTCAAGAACACCAAATGGTCAAAACTTCCGGAGCCTTCTGTTACGGCGTCTCTCATATTTACACGGTGGTTTGGGGACGTAATACTCCAGACATTATAGGTATTATCAAGAAAAGGTCGGCTATCGCTCTCCAGGAAAGAATACGTTTACCCTGACGGGAGAGCATTTGATTTGTAAGCGAAGTCTCAAGCACTCAGAAGCTTTCGGTAAAAAAAAGAAGAAATTTTTTTCGCCAGTGTGTCCTTTTGGGCTATTTAAATAAACGTATAAAAATATGTCATGTCACTAGAAAACACAGGTGAAAGTGACCCAACGGGACACCTATGACACTTTTTGAAGTGTTTGTTTATCACACCAGAGCTGCCGTATTCAACATAGGTGGACGCTTAGCGTGTTTCTTCGAAAGCGCCGCGCCATCGGCTTCTGAACAGTGCTAAACCAACGTAAAACTAGTCCCGTGGCAAGCGAGCTACATGCCCATCGTTGTCGGGGCCCGCCTTGTTCGAATCTCCTTCTCGCATTCGGCTCCTCTCTTCATTCTCTCCGTTCTGCGGACCGCGCGCAGTGGCCGCTGCGGATGACAGTTTGAACAATTTGAGCTGGAACCACGAGCAAGCTTGGCGGGCGCCAGTGCGCCGCCAGCCTCGACATGCCGAGGGGACCCGAGCACGACACGGCGGAAAGCGACCGCCACGCGCGTCCCAACACGAACACTGGAACGTGTCAACCGCAGCGTGCGTAGTTTGGGAATCCGGGTGCTCTCCATGTACGCTCTCCGTGTATATAGTTGTCTCTCACTCTCCCTCGCCCACAGACGCCGCTCTCCCCCCTTTTTTATTTCCATGCATCGCTTCCTTCTCTTCTTTCTCCACTTTACTTCTCCGCTTTGTCTTTTACATTTCTACAAGTGCCTCCGCTCACGCTGTTTTTTCTCAACGCTAAGAAGTGTTCGGCGTCACAGAGGCGTCGGAAATGAGCAGCGAGTACTCGGAATGAGGAGGAGAGATAGGAGAAATCTGTTTTGCGGAAGTGACGAAAAGAAAATCGAGATAGGCAGGAGATGTCGACGACGTGGGAGCGAACGCACACCGACGTCTGGTCAGTCGGGGATTCTGTCTTCTAAGGGCATGGCGTAAGCCTCTTGGAGAAAGAGGAAGGCAAAACGAAATGACGCAGAAACAAGCCGGAACACGCATACGGGAATCGCCACGCTTCCTCGCGCGAAGCAGGCAAGCGGTCGGCAGTTGAGAAGGGCCGGCGGTGGACGGAGTCGAAGAGAGACCTATTCGCTGGAAGTGCGCCAGCTGTCTGTCGGGCTTTGCATTCTATCTCTCTACGCCATTTCTTTCTTCTTCTTGCGTATTCCTTTTGGCGCAGACGTTGGGTACGAAGAAACAGCATGGGGCGAGGCAAGAAACGCGAAGCGACAGAGTTTTGGTAAGGGAAAAAGCATCCCCAAATCGATTGCATAAACAGTCTCGCGGAACGCTGGGGACGATGCGTCTAGAAGCGTCCACTTGGAAGTGTCAATACGAACGCGTTACTTCTGCCACGCTGGCTCGGCGCCACTGCGTACATCCCCTTTTTTCCTCACTTGTTATTCATCCACGCACACGCGTCGTTTCCATAAAGGACTTTGTTTCCTTTTTCTAATATTTGAAGGCTTGCAATGCTGCGACTCGCAACGGAGAAAGAGCTCGTTTTCTTAACAAAACAGAGACAGCGGCCGTGGCAGTGAATAGCGGCGCCCTGCCAAATATGGTATGAATATCTAGTTAGTTGGTACTCACTCTTTCTAAAGAATTCTAGAAAAATAAAACACATCGAGTCGCAGCGCGAACCCTTCTTTCATCTTTATGGAACAGACTTACACGCATTTTGACCGCTCCGAGACTATAGCAATACCCGAAGCTTACTGCGAACCCATGTTAAACCACTTACTAAAGTTCACTCTAGCATGTCCTAATATCACTTGTATCGAGTGTGATTACCTTAACGCTTTACACGCCGACACTTGTTTAGGTCATTTGTTATGCGCGATATAAATGATTTGTTTTATTTCGCATTCTATTCTATTGCCAGTAATGTTATTAAGTCGCCACTGGTAACGGCACAGTTTGTTTTAATTTTTCACTTTTATTTCTGCTACAATAGGCAACACGTTTTTCGAAGTGACGAAAGGTGTAGTGTTGTGTCGTGTTACCGCCATGCTCATCGGCCTGCGCACTGAACTGTGACAGAGGCAGAGGCTTCTTTGTTCCCTTGTTTGCTTAAGGCTCTCCTCCAGCTTTTGTTCCACAACCGGGCAGTAACTTTCCGTGGATGTTTGCTTTATATCAGTGTGCTAACACCAATCGCGTACAGTTAGCGGAATGCTTACGTGATGTCTTACATAAGATATTACAATAATGATCTTGAAAGAAAGGTTATGGACGTATTATAATATTATCTGGATTGTATACGTCCCTAAACCACGATATAATTTTGAGGGATGCTTAGTAGAGAGCTCCAGAAATTTCGACCATTTCATGTCCCTTAACGTACAGTGACACCGTACAGCACAGAGGCCTCCGGATTATCGCCTCCATCGAAATAGAGCCCCCCCCCCCTCCCCCAGGTAGGGATCAAACCTGTGAGCATCAGGTTAGCAGACGGGCACCATAATCACTATCGCTACATTACCAGGATGGACGGATATCACTGTGCTCAACTTACTTCTATACTCCCATAACTAATTCAAATGTTGCCGTCTAACTTTTTCTGAAAATCTACCTTGCAAGTCTTACACATTTTTAAAGTGCTTATTGGAGCCAGTTGATACATGATAAATGAAGTGAAAACATCACGTAACACAGGATGGTGACAAGGATGGACGAAGATTGTAAGTTGAGCGCTTGCCCCGTAGCGGTGGTCTAGTAGTTAAGGTACTCGGCTGCTGATCGAGTCCCAGCTGCGGCGGCTGAATTTTCGATGGAGGCGGAAACGTTGTAGGCCCATGTTCTCAGATTTGGGTGCATGTTAAAGAACTCCAGATGGTCGAAATTTCCGGAGCCCTTCACTACGGTGTCTCTCATAATCATATGGTGTTTTTGGGACATTAAACTCCACATATCAATAAATCAAGTTGAGCGCTTCGTCCGTATCTGTCACTGTCCTGCATTGTGCGCTGTTTTTCACTTCGTCAGTCTTACACAGCAGTTGTAGTTTAGAGGCAATTTGCCTGCCTCTTTTCCTGCAACAAGAATTGCAAATGTAGAGGCCAGTATTTGTGAGTATGAAAAGTTACCTACAAAGTTGGGTACGTGTACACTATCTAGAAAGGCTTGATCAAATGCACATCACCAGTTCATCGTTGGTAGAGACCTTCAAAAATGAAGCTGGCCTAGTGTGTATGCAGTTACCACTGTGTGCTACGTGTCCACACCATTCGGTTTCAGTGGTGCAAGCAGATGCATACTATGTATTATGGACATTCCAAAGGTTACAATTGAAAAGCTGCAATTGACTCCTGCAAACCGGCCTTCACTGCTGTGACACGAACAGCTATCACTTTTGCACACGTGACAAGCAGATACCAGTATTTATCCAAACGCCTATTTTGCTACCTTTCATTAGTGTCACCCTTCTTTGATACGTAAGAAAAAATTAGATTGCAAGGAGTGCCTTTATAGTGTTTTTATAGTGGTAATACATGCCTATTTAAAGCGTTCATGCCCAAATGCCTATAGGCGCCTATACATGTCTAATTCCAATATCGGCGCCTGTGTGACCTATATTTAACCTCGAATGTCACTTCCAAGTGTTCTTTGAGACCACTATTCATGTTAGCGACCATGCTTCAAGTTCAACCAAATTCCGCAAACCAACCCTTAGCAGAAACAAAATGGGACACGCCAGCCACAATACGCCGCCACGCTGACGTGGCGCGACAACGAAGGGGACCATGAAAGAACAGGAGAGCGATGACGATGATCAAAAGAAAAAGAAATGTCCTGTGCACGTGGCGCTTTTTTTCGTATATATATATATATATATATATATATATATATATATATATATATATATATATAACGCACGCGTTATTTGAAGGTCGTAGGTTCGATTCCTGCTTGCGGCAAGTTATTTTCTCACCCACGTTTCTTTCTTATTTACATCACATTGGTTCTAATAACTTTCCCTATGCAAGCCTTGGCATTATTGTCTGTTAGATCTTATCATTACTGTGCCAAAACACGGAAAAACGAGCCCTTAGGCTTACACTTCTTTCTCTTATATATATATATATATATATATATATATATATATATATATATATATATATATATATATATATATGCAAGAAGTTTAACCGTAAGTAAGTATTTGGTTTGCTACCCTACACTTGGGCAGGGGTAAGGGAAGACAGTAAAGTAAGAAAGAGAGAATGAGAGAGAGAGGGTAAAGAAAACACACACACATTGGAATGGCGCAATCGTTCCACGAGGCGGGTCGCTTGCAGAAATTTCAAGAGAGCCGTCGTCGCTTCTCGGCGTCGAGCTAGATGTTACCGCCATTCCAAAATTGATTTTTCGGAAAGCGGCTGCTCGTCGAGGCGTGCAATCACTGCTGACGGGGACTGCTTCTGACAGCTGTACTCAGGGCACTGACACAAAATATGTTCGACGGTTTCGTCAGCTCCGCAATGGTCACGTGCAGCACTGTCTGCCCACCTGATGCGGCAGGCAAAGGCGTTCGCATAAGACACCCTTAGCCACATGCGTGTTTTGTTTGTATTTTACTTCCTAGCACAAGGCATCTCGGCCATGAATGTTTCAGGAACCCCTTGTGGACCGGATGTAAGAATAAGCCACCCCTAACAGTGAGAGATGAAAGACGGTCATAAATCAGGACAACATGATGCGTAAACATGTGCCTTTTATTTCTCCCTAGCAATGAATGGTAAAACTAAAGCAAAGCCGTGTGAACTGTGCAACCATTTCTAACCTGTTCATAGCTATGTTTGTTCTATAACTTTATAAGCCGAGAAAAAGTATGCGCGTCAGATTGTCATGAAACAACACAACAAAAGCTTAACAGCCATCATGTGGAGAAGGGGGGAACATAATTCAGCTCCGTCGCAATGCAATAGTATGCAGTGAAGCATATGTTACCACTGAATCACAGTGCATAAGACATAGTATGACTTCGAAAAAACGAGTATTCCTCCTTGATAGAGAAGAGAGGACTTCAGGGACCCCTGAAATAGGCTTCGTGGGTCCTCATTTGAGGACCACTGTCTTTAGGTGTCCACTGACAGGTTAAGACTATACCGTAAACAATTAGACCTAGCCAACACGAGGCATATTCATGCTTTCTGAACTCTTTGCGGACTGGCTATCTAATACTGTGATGCCCCACTTATTCTTGCCGGAAATGAAGAGACAGGAGTGTGTTGATTCAACAGCGGAAATTAAAGTCATCATGTTAGAGAATAAAAAAAAGATGTCATGCGAACGAGACCGTATTTTGCGAACCATGTGGAAAACGGATAATTACGCGGCTATACTCGATTGTTGTCACCCTTGTGACATTAAAAACAATAGAAGTTTCGCTATCTTGACGTATATTCACGTCACACGAGTGGTTGAATTAAAATTTTTTGCATTTTGATAAAAATTTATTATGTCTACATTTACGACGTCAGAAGCATAAGATCTATTTTGCGTGTACATTTTTGGTGTCTACAACAAGTTTTGAATGCCGAAAAATCCGCCTTCTTATTGTTCAAGATTTTACAAGACAACGCTTCATCTCATGCACAATAGCGGTCTTACGTGATGGACAGAATGGTTCAATTTCGTCTCGAGTGGTACTTGGAACGATATACACCAACTACCCTTCCTGCATGGCAGGCTTCCGTCGGGGCCGCTCCTCCATCAACTGTGTCCTTGGCTTATCTACATTTTTCAGCAAGAAAAGTGTCTCAAGCGTATATCAGTGGCACTCTTTCTTGACGTGAAGAGTGCATATGACAACGTAGCTCACGATGCCATACTTACTTCTTTCGACGGAATGAGGATTGGTGGACGAGTGTTTCAATGAATAAAAGACTATATAACTAGCAGGTGCTTTTTTGTGCAGATGGAGGTGAAATACTGAACGCTACACCTACTGCTGAGTACCTCAGGGAGGTGTTCTAAGCCCCACCTTGTTCAATGTTGCCCTCATTCGTCTGACGGAGGTTCTGCAAAAGTCGGTGTACCTATTCATATACCCCAATGATATTTGCCTCTGGAGTGCTGCAGTTACTCGCCCTGAGGTGCATGCGTGAATACATCGGGCAGCAACCCTCACAACTGCCTACCTTCAGAAACAAGACCTGACTATATCAACTGTAAAGTGCGCGTTGATTGCGTTCACGCGCGAACGAATGACGCCATACCCTGTTTACATCAATGGAAGAGTGTCAAATATGCACGGACGCATCTTTTCCTGGGCATAATAATCTACAAAAGTATTCCATGGAGCCTGGATAACGCGTACTTGAAGAAGAGACTACTATATATTGTACATTTAATGAAATTCATGTGCGGGAAAGCATGGGGAACTTTTGTGGCCTCCATGCTACAGTTGCACAGGGCCTTATTTCTGGGCCTTTTGCACTACAGCTTGCCGATACTGACAAACACTTGCAAATCCAATATTCATTCATTGGAGAGTTTGCAAAGTCAGGCGCTGCGTATCTGTCTAAGACTGCCTCGACGCGCTTCTACCTATGCCACAGTCGAGCTTGCCAAGGACCATCCCGTCAAGACATATACAGTTATGGATTGCTTCAGAGCGAACATTATACATGCAGTCCGTGTCGCCGACCACCACATGGCCCTTCTACCCTCCGAAAGACCACGTGCTACGTTTTCAGACGTCATACCCAAGCATCTAAACAGCCTTCCGTCAGTATATACGCCAGCTACGAGAATTTCATGTCCCTTGTGGTGCCTCGACCAGCCGCAAGTACGTCTAGAAATTCCGGGTATCAAAAAGAAAAGCGATCACTCCAGAGTTTCATTGAAGCAAGCAACACTGCTATTATATGAATGGTACTGGGATTGAACGCAGATATACAATGAAGGGTTGGTCTCGTCCAGCAGCTCCTCAGGTGCCACTGTAATTTCGGCTGCAGCAATGACAATCAAATTTAAGTTGTCGCATATGACTACATCTACGGCATAAGAGCTTGCTGCTATAAATGCTGCTTTACAATATCTCGTTCAAAAGCGTCCAGAAAAATGGGTCATATTCTGTGATTTAAAGGCAGCACTTCAGAGCTTGCAGTTTGCCATGCGTTAGAGGAATTATGGACAATTGGTACATGAAATAAAAAATTGTTACTATCAAGATCCAGTACAAAGGCAATATGTTATATATCAATAGCTGCCTGCGCATACCAGTATTACTGTAAAATAATTAGCCGATGATGCAGCTCGCTAAGCGCATGAAGGAACACTTGTGGTCCCGATTCCTCTATCAAGAAGTGATGCAGCAAGACAACTTTACTTGCTGGCTCGAGATCTTACACGCACGTTCTGGTCGCCTACGAGCTTACAAAAGGGTCACTTATATGATCCTGGATCCTTCGCTCAAGATACAGCTACCATCGCAACTTTGCCGTTCCGATGCGACACTGTTATGTCACCTTTGGTTGGGTGTTGCATTCACAAAGGTATACTCCTTTCACATCGATATGCCAGACACCTCTACATGCGACTCCTGTGTAGCTGAAAAGACCACCGAACACATCCTGTGCAGCTGCGCTTGCTACAACACGCAGCGATGCCAACTCCGGATGGTTTTGAACCAACTGGACTCTAGACCATTCTGTGTGCAGAAGAGTCTGTGACCTTGGGCGTCTGCTTCAATCGCGCAAAAAGCGACTAAAGTGCTCCTACATTACTTGAAGACAACAAACCTGAGCGACCGCCTGTAGACTGCATGTGCTCCTCCTAGTGTGCTCGTGATTGTGCGCTTCTTTTCTCTCTTCAACCTCTTTTCTCCCCTTCATTCCTTCCCCAGTGCACGGTAGCAAACTGGACGTGCGTCTGGTTAACGTCCCTGCCTTTCTTTGCATCCCTATCTCTCTCTCTTTCTACACAATAAATAGAATATGGACAATAATAATAATTAGGAGCGTGTACATATATATTTTGTAGGAGAGCTTCACCTCTAGACTCTTTCACAATAATGCCACTACTGTTCTTTGCGCGAACACACTACATCTCTTAAAGACGATAGTCTTTCTCGGGGACCTTCAACGAAAAACTTTTCGTCTGTCTGTCCGTCTGTCTATTTGTTTGTTTGTCCGACTTTAACGATACGCCAAACGGCCGACCCCATCCGCAGCGCCCATCAATATTGCTCAATATTTAAAGTTCATACTTGGGAAATTGTTAATTAAAAGGCAATTATTGCACATATCTGAAGCACCATAATAACACGTCAATACTCTATGTGTGCCTTTTTACTAGAAAAGGCACACATAATTATAAGGAACGTAGCGTTTATCATGCTGCGCTGACAATGCAACGCATGCGCGAAAAGGCAAGTGTTTCCAACGCTTTGCTTAGGTGACACGGTGGTGGCACCTACCCATCACTTTGCATTCTACGCCTTATCGCCTCCGAGACGGGCGCACACGCCGCCGTGCTTCGTTTTCTAATATAACTGCAGGATAGCGCCCATGTCTCACGTCTGCCGTGACTTGATGCGCTCATTCGCTTCCGCTGCACACTCGAGGCACTCTAACGCAGTGCCTCTAGAATACCATTCACCAATTTTCTTGCGCAGAACCTGAAATAAAGATTTTTTCTCTCACTCCAGACGCAAGACTATCGTCTTTCGACGACATTTGCTGTGTAACATGCAGATACGGGCCAATGTTTTTTTCTACCCCGCTATTCTCAACTCTGTGATGCTAGTGTTCGCTTAACGTCACTCTAATAGCCTAGCGTGAGAGCTTTCAAATCCCTCAACTGTGTTCACTCGGCAAGACTACCATGATAAACCAGAATAAAAATATGATAAAGCTTGTTTCACATTGTAACGCTTTAAGTGCAGCGTGTTAGGTTTATCACAACTGGTTCTTAATGCTCAGATTTGGGCTTCTTGCAATTCCCAACTTAATAATTTCATTGGCCGACTCGCCCGCTCACTCGCTCACTCACTTACTCACTTGTAGTGTTTTTTATTGTTCTCCTGCTAACTACCAGACCTGTACGTGCCCATTAGTAGAAGGCAGCAAGGAGGAAACCCAACAAAAAGTTAATATTTATTTCCGTCTCACGAAAGATAAAATTTGTACCTCATTTCTTATTGATATTCTACTGCTCTATTTTAGCAGCTTGACTAAATTTCTGAAGCTTTTAAGAGTTCCAATAAAAGAAAGTTGAACTCCGTCACGTTTTTGTCGAGCACAATCTAGACACGCACCACCCCCCAGTTTCCGAAGATTAACAAACACTCCGACCCTAACCACGCTCCCACCAGCTCCAACTATTTTCAATATAGCTTCAGAGCTACGTTGTTAAAACTTGGCTTAAGCAGACATTCTTTAGATCACTATGTACTGAAAAAAAGTAAGACAAATTTGCACTGGTTGTGTCAAGCCTGAAGGAAGTGTCGAGGTGGGCAGCCTGCCTTGCTTCTTTTTGTTTTAGGGGCGAAGCTCCTTAAGGCGTAGCCAAGTTTGGCATTCTCATAGCCACCTCTAGTTCTCGGGTTGTTCACAAAATTGCGCTGCGGCGTCCATAATGGGAGCGTATAGTGTGATGAGAGATCACTTAGATGGCGCTCGCATGGCATAGGTGATGAATTGAATACGAGATGACGCTGGGGCGCTGGCTGCGTGCTCTCGTGTAATAAGAGACCATGCTCGCTCTTTAGTTAAAATGTGTTGGCTCTTGGCGCGCTTTCTCTTCTGTGTGGTTCGAGTATAAGCGACGGAGACAAGGCGGTGGAGCTGCCGCACGTGCTCGCCATCTCTACATGATGATCGACTGGGCAAAATTCTCGGAGGATTCACGGTACCGATTAAAGCTCCAGAGCTTCGCTCACTCATCATCATTCACTTTGTGGATATGCCGTAATTTTTTTTCGGTCTTTTCTCTTCATTCGTTTTTTTTTTCTATTTTCTCTTTTTTTATGTGTACCATGTAGTGTCTATTTCTATTTCCTTCTCGCTCTACATAATTCTTTGCATTGCTCGCTTCTCCTATCTTTCTTTCTCTTTCTTTCTCTTTCTCTCTATTTATCTCTGTCTCTACCATGAGCTTCACTTTCTCCTTTTTCGTTTCCCGCCTTGTCACCATCTCGTCTCTGCACCTCAGCCTCACTTCTTAGTCCCACCTTCTTGCCTTGCCACAATACATAAGACTGCGTTATGCTTCACTATCGTGCCAGGATAACCGAGCGGTTAGTAAGCTCGCCCCCGGATCACGGATACGCTGCTCGAATTCCGCCTCATCATGGAATATTTTCGCCAAAAATTTGTGTTATTTATATTTCTTTTTCTCCACTTATCATAGTTATTCCGTCCCACACGGGACAAAGCGGCGCACATGTTTTAGGAGCAAAGATAAAAAAATAGGACGAAAATAGTGCGTGCTGTATCATGATAATGACTGCTTTGTGTTCATCATTCACAACCAACGGCAGGCATAATCGGCACTGGTGCCATGAAACTGACGACAAACTTTCCGCTGATGAGCGGCGGATTTTCTGATGGCCGTGTGAGATATGAAGTATGGAATAACATTAACAATGTGCGGGCAAGTCAAATAATTGAACCGCGTGTTGTTTTTATTCCTGAAATCTGCCAGGTTATCACCACAAAGATGTGGCCCCTCGGGATTCGATAACGCTAGCAACACTTCCATGGCAAAGCTAGTACACTTTTATGAAACAGGGTAAAAAAGACCGAGCTACAGCTCCTGCTGCCACAGCATCGTTCCGTGGAATATGTGAATGAGTGCAAGCAATTTGCGTCAGCTGAAACTTGCTTTCGTTACGCTTTATTCTACGTTGTTGATAATAATAGCCATGACGATGTTTATAATGGTGATTATCATTATCAGCACACTCCTTTGTCCAATGAAGGACAAAGACCTGCCTTAATTATTTCGAAAAAACGCAATCGTGCGCAAACTTATTTCAACTTATCCCCACGCAATTCCAAATATCGTTAATGCTAGACGTAAATTTCCTCTGGGAGTTTCTCGGAATCATTGTCGGCAGCCTTAATACACTTGTCGTTTCTATTTCAGGGAGCGTACTAGACATGCAAATTATTGAAGCAGTTTTGAAGCTGTTTTAACGATTGAGAGCGTAGGTTTTAAAGCCGTTCCTTCTGGTTCTGCAGAACAAACCTTCATGTTGGTGACGCGGTAACTGTGGAAGACTTTTGTTCTCAAGTTTTCAAGCCGCGCGACAAAAAAACGGAACCTGTTGTTGTCTGATTGAAATGCGGTTGCACGTTTTTAAAAAAAAAGTAATTTAGCGAAACCCGATGCAGGATTCTGTGTACTTGGGCGTTGAATATATTTGATGTGTTTTTGAAAGTTCTTGTTGGCTTTCATTGGCAACTGACTATATATACCTAGACAGGTACCCGACATACCTACATACTACGAAAACAAGTGCAACGAAATAATACTTAGATATATGTATTTCTATCTTTGCTCGTGAAGGAAATAACTAACAGGGAATAAAACTGTCTCACTAAGGCCTCAGTCCTGGTTAAAAAATTTTCATCACAATGCAACGAATGATTGCGTAGCTCTGAGATTTGAAGCGCCGCAAACATTGAGAAATCCGCAAAACGTATCTCTAATGCGAGTTCTTCGACGGGACTTCAGCTGGGTAAGGTCACATTCTTAACACACGTTCGCACGTCCGCACTAGCATTCGTGGAGAACGTGCAGACGCACTCATCAAAGCGCATCCGAGGCAGATCTTTGTCTATGCGGGCCTTCGAAGAGCTCGGAAAAGATGCATGCCAGCTTATGTACCTTTCCTACTCAAGTAAACACTCGTCCTAGCGCGTGCAATTCAGCGCGCAGGCACGCCCGAGCCTGCATTCCAGTATAGCGCATGCCCTGGTGGCAGCTGGCGCTTGGCGCTCGCTAGCTTAGCCCTAAGCCTTCCCTTCCCCTTCCCGGACCTCTCCTTCTCAAGGCCAGCGCCATTTTCCAATCACGAAAGAGCGCCCGTTGCCTTGCGTTCATTAGCCATTACCCGCAACTCTACCGCCCCTTCATCCGCCCACTATCGTAGCGCGCATGCTGCGGCTTAGGGAGCTTCGCGGATGCGAAGTGCTGAGAGGTCGCTGCCTCGATCTCTCTCTGCCCTCTTGTGTTCCTCTCTTTCTTCGCTATCCATCTTCTTCTCATTGTTTAGTCCTAATCCTTCATCTTTGTATCTGTCGAGGAAGAAACAACTGTTGCAGATTTAATATACAAGTGCAGAGACAGATCAATATACATAAAGGCGAACCCGAAGCCCCTTATCTTGGGGCACAGAAAGTGAGGTGAGGGAATAGAAAAATCAAAAAAAGAAAGGCTTCTGAAAATGATTGTGTCAGATAGATTGCTTTAGCGTCCTTCTCCTGCCTTTAGGTGCACTGATCTCTCCTCAGCTGATAAAGGTAACGTGATCGTTTCTAAAGTGGACAAGAAAATTGCCAGTCATGCGGTTGGAGCACACGCAAGAAAGACCAGTGGTGCCATAATCATGATTGGATGTTGCTTATCGAGAGCGCCTCACAGAAATTATCGACTTATTCAATACACATACCAAGCGCACGCATGAAGTTCGCATCATGCAAACAATATACTTGAAACAGGCATATAGATCGGGTAAACAGCTTTCTATCTTTAGCGTAGAACCAATATTAGGGCTATGTGGCAACGCGGGGTTTCAAGACAGAAAACTAACAGCGTCCATTGGCAATATTAGATGGATGAAGGGCAGCAGGTGATAACCATATATTCGTTTTGGTACGTCATGTGCTAGATTATTATTATTATTATATTATTATTATTATTATTATTATTATTATTATTATTATTATTATTATTATTATTATTATTATTATTATTATTATTATTATTATTATTATTATTATAGTCTTCAAAAAAGCACTTTTAACATGCGCGCTGAGCTTTGGAAGTTTATATACAAAGAAGAGAGTCCTTCAAACTACAGTGCTCGAACAGGGTACAAGCCGAAACAATCACTGACTGTTTCCAAAACTCAGATTCCAGCACTTGCATCAGTGAACAGTACAAGATAGTTGCTAGATAAAGAATTGCATCATTATAATCATTCATGATCGAATACATTAGTTGCTTGCATGAAGCCATTCTTGTCATGTGGCTTTGATCACAAACGCTCCACCACTCTAAAAAAAAATTGGGCAGTCTATTTTTTCCACCACTGACGAAGATATTTATTGCCTGTTCAAAGTCTTCCCAATTTCGTAACAGGCAAAAACTGTTAATTTTTTCCTAACTTAAAACTGCCTGTATGAAACTAACAACTCTATGTAATACCCAGTTTCACTTCTCTGTTACCTATAAAAATATTCTAGCTGGATATCACAGCTATTATTTTTTGTGTGAGGAATTCATTCATACCGAGTAAACATTGATTTCTGACTAGCCGCTTCACTATCCAAAGTCTAACTAGTTTTATGGCAGATATCCACACCTGTACATTAAATAAATTAAAGAAAACAGGTTGACAGCATTTACTGGGCACTCACTAAGGCTTTTGACTTGTTCAGCCGCTCCACGCATGTAGTTAATGTTATACTACTTGACGGGCACTTTCCTTTTCTCAATCCCATGCACAGCTGTCTTGTCGACAAATCATGCTGGATTACAGTGAATGACCATACATTTTCTTTGTACGAGGTCATTTCTGTTTGGGCTGCTGAACGCTACCAACAGTCCACGTGTGCTGCATAGGCAAGCGCTCTCTGTGAATCTTGAGAACACTCTGCTAAACGAGGTCAAAGATGTACGGCAAAACGCAAGAACAAACATCTAGTCAAGCGTTGTGCTGAACCAGAATGCGCTGAATATGCTACAGCAAGTAACGCAACTGGGTAACATCAGAGTCAAGTCCACCGTACTGACATATAAAGCCATGGTAACAGGAGTAATTTACGACTTTGACACTGTAACTTTTAAAGCAGCTCTTCAGGTGCTCAAAAAAACCAGTTAGTGAAGACAATTTCATTGTGAGCGTCGGCCACCTTGGTAACACATGGTACGTGAAGATTACGGTGAAAGGTGACATTCACATCTACTACGTGAAGTTTCGCAACTTGAGTCATCAGGTTCGACCACTTATTCCAAGACCCATGCAATGTTTTAGGCGCCAGGAGATCGGTCATGGGAAGTGTCATTGCAAGTTCTCCACAGTATGTCATCGATATGCCGAAGCCCACTCATAAGACAACTGCACAGCAACGATATTGAAGTGTTCTAACTGCTGAGGTGCTCACAGTGCATATTACAGGTATGATCCACGCATCAAGAAAGAGATTTTCATTTCTAAGCTAAGAAGTGTGCGAGAGAGCTTCACCCATCAAGAGGACGCCGAAGAAGTCCGGAGAAGACGACGTAGCCATCCAAAGTCACCTCGACGAACAACGACAACAAAAAGTAAGTCGACACATCCGGAAACACTGCAAGCTACAGTTTACAGCCCGGCCAACGCATCCGTTGGAAGAGAGAAACCGGCAGATTTCTCTCTACTATGTAGTGGTCGCGACTTACACGTACGTGACATGTAGAAGAACCATAGCCCTAGCCGCCTCTTTCAGAGCAAGGAGTGATAATAGAGGAGCTGCGGAACAGCAAGCTATAACTCTTCTATGATCATTTATTAATACAATTCGCTTTTTTTTGTTGAACAGCCAGCACACACAAGCTAAATGAACACTTCCAATAAAAAACGTTCCGAGCCCTGTATTGACATCTTATGAGTAGATAATGGCTCACCAGTCACTGTCTTCCAGAGAAAAGGTACGAAAAGATGCAATTTTTTGTGGAATGCCCTGCCATGGATACCACACTGCTTAAGCAAAGGGTAAGGGGGTCTAAGGGGCTCGGATCACCTCCGGGTGGCATCATAGGGGGCAAAGCCCTTCCACGCGAGAGCCAGAGAAATGTTTTCAGAAATTCGCTTATTCGGTCATTCCAGCGACGCAGCCGGCGACATGTAGCCGTGCTCCAAAGCTGTCACACGGTGATAAAATAGCGGCGCAGTTCGGTCTTTCAGTAGTCATAAACAAATTAACGCGTATTCACGCTCTATGACGCTGTCGTAAACGCTCGCGACATCACCATCCCGTCCGCCATTTCAACCTTCCGCTGCGCCACCTGTAGTCGCTGAAATGGTCGAATAGTGTACTGAAAAGGGGCAGTGGAATGAACGAGGCGGCTGCGCAACTTCTCGGCTGATTCTCCGGCGGGTGACCGCAGCAGTGACGCTCTATAGTCACAGGAGAGCATGTGGAAGAGCAAGTCGAGCACCCCGCCCCCTCCGGCAATATGAAAGCTACCCGTTTACGTCACATATTGCTAATTTCCGACGGTCCGTGTTAGCAAACATCTTTCTCATCGTCGTCATCTGTGAACCGAACTTATCCAACTCAAAAAGACCCACCAAACTCTAATCATTCATGTCGGCTACTGTTAGTGAAAAGAGTAAGGGTCTGTTGGTCACTCACCATGACCTGACGTACATTATTCAGCCTGTATCACCTAATGACGATAACCAATAAGTATGCCTCACAACGGGAAAAAAACAGTCCTAGCGTCATTGTTGTAGATGCTTACCTGTCTCCATCACGTAAATTTGATCACAAAATACTACTACCATAACGGAATCAACTGCTGGCTCATGGGCCATAATTGGGAACGTCAACGCTCATTATACGCACTGGGGATGCATTCTCAGCCTAAAATGCAGAAGTCTGATCTTTTGCTTCAGACAATGAGCTTTCTTTACTAAATGATGACAGTCCAACGCTTTTGATGCGAAGCGTCTTATGATCAAACTCAATCCGGTGTGCGGGGTGCCCATCCTTACGAAACATGTCCACCCCCTCCCGCTCTCTCTTCTCTGACGCTCCCCCTCTTTCGCCTCGCAATGCTAACGCAGGCAGCGTTTGCTCATCTGCCTCTCTCTCCTCTAGGAATTCTTTCCCGCGGCTTTATACCTACAATGCGCATCCCCTCCCCCTGTCTCACCAGGTAGGGGCCGATGCACGTAGCGTCTGCTAGCCAGATTTTTGATTGAAAAAAAAATTGGCTGATCTCATCAACGGTGGGAATCGACGATATGCGAAGCATGAATAAGAAATGTTGATATGTCACTTTAAAATCAGCACAACGTTACGAGGTAGCGGTAAATGATGCCGTACATGACTTCCATGTCATGATTATCATGTTTAGATGTGTCATTTACCTTCGTCAACTATTCAATTTACGTGATACCAAACTTTGTATTTTTGAAGCTAGCGAAACAGCCACGAGCACGCTATGAGTGTGGTATGTTGTCATGTTCTTACATGACATGGCTGTTAGGGTCATAATGTTTGCACCAGTCATATCTTTCGTCGTCCGTTGACGTCACGTAACACCAAATTCGGTATATGTGGAGCTATCAAAATGGCCGCGAGCGCATCATGAAGGGCCAAATATATTCCGATGTAGCGTTGACGCGCACGCATGTTGGGCACAGTGACGCTACGTTAACAAAACGCGAGCGCTCTGTGGTCCGACGCCAGGCGCGACCAGCATTCGTCGGCGCTGCCCTTCGGCAACCGGCGCGAAATGCGACATGCTGCATTTCGCGCCGATGCGTTACCCAGACAACACTGCGTCTCCCTCTTTTCGCGACGGAAGGACGTCGGACCAACACCACATAGAAAAACTTATTTTTCTAGGTGCTGTAGGTCAGACGCGCTGAAACGCGCATGCGTGAAAGCAACGCAGCGCGGTGCGCGCCTGCGAGTGTATGGCAGGACCGACGCCAGGTGTGGCAACGCCGGCGTGACACGACGAAGCGAACGTCGGCGCGCACGCGCACCGCGTCACGCTGAAATGTATAGGCACCTTGACTGCGGCATGTAGTTATGTTCTCACATAACACGCATCTCACGATTATCATGTTCGCACCAGTATCATACCTTCGTCATCCATTCACGTCCCGTAATACAAATTTGGTATAAGTGAAGCTAGCGAAACAGCCACCAGCGCAGCATGAGCGTGGCATGTAGTCAAGTTGTTACATCACACGCATTTCATATTTACCATGTTTGCACGAGTCACGTGTCTTCGTCATCCATTCACGTACCCTAATGCCTAATTGGGTATACGTGACGCTAGCAAAATGGCCGTAAGCGCATCATGAGCGTGGAATGTAGTCACGTTGTTACATGACACGCATGTCATGATTTCTACGTTAGGGTCTGTCACTTATGTTCGCCATGCAGTCATGCCATACCATACCAGTTTTGCAATATGTCTTTTGAACGAAATCACAGCAAGAGCAGCGAGACAATGAAATGTAAATCATGCCATTAATGGCATATATTGTCATGATTTTCATGTTATGACTGGTCGGTTATGTTCGTCATAGAGTCATGTTATCGCATACCAATTTTGGTACCGATACATTAACCAAACGGCCAGGACAGCTAAATGTCATAGGCGGCTACATAGATAGACAGATAGATACGCACAAAGTCACCGAAGTTCGCTAAGAAATGATCCGCATTTAAAAACCGACTGCTCGCACAGGACAACTATTCACGGGCCACTCTGTATATTTAGTCACCAGGTCTTGACCTTCAAGGTGGTGCCGGTGCGATATTTTTCCTGTTCGTTGATGAACAATAAAAAATTTGCTGCGAGCACCTTAACTAAAAATGGGCAGTGGGTCTCTCTTTGTCCAAATAAAGTTTTCTGTCTCTCATTACCGAATAGCAGCAAATGGCATGTTCAAGTAGGAAACACCGGTCCATCACTGCGTGCTTTGCGTCTCCTAACGATTCTCTCCTTTGGAACGCCGTGACGAGTGCCAGCGTCAACGTCGCCGTCAGTGTAAGCATTAGCGCCCGCTGCTTCGCATCTACACATGCTTCTCTTTATCGGGAGACGGTGTAAATTTTTTAATTAGATTCTGCATACAGCAGTTGCCTTGACTTTTGACTCATGAGGCCTAATCAGACATGCTACTTTTTTTACTTGGTGTTTTTTTTTTACTTCAGGCCCCCCCTTCACAACTGTGTACGCAAGAATTATGCTACATTTGCGTTAGAGCAATCAAAAATGCGCCCGGCAACCGCAAGTAGTAAAGAGAACGCATTCTCTCGTTCCTGCTTTTGACGTCTAAAGCCCTGGGACAGCGGTACACTGCCAGCTAATATTCTGCAAGAATACACTTCTTGGTTCAATGCGCTGGTAGCGATTTCCATAGCAGCACTGGCTGACACAGGACTCCACCGCCCACCGAGAAAACATGCAAATTGCCATAATTGTCTGAGAATTAACGCACGTTCCACCTGACCTGCGCGCCACTGACCGGCAGTTGCACCAGCGCGCTTCACTTCGACGGCCTCGCCAGCGCGGGGCCGGCATTCTCGGCCACGCGTTTTGATGGAGACAACGAACCACACCAGCGGCACGAGCGCAAACTGATGGTCGACTACGCTGTGCTTTCCTTCGTCACATTAGTTGGGATTGGCATGTTTACTTAGTGGTTTTAATTAGCGCGTGCTTTTTTTAGTTACCTTTGGACGGGTGCCAAATTTTCTGTGGGTAGCGGCACGTGCGCGCCGCGCTGTCATCAAGGAAGCACCGCTGCTTCCAGCTCGTTAATTCACTTCTCGGTGATGAGGTCTGTCGTTTCCACCTGTTCGCAGCAGTTACGCGCTGATGAACACGCTATATATATATATATATATATATATATATATATACATATATATATATATATATATATATATATATATATATATATATATTTATATACCAAAAACAAAAGTGATGCTGGGTCCGGGTGAGATTATCCGTATAGGGAAGAAGACGCACGTACGAAGTGATTTTATTGACGTTTCGGCCGTGGGTCCGGCCTTCTGATGACGGCCGGACCCACGGCCGAAACGTCAATAAAATCACTTCGTACGTGCGTCTTCTTCCATATATATATATGAGGAGGAGTGAGTAGTTCACGCCACGCTGCTGGGGCAACGTGTCAATAATGTCATTGGCAGGAACCGGTAATTTATTTGCCCAAACCGTGTTTTATAATCGTAAAATGTAAAAAGAAAGCCATAGAGGGACAACGCGTTGGTGTTACTGGTGCATAGCGGAGGTGCGCAAAATAGTCGCATGCATAGTACATGAACAACTGCCTAAAAGGCATGACCGAAAAAGGAAGACACACGCAGCCATATTTCACGCTGTTGTCGCAGTACCAAGCATTTCAACCTGAACCCACGTTTTGTTATCGCACTTCAATATGGTCGACTTGGCGGCTGCACTAGAACAATACTACCTAAAAAAAGGCACATCAAAAAAGGTCTGAGATCGCCCGTATCATTATTACAGTGGCGTCGCCGAGTGCTAAGCACCGCATTGTCATGGCCTCGTATATTTAGCACATCACGCGCAGATGCTCGTGAATTCTTTAGGCATCTTGCATAAAATTTGTGAATGGTGATACATCTTGCGATAGCTCCGTCTGGGATCCATCTCTGTTGGTTGCATTGTGTTATTTCCCTGAGTGTTTTAAGAAGGGCGTTATTGATTCGGCCACCTGATTGATTGATTGACTAATGTGTTGGATTTAACGTCCCAAAACCACCATATGATTATCAAAGATGCCGCAATGAAGGACTCCCAAAATTTCGACCACCTGGTGCTTTTTAATGT
Source organism: Rhipicephalus annulatus (assembly GCA_013436015.1). Taxonomy (NCBI): domain Eukaryota; kingdom Metazoa; phylum Arthropoda; class Arachnida; order Ixodida; family Ixodidae; genus Rhipicephalus; species Rhipicephalus annulatus. The sequence continues at coordinate 1,823,595 of WOVY01014348.1, forward strand.
TCACCTGCATCTGAGCACATGGGCCTACAGCATTTTTGCCTCCATCAAAAATGCAGCCGCTGTAGCCGGGACTTAATCCTGCCACCTGCGCGTCAGCAGCTGAGTACCTTAACCACTAGACCACCGCAGCGGGGCAATTCAGCCATCTATAGTCAGTAATTTACAAACGACTGCCGCGTGTTTAGCCCTAGTTAACACGCGTCACGGAATATTACGTCATACATTGCAGACGCAAAACGTTGACCAGCGGTAACAGGAAGAATCCCAACCGACAATCAGAGACGATCGGTGGATTTCGTGGCTGACGGTTGCCCCATCCGCAATGTCTTTTCTTCGACGACCGTTCGCTCATCGAGGCCCCGTCCACGGACTTCCATAACCATCTCCCAATCTTTTACGTTCCTCTCATTCTTTACTTTTCTCTCTATCTGTTTTAATCCCTCCTTATCATTTTCCTTGTGAACCACTGCTGAGGTGCCGCACTTCGTGACAGCCAGTTGTGGGGTTCACTTTTCATTTTTTTTCTCTCCTAAAATCTCTTCCACCCTCTCCTAACCTTCTGCACACGCAGTTTACGCATCAATGTATATGCAGGGACGCTACTAAGTAAGACAAACTGCTATGTTTAAGTACAATGGCAGATCCAGATGAACGTTTACTGCTCTGAGAGCAACAAATACATTTCAGTGGCAGAACTGAGAGCATGAATTATGCGTTTCAATGAAATATTAAAAAAAATGCTACAGAATGTGAATTGCTCTGTGAAGCGAGGATTCTTGCTTCGCCGAAATCGACAGAGCTGACCGGAAGTGTACGGAACCTAATCGGTGCGCCTGCCTTTCATGCCGTCACGGCCAGATGTTTACTCTCTTAAGCAACCATACACAACCAAGAAAACGCTTCAGGCCCCTCGCACCCTCTCGCTCTATTTTGCGTGCACCGACGGTTCACTTACAGGAGACGCACGCGTTGCAATGGGAGATTCGGCGAGAGCATTGCCGAACAGATTGACGCGCTCCGGTCGCGAGGTGGCCAAGCGGTTGTGATCAGCCAACGGAATTTAATAGAAATACCCTATAACTTCCGTTCCACAAATTTCACATTAAAGCCATTTAATATCGATGCTAATCCCGGGGGAGCATCATGCGCAGTTTCCCCGTGGGCATTTGCCTCCCAATTAATTGACACGGTTGTAAATTTATGCTTCCATGTAATGCACAATTGTTCACGTAGCGAAAAGTTTTGATGCATGTAAAAAAAGGTAATTGTCGTGTCTTCTCTTATTCTCTGTCAAGTGTTTGCGCTACGTGAACCTTTATGCAGAAATAGGACAATTGATTGATTGATTTGTGGGTTTAACGTCCGAAAACCACCATATGATTATGAAAGACGCCGTAGTGGAGGGATCCGGAAATTTCGACCACCTGGGGTTCCTTAACGTGCACCCAAATCTGAGCACATGGGCCTACAACATTTCCGCCTCCATCGGAAATGCAGCCGCCGCAGATAAATAAAGTTATGGAGACTGTAATTACCAAACCATGAGGTCGAGGGGCTTACAACATTTCTGTTTACCATTATCGCGTCAGCCATTCATACACGCAGGTATAATTCTTTTATGGCGTAGAGAGGTGCATCACTGATGAAGAACATCGATGAAGAACATACGAGATTCGCTTAGGTCAATGTCATTTGAAACAGGCATTCATAAATGAATCGGACAATTATCTCGCGACAGTATTAAGCCCCTGGAAGCTGCAGATGACGTTGTGAGCATTAGGCTTAATGCCTCTTGTCCGTACTTAAAGCAAACATGGCGGATGCTTCAAATCACAACAAACACACACAATTTATTCAACACCGCGATTCATACCATCTTGGCTGCTCAGAAATCTCTGCCCCGGGCAGCGCGCAGGTTGCCTCTTTTGATGCCTGCAGTTGTAGCACGCATACCTCCAGTGTGAACCACTTGTTCACCGGTAAGCCCGCAGCTTAAACAAGGTCTCTAGCTTTTGAAATAGGAGGAACAGTAGATTGCCAGTAGGACAGTTCACTTGATGTTAGAGGATGTTAATTTTGCAAAGACAGGTCTTCAAGCATGCAGCCCTGCAGAAGAGATGATGTACAGTTTAAACAATGACGCCATCGTAGTGGCCATAATGTATTATATTGGCTTAAAAGGTGATAGTGGCACGTCAGTGGCGTGATACTTCTTGCATAAGAAAATTTAACCAGCTAAGCTTCGAGGATACCGTTAAAACAATGAAGCTGGTGGCATTCACTGAGTCAGGTCAAGAAACGTTTATGTTTTTCAAGTCTTTTAGATGCATTGTGCCACTGTTCTTTATTAACCTCTCTTTGTTACGAATTACCGTGGTAGTTAAGACACTACCTTTATAACCGCAAACTATCACGTGACAGTGCTGCGACTATTGTAACGCGCCCGCCATTTATGGAGCCAACTGTCGCCTTCTTCCTTCTTAGTGGAAGTTGTGTCTAGTGGGATTTACCCGTTTCCTGTGGAACGTATACTCGTCTATGATGATGGCAGTTTTATGAGAGGCCGCACAAATTTCTGTGGCATATATAGTAACTGTTGCTGTTTTAACGGACAACTCATGAGTAGAGGATGGTACTTTAGTCTGTGCGCATGCATGTTTATGATCGTTACAAGCGTCGCAACGAATGCAGGACCTGATAGGTTCAACCAAGAATGGATATTCTGTTGAAATGCGTGGGAGACACATAAAGATGCAACAGTTTGGTCCTCGTGGTTGGCACCAAAAACTTCGTGTTTTGCTGAGCCAATGACTGCAATATAATTGTTAGCAGAGAGCTTCTTGCCAGAATACAAAATTTAAAGACCACGAATCTCGACTGTTTAAGAAAATTTCACATCATCTGGGACGTATCTTGTCCCCACACTTAATCCACCTTTGTTTAGCTCCCGTTTTGTGTCTCGGGAACTCTGCACTCGTTGCATTGCCAGTCAGAAATGGTTTGTCGTTCTGGTAACACACACGACCTTCATTACCGCGAAGCACCTGACGTCTGCAATGACAGAATAATCGAAGACGCTCATGATAAACTCGCAGTTATTGTTTAGAGACGAAGTGAGCCCCAAACTGTACAACCTTGTCTTCGAGTTAACGCGCTACAGAAAAGAGTTCATTCCTGGCGAAATAAACATACGCGCCGTGCCTCACCATTTTCTATTTCGTAACGTAAGAGCCAGCATGTTTGTTTCACCCCACTAATTCCAAAATGCTTTCCTGTAAGCTCGAAATATAGTTCCACGGTAATTGTTTGTTCAATATCACCTGTTCTCGTTATCCATACCCTAGGAATAGATGGCGTAAATATTACGGGCACAAGCCATTAATAGGGCCCAAACATGCACTTGCAAGTTTAGCGATGCCATGACAAACAGAGTGGGGAATAACAGTGTTCCAGTGTAATGCTTCTGCATATCTTCTGACGCACCGAACCTTCTCTCGCTGAGAGTCTTCGTCTCGAAACTGAAGGTGGACTAATTGCTCGCACGGCTCAAGTCGACAACCTAGTATTCCTCATTAGTACCCGTCCAGCGATATCCGGAAGTCACTGGTCTGGATCGATTGGCGCATCATTAGCATACGAAGCTAAGATATGCGGTTTTCATTTTTTCTTCATGCGCATCATTTAGCAAGACTAAAGTGGGAGAAACACAGTAACCACTGATCTCGTTATAAGAGCCCCGCATACAACACTCGAGTTGTCCCTCTGGAAGTTCTTGGCCTTAATACCCTGGTGTAAATGCCTCAACTTCACGACCAGTCCAGCAAACCCTACTCTCCCGAGAATTCGTGAAGAGGGCGTGGAGAATTCTCACGGCTTATTACTCTTTACGTCTTGGATGGAATTGTCATTAAAATGCGTCCTTGAAATAAAATAGCAAACATTCCAATCGTTGGGTCCTTTTTACTCTGGTTTATTATTAACGAGAAACAGTCCCCCGTCTCTCTTTCTTTCCGCCACGCTTTCAGAAACTGTGTACATAGCATTTTCGCATAAAATAAGAACAGAAGTTATAAGATGATTATTTTTTTCATTTCGCATAAAATAAGAACAGAAGTTATAAGATGATTATTTTTTTTTCATACTTCTTAGGTAACTTGTACCCTTAGCAATAATAGCGAATGTTGGGCTAGTTGGTGGTTCATACCTGGGATGTAAAAACAGCGCAAAAGCCCCGCCGTGGTGGTGTAGTGGCTAAGGTACTCCGCTGCCGACCCGCAGGTTGCGGGATCGAATCCCGGCGGTGGCGTCTGCATTTCCGATGGAGGCGGAAATGTTGTAGGCCTGTGTGCTCAGATTTGGGTGCACGTAAAAGAATCCCAGGTGATCGAAATTTCTGGAGCCCTCCACTACGGCGTCTCTCATAATCAAATCGTGGTTTTGAGACGTTAAACCCCACAAATCAATCAATCATCAATCAAAAACAGCGCAAAACATATAGACGAGGACAGAGGAAACGCGGTGTCGTCTCTTCCTCTGTCCTTGTCCATATGTTTTGCGCTGTTTTTACATCCCAAGCTTATACCGTTAGTTGTGGTTTCAGACTAAATATTCCGGACGGCAAATGTAGAGTTCGCCCTCTACATCTTTATAGAACTATCATCGTAATGATCATCACTTGTCTCGCCGGCTGTTCCGCCTGTTTCAGGTATGGGCTGCGTTCGAACGCAAACGTTGAACCATCGCACCGGAAGTTCTTTCGTGAAACTAAAAAAAAAATCAATCAACCCAAGCCCTATACAAATAAGTCCGCCGCATGATTGACATATAGAAGCCGTCATTTAAGAAACAAACATCATTCAACTGTTGGCCTCGCCCAGCAACCCACCCGCCATGGTTATGATGCTCGGCGCCTGACCAGCAGGTTTAAGGATCAAATGCTGCAAGCGGCGGCCGCACTTTCTATGAAGGCAAAATGTTTGAGACCCATGTACTTAAAAATTTAGGTGCCCGTTCAAGAACACCACGAGGTTATAATTTCCTTATCCCTCCACTACGGTATCTCTCATATTGATATGGTGGTTTCGGGACTTTAACCACAATTACCCAGGTGGTCTAAACCTCCGGAGCCCTCCACTATGGCGTCTCTCATAATCATGTAGTGGTTTTGGGACGTTAAACGCCACATACGAAATGAATGAACCACAATAATTATAAGTGCGTGAATAAACAACCACAAGAAATCTGTAGAGAAATGCGTACCACAATAATAAATCGCTCTGACATTGTGCGTTTCTTTGACAGCGCCAGTAATATTTACAATATCGGGGGGTTCCACGCGCCAAAACCAAGATATGACTATGAGACGCAATAGAGAGCTCCTGAGAATTTGACTATCTACATTGTGCTCTTTAACGCACACAGACATCGCACAACACAAGAATCTCTAGCATTTCGCTTTCACCATGTTGCGACTGATGCAGCTGTAATCGAACCCATGACCTACGCAGACAAGCAGCGTAACTGCTTGGCCACGGTGGCCGACGATACCGCGGCAAGGCTGATTATTCTTGTTGTTTCTGTCTTGTTACATTTCCTAGAAACAACACCATGCTTTTTTTTGTGGCGATGGTGTGTGTTTTGAGAAAAAAAAGTGTCAGCTGAACTTCCCTTTCAGATGCAAAGCTCCCTAGAGCCAACCCTTATTATTCGCGTCCGTCGTGCTCCACAAAAGCGATACCCAAAGTGAACTCCTGCGCAGCGAAAAACATAAGCTTCTTCGTAAAAAAAAACATACTTTATGTGTGCATCAATCAAGTATATGACAGCCCAATACGTGATCATTCATGCCGTCTGTCCGTCTGTTCATCCGTCCGTCTGCCCACCTGTCTGCCCATTCGTCCGTGCGTCCGTCCACATGTCCATCCGTGCATCCCTGTGTCCATGCATCCATCCGTCAATCTATCTATTGTTAATATACGTCGGTGGCTTCAACGTAGACTATATGGTCCTTAGGACCTCGCTTCGCCCACTCGTCATCACTTACGTCAGGCAAATGCGTGGATTGTTTCAGTTTCTCCTCTGTTTAAATTCAGGCTTGTACAACTGCATTGCGGTAAAATCCTTACTCTGTATACCTTTAGCAAGGTGGCGAAGGCGTTTTGTGCAGGCAATTCCACAAACTAATATTTAATAACAGCATTCATTGCTTTTACGTTACTTCTTTCGCAGACAGAGTATGTCTGTAAACGAAACAGCCTAAAGCAGCGTACATATCAAACTTAAACCACAGGGCTACGCACACCACTTCGTGACGGAATTCACAATTTTAGCGTTAACAGCAGGCAAGCAATGCCAACACTACGGCTAAGCTCTATCACGCTTTGAGGTGCCTGCCATCTGCATCCGTGTTTATGGTTATCTCACAGTGAGTGCGCTCGCATTCTTGGCAACTGTGTTGTATACACGTTTGTGTACAGGACCCTTCCTCGAGTTCACTCCGTAGATCTTTGACGTGCAGCTGCAGCTATCCTTTGCGTGTCCTGAGGGAATGTTGAGTCGCCCACATACACATTTTCATATTAGAACTTGATATAGTTACTATATCATCTTCAGTAAAGAAAAAGTGAAAAGTTTGTAAAAATATATTTGTTTTTTACTTTAAATCGCTGAATGAAAATATCTGTAACTCGAGTACCTTTTGTCCATTCGCTCCATTTGTTTTCAAATATCCCATGCAAGACCCTCTGTTTTTTAGATTACTCTCGCCTTATTGCCTTTTATTCATCTATATTCATCATCACCCTACCTGTTTTTGTTTTCATTTGCTTGTTTACCTAGATGTCTAACCTATTTATGTATGTTCTAGTTTATGTATTCGTTTTCGTTTTGCATGAACCTTTTTTTTGCATTTCGATGTATGGTCCAGAGTTAGTGTTGAAACACAAGTTGTAGTAAATGTTAGAATGTTTGTGTTAGTTTCATTCTCTCTCTCTCCCCATATATATATATATATATATATATATATATATATATATATATATATATATATATATATTGTTACGGTTCAAATAAAGGATAGGTGGAATATTTACAAGGTGAGGATGAAGTTCGTCAGTCGCGGTAAAGATGGAGTCCTTAGGCCGCACCAGACAACGTCGTCTTCCTCTTCTACCTACCCGGCACATACTACAGCCCAGCTCATACCGTAGCAATCCCTGGTTTACAGACGAAGCCCACTGGGCAAGTTTATGACACTGGAGGGCTGAAACTTTTTGAGGTGAGCCATGTGCACCAACTGCGTTCGATTTGACCAACGAGAAGGTGTCGTCAAGCGTGCTACAACGTACGTCAAGTCAGTCAAGCGATCTTCAATGACGTAAAGGCCTGTGTAACTGCGGTAAAAACTTCTGACATAAACCAGGTTTTCGTTGGGAAGTCCACAACGACACGAATTCACCTTTTCGGAATGAAATGGCATCATGGCGTTGATCGTATCGTTGTTTGGAGCGATCTTGTGATGCCAGTAGTGCGCAAGCGAGCAATTTGGCGGGCTTCTTCAGCCCGGTACAATGTTTCGGCCACGGACTCATCGGAATCGAGCTTAAATGGGAGGATTGTATCAAGAGAGCAGCGTGGTGATCGAGCGTAGAGCAGGTAGAAGGGCGTGAAGTCCGTGGTCTCGTGCTTCACTGTACTGTATGCGTAAGTAATAAATAGTAAGATCTCATCCCAGTTTTTGTGATTGGATGCGACGTACATAGCGAGCATGTTAGTAAGAGTTCGATTGGTACGTTCTACAAGACCATTCGTCTGGGGATGGTATGGTGTCGAATGTCTGAGCTGTGAAGTGCACAGGCGAAGCAATTCTTCCACAGCGTCCGCGATGAATTGGTGACCACGGTCACTGATGATTACTTGAGGTGGACCATGGCGAGGAATAACGGAGCGTAACAAAAAGGCAGCGACGCCATCAGCTGTAGAAGATGGTATCGCAGCGGTCTCGGCGTATCTGGTAAGGTGGTCGACGCACACTATTATCCAGCAATTGTTGTTCGAAAATCCTTGAAAATGGGCCCAATAGGTCAATGCTCACTTGCTCGAAAGGCGTAGCAGGTAGTTCTACGGGATGAAGAAGGCCGTGCGGTGCACTGGTAGGTCGTTTGTGGCACTGGCGATTCTCGCAGCTCGAGACGTATTGTATTGTAAGATCTCGCATTCGGGGCCAGTAAAAACGCTGCTGCACTCGATGCAGGGTGTGAATGAACCCAAGGTGTCCTGACGTTGGATCATCGTGTATAGTACGGAGAACGTCGCATGGAAGACTTTGAGGCACAACCAGTAAATAACACGCGCCGGTTGCTGAGTAATTCGTTTTGCACAACAGTCCATCACGAATGCGAAAGCGACCACTGCCTTTGAGATTCCGAGCGTCAACGAACAAAGGGTCTATATATAAATCATTCAATTGTTCTCGTTTGAAGATATTGGCGTCAGGAAACGTGTGAGAGACCGCAGCAAAACAGATGTCAAGGGTATCTGCACCGTCCTCCGTCATGGTCATAGGCAGGCGAGAAAGGCAATCAGCGTCCGAATGACGTCGTCCACTTCTGTACGAAATTCTGAAGTCAAATTCTTGAAGGTGTAAAGCCCATCGAGCAAGGCGTCCAGAAGTGTCTCGTAGGATAACAACCAACATAATGAATGATGGTCTGTCACAATATTGAATGGACGACCGTAGAGGTAACATCGAAACTTCTGAATGGCGAATACAGCCGCTAAAAATTCTTGCTCTGTCACCGTATAATTCATTTCAGCCTTGCTTAGAGATCGACTCGTATAAGCAACAACATGCTCTGCATTATCATGGCGCTGAACAAGCACACCTCCGATGCCAATTCCACTTGCGTCACTGTGCACTTCTGTAGGAGCAGAAGGATTGAAATGACGAAGAATAGGCTCAGATGTTAGTAGAAATTTCAGTTCAGAAAATGCGGCATCACAATCAGGTGTCTATTCGAATGGGCTGTCTTTTTGTAACAAGCTCGTCAGTGGGTGTAATACGTCCGCGAATCGAATCGGGGCACAAAGCGGCGAAAGTAGGAACATAGGCCCAAAAAGCTGCGAAGTTCTTTCAGTGTCTGGGGTGGTTTGAATGTGCCGACTGCTTCGATTTTGCGGGGATTCGGCCTGACACCATCTTTGTCAACTAGGTGACCGAGGACTAAAGCTTGTCGTTCACCAAACCGGCACTTCTTAGAGTTCAAAATCAAGCCAGCCTTTCCGACACAGTCTAAAAGAAGGCTTAAATGGACGTTGTGCTCTTCGAAGGTAAGCCCAAAAATGGCGACGTCATCCAGGTAGCATAAGCACACCTCCCATTTAAGACCACGAAGGAGAGAGTCCATAAACCTTTCAAAACTGGCGGGGGCATTGCAAAGCCCAGACAGCATCACATTGAATTGGTACAGTCTATCAGGCGTCACCAATGCGGTCTTCTGCTTGTCTGAAGGGTGCATAGGTATCTGCCAATATCCTGATTGTAGGTCTATTGAAGAAAAGTGCGAAGCCGAGTGTAAGCAGTCAATAACATCGTCAATCCTAGGCAGCGGATATACATCTTTTTTGGTCACGGCGTTGAGTCTTCTGTAATCAACGCAGAGCCGCCAGGCACCATCTTTTTTCTTAACCAAGATGACCGGTGCTGCCCACGGGCTACACGACCCTTCAATAACACCCTTCTTCAGCCTTTCCTGAACCTGGTCGGCAATAACTTTTCGTTCTGATGACGACACTCGGTAAGGCTTTTGTCGGATCAGATGGGCAGTGCTGGTGTCAATCCTATGTTGAGCGCGAGAACATGGAAAAGGTAGTGGCTTCTCCTCTTGGCAAAAGTCAAACACAGAAGCGTGTCGCCTCAACAGATGGCATAACGTCTGCTGCTGGTGTGACCACAAAGTGGCGCTAATCATGCCTAGGATCTGCGACTCGTAAGAGCAACTGCGCTTGCCAGAGACTGTACCTTTTTCGCTTTCATAGTTGTTAACGACCGCTACAGAACCTTCAGTGGAACCATCGAAGACGCCAAGCTTCATTCCTCGAGGGAGCACAACTGGCATTGGCGAACAGATCAGTGCCCACAGAAAGGTTGCTACTTCATCAACAGATATCAAACAACGAGGGACGAGTATGCCTTTCTTAGCACACTGAATGATGGCAGGTTGAACGATGGCGTCAAAACATGTGGCAGATTCTGGGGCAGATTCTGGGGCAACACCGCAACTGACCTCATTGTCCATGGCGGCACTGTCAGCTCATCGGAAACAATCAGAGCGTCCTTCGCGGCCTGCGGCGCCTCATCGACGAGGGCAGAAACAATGTCACCGCTGACGAAAAGTTCACCTGTTTCTACAGTCGACGGAAGTGCCACATCTTTGGAGAAAGTCAAGACCGAGAATCGCATCGTGGGTACAACGTTGCAGCACAAGAAACTCTGTTGGGAACACCTTTCCTGCCATTAAGACATTGAGGGCACAAACTCCGACAGGTTGAAGTACTTCCCCACCAACACCACGAAACCTTGTTGATTCGCCCCAAGAAAACATAACTTTGCGGCCAATGCGACTTTTGAAAGAAAGACTCATACCTGATATCGTAGCACCAGTGTCCACCAAAGCACTTGTACAAAAGCCATCTATTTCCGCACGTATCTTGTTCTTGGACATTATAACTGGCGGAGGCTACTGAGGCAAATCCTGTTGTGTGACCTCACCTCCACCGGTCGCGCTGGCTAGTTTCCCGGTGGCGGCGGTGATGACAGGCGTCGTCCCGGCGAAGAGGAACGATGCAGTCGGGCAGATGGAGGCGTCAACCTACGGTCAGAAGCGGGAGAACTGCCACGGTGATTTCCCCGCCATGAGGTACTCCTGGAATAGGCGGGCCAATAACCGTTGTTGTGACCAGTGCCCGCTGGCGGAAACTCTGATGGGGAAGGATATTGGGATATCGGCTCTCTCTGTCGACAATGGAACCGAGCTATATGCCCGGCGATACCGCAACGGTAGCACACAGGGGCTTGGCGGTATGCATTGTACTCCTGGAAGGCATTGCGCTGACGTGGTGGTGGTACGGGTATATCTTCGTTCGGGTCGTAATAGGTGTTGGCTAGCTGATGGGGGTTACTAAAGCGGTCTTTGTACCTCGGCAGCGGGTAGTTATTGCGCTCTGACCTCGGTGGTGAGGGTAACCTGTAGTTGCAATCATCGTTGCCTGCTGCGGCAACTGGCACGGAAGGGCGAGAGGGAGGCAGTGCGTGTGTAGCTTCGTACGGCGTCGCGCGAGCGTGTCGAGTGAGCTCTTCTCGACGATCTGGCGTATTGTCGACGCGAGATCAAGCGGCGTGTATTTGTCAACACTTGCCACGGTGGTTACATTCGGCAGGCGACCGAACTTGGCCGTGATACGTCGCATCTTCAGGATCTCGAATGTGCGACAGTGGCTTATGACGTCGGTTACCGTAGCAAGGCTGTCTTTGCTGATGAGGAACTGATACACGTCCTCAGCAATGCCCTTCGACAGGTGGCCAACTTTGTCTTCCTCTGACATAGAAGGGTTGACAATCTTGCAGAGCTTCAAGATTGCCTCGACATAGGTCGTGCACGTCTCTCCTGGGATCTGAGCTCTCTGCAGTAACGTTTGTTCCGCCTGCTTTCTCTTAGCTACGGAGTCTCCGAAGGACGCTCTTATTTCGGAAACGAAGTGATCCCATGACGCGAGGGCATCTTCGTGGTTCTCGTACCACACGAGTGCTGTGTCCGTTAAGAAAAATACTACATTGATCAGCTGGGTCGCCGCGTCCCACTGGTAGTATTTGCTCACCCATTTGTAGTGTGTGAGCCAGGCATCCACGTACTCGCCAGATTCGCCACAGAATGTGCGAGGCACTATCAGATCCTGACGCAACCAGGGACCAGCCGCACGCAAACCTGGTACTAGCGGTGCTGCTGGGACTGGTAGAAGGTCTGCAGCTGCGGGGATCTGGTTTCCTTCTTCGCCGTAAGACATCTCCGCTACCAGTGGTAACGGGGGCAGTCCAACAAGGCGGTGGATTCGTCGCAGATCAGGCGCTTAAAGCGTCGTGTTGCTTGGTTGATTACCAAGCGCCTCCACCACAAAACTGTTACGGTTGAAATAAAGGATAGGTGGAATTATTTACAAGGTGAGGATGAAGTTCGGCAGTCGCGGTAAAGATGGAGTCCTCAGGCCGCACCAGACAACGTCGTCTTCCTCTTCTACCTACCCGGCACATATTACAGCCCAGCTCATGCCGTAGCAATATATATATATATATATATATATATATATATATATATATATATATATATATATATATATATATATGACGCTACGATGACTGGGTGACGTGGCCTGACTCATACGCCATGTTTATTCCATTCTGCACTTCTTCCTTTTCGTCTTCTTCTGCTAACCATCGCTTCATACGTCACACGATTCCCCCTTCCCCCGAAAGAAGGCATGGATTACGAATAAGAAAAAGTTAACAAGTAGAGGTTAAAAAGTTACAAATGTCAAAAATTCACAATTGGTTCTATGCTCCAGGGGGTTCCGTAAACTTTCAAAGACTTCAGGGGAAAGTGCAGCAGTCCGGTTAACGCAGGAGTTCTGGTGGGCGAGGCTGGTGGTTGCGTCCTGGATAACACAAAAACGATTTGGACATGAAAACAGATGGAAATACGGCCGGTATTCTTGCAAAGAACGAACGAGGTTGGAACGCTTTGCAGGATTGAATGTTTCGTAGGCGTCGCATTTTTTGTCGTGGGTCATACAAACGTCGTGCATGCAATTTGCGCGCCCGTTGATCGTGGCTGCTGAGGCGCTGCTTGTGTTCCTGCAGAGCACAAGCGGTTGTTTTGTGACTCTTGGGGAGTTTACTATGGTGATGACGCAGATGTTCAGACCGAAGGCGCAATCTTGAACGCTGGTGCGGAAAAGTTACTTAGCTTCTCTTTCTGCGAAGATAGCTCAGATGCGGAATCAGTCTTTTCTTTAGTGTATGTTGATCACGACACTCTTTAGGCCGACACTCTTGTTGCTTTTGTTGGCATTGCTGATGTTGCACTGTCTGACAAGGTGGACTTCCTTTGGAACCATGAGCCCGCTTTTCTTTGTAAGTTGACGTGACCAGCAAATAGTTGATAGTTGTTAGGGTGTCGCGATTTGAGTCAGGCAATGAAGATAGTGCGCCAGAATTGGCAGAAAAATCCGTTGAGGCTGTTGCAACGCCATTCTTGATGGGCGTTCCTGGCACAGGGCAGAGCTTCGTAGTTGATCCTTCCGAGCCTCCTGTGTTGGTTGGGCTCTCGGGTTGCTGTGAACTCGACGGTGACGCTGCGAGAGGCTTGGTTTGGTCAGATTTTTCTTGGGGCTGTTTCTCTGTGTCCGCAACATTGGAGGTAAGCTGTTCTGACGCATGAATGTGGGCGGTTGGCCCTGGACTTGGCTGAGTATATTCGGAGTTCCGAAGCTCTATCCCGACCGTAGTGGGCGTGTGAGACGCGAGCTGGGCGTTGTGAGCGACGAAAGAGCGAAGAGATGTAAAACCAGGATTTTCACTCTTCGAGTAGTCATGACGTTGTTCGGTATTTTCTTCATGCGTCAGCTGGTCTACCATGAGCAAGGCGTCCTTATAAGGCAAGTGGTGAGCGTTAGGAGTGCTTGTAGAACCGCGTGAAGAAAACCCAGGTGGTGGACCACGTATGCCAGACGAAGAGTGAACGGCATCAGGTGGTTGGGTGACGTCTGGGGTCATATGCTGAAGCGATGACTTCGCAAATGCCGACTTTCGTGCAGAAGGGAGGCGCGCTCGATGGCTGTGTTTTTCCCAAAATACGCGTTGTCATCTGCCACTGAACTCGTGTGCCACTTCGTCTTTTGTCAGAGGTCGAATCTTGTTGTGCGTTCGAATGGTTGAAGACTGCCTGTAAAATTGACGACTGAGTGCAGTTGTCTGTGAATGGTGAGTTACAAGCAAGTCTTCGTCGTAGTCGTCATCGTATTTTTTAAACCAAACGATCATTTCTTGTTTTATGTTTTGTCAAGACTCGTTGTTGTCGAATATGTGGGTGAGGTAAAATTTAAATGCCTGACCGGTGACGTAGTCGCTGAAGTTCGTAACCATTTCCCGTTCCGACCAAGACGCAGCGGTAGAGTGGAACTCGAACAGGTCAAACCAGTCTTGTACGGGTCCATCGTCCGCTGCTCCGGTGTACTCGGGGATGGGAAGGTCGGTCAATGATTCTGTCATGGCACTGCTCGCTGTGTGCGGCCAGGAGATGATTCCGTAGTCGGTGTATGGTCAGGGCGTCTTGTGTAGAACTGCGTCGATGATGAGACTCTGATGAAGTGGCTGGGAGGTCTTCATCCTGTCGACTTGTGTGACGCTACGATGACTGGGTGACGTGGCCTGGCTCATACGCCATGTTTATTCCATTCTGCACATCTTCCGTTTCATCTACTTCTCCTAACCATTGCTTCATACGTCAGCTGGGTCGCCACGTCCCACTGGTAGTATTTGCTCACCAGTTTGTAGTGTGTGAGCCAGGCATCCACGTACTCGCCAGATTCGCCACCGAATGTGCGAGGCACTATCAGATCCTGACGCAACCAGGGACCAGCCGCACGCAAACCTGGTAGTAGCGATGCTGCTGGGACTGGTAGAAGGTCTGCAGCTGCGGGGATCCGGTTTCCTTCTTCGCCGTAAGACATCTCCGCTGCCAGTGGTAACGGGGGCAGTCTAACAAGGCGGTGGATTCGTCGTAGATCAGGCGCTTAAAGCGTCGTGTTGCTTGGTTGATTACCCAGCGCCTCCACCACAAAACTGTTACGGTTGAAATAAAGGATAGGTGGAATTATTTACAAGGTGAGGATGAAGTTCGGCAGTCGCGGTAAAGATGGAGTCCTCAGGCCGCACCAGACAACGTCGTCTTCCTTTTCTACCTACCCGGCACATATTACAGCCCGGCTCATACCGTAGCAAGACACACACACACACACACACACACACACATATATATATATATATATATATATATATATATATATATATATCAGCCTGACTACGTCCACTGCAGGACAAAGGCCTCTCCCATGTTCCTCCAGGTAACCCGGTCCTGTGCTTGCTGGTGCCGATTTATACAAGCAAACTTCTTAATTTCATCTGCCCACCTTACCTTCTGTCTCCCCCTAACTCTCCTCATATATATATATATATATATATATATATAATGAACTTGCAGATAGCACATTTGAAAAGGAAATTGTATTTACTAACGTTTCGGCCGTGACACGGCCTTCGTCAGAGTAAGTCATGATTGTTATATATATTATAATGTAAATGCAA
Source organism: Rhipicephalus annulatus (assembly GCA_013436015.1). Classification (NCBI taxonomy): domain Eukaryota; kingdom Metazoa; phylum Arthropoda; class Arachnida; order Ixodida; family Ixodidae; genus Rhipicephalus; species Rhipicephalus annulatus. Next base: position 1,839,010 of record WOVY01014348.1, read on the forward strand.
GCTCAAAAGCGGTAGCAGCGTCGGTGCAGAAGCAGCAAGAGCGAGCCGGGTGTACGGGCAGCGTCGCAGCAGCAACCAGGCAGTCTTAGCTCGTGCCTCGCGCCAACGTGTCGATGTCGCTTTAGTAGTGGGCATTCCTCTTCATTACACTTCGTCCCCCTTCGGAAAAGGAGCCATCCTGGCGACTCACGGTGAACAGAGTACGAGCGGATCGTAATAAGGTTTCAACCGCTGTACGTGAACGGTTTCACGACCCCGAAAGCGCTGGTCTGTGGATGTCGTAACGGTTTCGACGATGTAGTTAACAGGTGAAGTCTGCGAGACAATTCGGTAGGGTCCCTGGTATTTTGAAACAAGCTTCGAGGAAAGGCAACCCAAAGCCACACAAGAGTGTCTGGAACAAAGTAAGAGTACGGCTGGTTATCGTCCCATCGAGATTTTTGTCTTCATTGGTCGACAGTTGTAAATGACTGGGCGAGCTTACGGCATTCCTCGGCAAGGCGGGCAGCTTCAGAGATAGGCGTAGACTCGGAGGAAATCGGGGTGGTAGGGTAGAATGGTATCTAGTGTGGTGGAAGGGTCTCGGCCATATAACAGGAAAAATGGCGAAAAGCCCGTAGTTGCCTGTGGAGCAGTGTTATACGCGTACGTCACAAAAGGTAGAATGAGGTCCCAATCAGAGTGATCGGAGGCAACATACTTTGATATCATGTCCCCCAGGGCACGGTTGAATCTTTCCGTCAATCCATTCGTCTGCGGATGGTAGGCGGTGGTAGTCCGATGATTATACGGCATTCGGCAAGGAGTGCGTTGACGACTTCGGAGAGGAATACACGTCCTCTGTCGCTCAGAAGTTCACGTGGTGCGCCGTGACGGAGAATGAAGTTCCGCAGGAGTGAAGAAGTTACGTCGCGTGCTGTGGCAGCAGACAAAGCAGCTGTTTCTGCGTATCGCGTCAAATAGTCGACAGCGACAACAATCCAACGGTTTCCGGAAGCCGTGAATGGAAGAGGCCCGTACAGATCGATCTCAATGCGGTCAAAAGGCCTGGCTGGGCAAGATCTCGGCTGGATCGGACCAGAGGTATGATGATCCAGAGCTTTCCGTCGTTGCCACTGCGGGCATGACTGAATGTACTTGCGCAAAAAGGTGTACATGCCTCGCCAATAAAACCGGGAGAAAAGCCGAGCGTATGTTTTAAAGATGCCCGCATGTGCGCACTGAGGGTCAGCGTGGAAAGCTGAACATATTGCAGCACGAAGATGGCGAAGTATGACCAGTAACCACTTTCGGCCGTCAGACTTGTAATTCCGGCGATAAAGGGGGCCATCGCGGTCCTCAAAGTGAGCCGCTTGACGGCACAACGTTCGAGAAGATGGATAAGTCGACGGATCTGAAAGGAATCGCAGAAGAGAGCTGATCCAGTCATCCTTGCGTTGCTCAGCCGCCATGTCACAGTTTTCTGGGAAGGCAACCAGTTCGTTCACGGCAGATAAACATGCAGAGCTTTCGGAGGACACAGGTGAGCGTGATAGAGCGTCGGCATCAGTGTGACGTCGGCCAGACCTGTAGACAATACGCATGTCGAACTCTTGCAACCGCAAAGCCCAGCGAGCTAAACGGCCGGAGGCGTCCTTCAACGTGGATAACCAACAAAGCGCATGGTGATCGGTGACTACGTCGAAGGGGCGACCATATAGGTACGGTCTAAATTTACCTAGAGCCCATATAATTGCCAGACACTCCTTCTCTGTCACAGAATAGTTTTTCTCCGCTTTGGTGAGGGTACGGCTTGCGTATGCGACTACGTACTCCTGGAATCCTGATTTGCGCTGCGCGAGCACAGCGCCGAGTCCAACACCACTGGCATCGGTGTGTACCTCCGTCGGAGCAGTCGGGTCGAAGTGACGCAAGATTGGCGGCGAGGTTAACAGGCGGCGCAACTTTTCGAAAGAGTCGTCACAGGCGGGTGACCAAGCGTAACTTTTCGAGTCACTGCGTAGAAGCTCAGTCAAGGGGGCGGTGATCATCGCGAAATTCCGAATAAAGCGGCGGAAATATGAGCAGAGGCCAAGAAAGCTGCGCATATCCTTCAGAGACGCAGGTTTGGGGAACTATGCAACTGCCCAAAGCTTGGCGGTGTCAGGAAGAATACCCTTTTTAGATACAACATGACCGAGGATGGTGAGCTGACTTGCGCCGAAGCGGCGTTTGTTCAGGTTGAGCTGAAGGCCGGCGTCAGTTAGGCACTGCAGCACTTCATCTAGCCTGCGGAGATGCGTTGGAAAATCCGGTGAAAATATAACCACGTCATCTAAGTAGCACAGGCATGTTTTCCACTTCAGGCCACGCAAAAGATTGTCCATTACCCGCTCGAATATTGCGGGTGCGTTGCAAAGACCAAAAGGCATGACACGGAATTCATAAAGGCCATCAGGTGTGACAAAGGCCGTCTTAGGCTTATCTTCAGGTGCCAGAGGGACTTGCCAGTAGCCACTCCGTAAGTCATTAGAAGAGAAGAACTCCGCACCTTGGAGGCAGTCAAGGGCATCGTCGATTCTCGGTAACGGGTAAACGTCCTTTTGAGTTATTTTGTTAAGACGACGGTAGTCAACACAGAAGCGAATTGACCCGTCCTTCTTAATGAGAACGACTGGAGATGCCCAAGGGCTATTCGAAGGCTGGATGACGCCACGCTTGAGCATGTCAGCTACTTGGTCATCAATAACCTGGCGCTCGGCTGCGGACACGCGATAGGGTCTTTGACGCAATGGCACATTGGTACCCGTGTAGAGAAGAAGACGAAGTGATTCGTTTACGGAACACATCTTGCTCGTCTTTGTGCTTTTCTGGATTTTTCGCCGCAGTTGTGGGGTCTATCGCCCCATATATCGTGGTGATGGATGTTCAACTTCACGGGGCACCGTCCGAGTCCGGTTCGACCGCTGGGACTGCTTCGAGGAAGCGAGGAAACGCGCCTAGTGAGAGTGAGGACACTGAGCTATACTCCGCATCAAGCGATGAGTCCTCGGACGACGGCTTCCAACCCGTCCTGTACCGCAAGGCTAAACGACGGATCGTCAATGCATTTTCGGCATCAAGCACGACTACCGTGAAAAATGCCCCTCAGCGATGGCCTCACTCTATCCTGTTTGTGCCACTGAAGGCTACCAACAGTCTACGCGGGCTGAACAGGCAAGCGCTCTCCGTGTATCCAAATCAGATCAAAGAAATACGTCTAAACGCAAGAAAGAACATCTTGGCAATCGATGTGCTGAACCCACGTGCGCTAAACGCGCTTCAGAAAGTAACGCAACTGGGTACCATCAATGTCAAGTCTATAATACCAGCTGATAGCACCACGTCAACAGGAGTCATTTATGACATCGCCACTGAAATTCCAGACTCGGATCTTTCAGTGCTAATAAAACCGGCAAATGAAGATAACGTCATTGTGAATGTTAGCCGCCTTGGTAACACACATTGTGTGAGAATTACGTTCAAAGGGGACTGTCTCCCCTCCCATGTGAAGGTTGGCCACTTTCGTCACCAGGTCCGACCATTTATTCCAAAACCTATGCGATGTCATAAGTGCCAGAAGATCGGCCATGTGCAGGGAGCGTGTAGGAACTCCGAAGTGTGCCCCCGATGCTCAGAACCACATACCGAGGACAAATGCAGCGCAACCATACTAAAGTGCCCTAATTGTCAAGGTGCCCACAGTGCATCTTCCAAAGACTGTCCACGCATAAAGAAGGAGTTTACTATTCTTAGACAAATGGTGTGAGACAGCTCTACCCAGAAAGAGGCCGCGGAAAAAGTCCGGCGAAGACGACGACGTCACCGTCAAAGATCTTCGCGAAGAACGCAGTCAACTACAAGAAGTAAGCCAACGCATCTGGGAACGGCGCCCACTGCAGGGTACACCGCGGCAAACGCAGACGATGGAAGACAGAAAACAAGTAGATCTCTCTCTACTGAAGATTGGCCGCCACTTACGCGCACGCAACTTGTGGCAGAACCACATCAGAAGCCGCATTCATCAGAGCAAGCTGCGACAACAGAGGAGCAGCGGAACTTGGATAAGCAAGTGATTGCTCTTCTACGACCAATAATTAATGCCATTCGCACTGTGTTAAACAACATGCGCACAACGTCAGCCAAAACTGCACTTCAAGTACTGGACGCTCTGAGTCCAGTACTGGCGGCTCTTGAGTAGATAATGGCCCACCAGCCACTGTCTTTCAGGGAAGAGGTCAAAAAAGCAACAATTTTTCAGTGGAATGCACGGGGACTGAAATCACGCATTGCAGATTTTCGTCGGTTTGTTTCCACTAATATGTTTCCCATCATAGTCATCTGCGAGCCAAATTCATCGAGCGCTATTAGACTCTCCGGATACGAATCCTTTATGTCGGCTTGTTATAGTGGAAACAGCAAGGTCCTGCTGTTTATTCGACGTGACCTGACCTACATTATTCGGCCTGTACCACCTGACAACGATAACCAATATATGCTTAACAGTGAAGAAAAGGGGTCTTACTGTCACTGTTGTCGGTGCATACCTGTCGCCATCAAGTAGATTTGACCACAGAAGACTGGGACACATCCTATCATCCACTCCTGGCCCATGGGTGATAATCGGAGACTTCAACGCCCACCATACGCTATGGAGGAGCCCTGAAGATCAGCGCAAAGGGTAGAAGTCTGATAACGTTTGCTTCAGACAACGAGCTGTGCTTGTTAAATGATGGCAGCCCAACATTTTTACGTTGCCCTGGATACAGCAGTTGCCTTGACTTGGCTTTTGTTTCTCGAGGTCTCGTCAGATGTGCCGGATGGTTTGCGGACATAGAAACACATGGGAGCGACCACATTCCCACATATGTCAAGATCAGAGGATTATCACCTTGCAAGGTACGCGAAACTATCCAAAGAGTGGACTGGACCAAGTTTGAATCTCTCATGGAAGAACGCTGTCAAGCGAACACCTCATTTGACTTAGAAGAGGTGATCAAGTCCACAGTGCAAGACACAGTGTGCCCCCTCACATGCTCTTCGAGAGTAACCGAATTTGATGTGGAATTAGAACGACTTCGGGCTCTCCGACGGCGTGCGGAACGAAGGTACCGACGCACGAAAGCAATCGACGATTTACGAATCGCTAGACGTCTTCAGAAGAAGATACAACGCCGCATAGACAAGCTAGAGTCACAACGTTGGGCAGCCTTCTGCGCTTCGTTAGATCCTCGCAAGCCTTTATCACACTTGTGGAGGACAATAAGAGGGCTCCGGACATCTCCCATTCAGCGGTCTCCATTCAAGGCTCTAGCCCTCTCTCAACAGGAGATAGGAGGTCGACGTGGCAGAAGAGTTCTGTGCCAACTTATCTGGTCAACTCGCAGATCACAACATCTCCACGCTCTAACGGGGTGGCACGACATCACACGATCACCACATGGAACAATCTTTTTTCTATTCATGAGCTTAACGCAGCACTGGCTTTGTGTAGACGAACATCAGCACCCGGGCCTGATGGAATATCATACAGAGCACTGTGTCACCTTGGTGAGTGTGCGAGGAGTGCCCTCCTCGAGATATACAACGACTCGTTGTATATCTCGAGGAGGGCACTTTAGTATGGTTGCGCTGCATTTGTCCTCGGTATGTGGTTCTGAGCGAGAGGGCACCCTCCCAGTTAACTGGAAGACCAGCCGTTTGGTTCCATTACTGAAGCCTGGCAAGTAACCATTGGTGCTCACATCATACCGCCCGATTGCACTGGCTAGTTGCTTGGGCAAAGTGATGGAGAGGATGGTACTTGGACGGCTAGAATTGTTGCTGGAGCATCACAACATCTACTCGGGCGCTATGACGGGATTTCGCCGTGGCCGGTCATCAATTGATAGCGCCATAGACCTGGTCAGCTACGTGCAACACGAAAAAGGCCGTAAGCGTCTCTGCGCTTCTTTATTTCTTGATGTTAAAGGGGCGTACGATAACGTCACACATGAAGCTGTCCTCACCGCTCTCAAGGAGGTAGGAGTGGGTGGTCGGATGTTTCAGTGGCTACGCAGCTATCTCTCTGAGTGATCCTTTTTCGTGAGAACCGAGGATGGTGACACTTCGCTACATTACAGCCACCGTGGTGTTCCCCAGGGTGGCATACTTAGCCCTGTACTATTCAACCTGACGCTAATAGCTCTCAATGAGCATCTGCCAAGTACTGTCAGATTGTCAATGTACGCGGACGACATTTGCGTTTGGACGTCTGCAGTAACACGTCTACAGCTGCGAGCGCGAATTCAGAGAGCTGCCACTAAAGTTGCTATTTACCTCCGTCAACGAGGTCTGGAAATTTCCTCTGAGAAATGTGCACTAGTGGCATTTACGCGCAAACCAATGCATAACTACAGCGTTCTGACAAACAGCAAAAAAATACGTCACCTCCGATCATACAAGTTTCTAGGTGTTATAATTGACAGAGGCCTCGCATGGAGCTCACATGTATCATACATGAAAAGGCGATTGACAGACATCTGTCATTTGTTCAAGTTCTTCGCTGGAAAGAACTGGGGAATGTCCACAACTGCTATGTTGCGACTATACAGGTTTCTTTTCCTTGGATTCCTTCGGTACAGCCTACCTGTGTTAACCAACGCAAGTAAAACAAGCATACGAATGCTTCAAAGTGTCCAGGCTCAAGCACTCTGGATATGTTTAGGCTTGCCCCAAAGTGCATCAACAGCGGTGACTATCGCCATCACAAGGGACAACCTCATCAAGACCCACATTAATGTGGAAGTGCTGAGGACACATATACGACACCTTGCTCGAACCCCTCGACATCACCTAGCCGTCTCTACCAGTGGTCCGACCATGCACATCTTACTGCAAAACAGTGACCGCACATGGTGAGTCGATCCCAACTTCGTTCTCTCCTGCCGCTAGACCTGTGACTCCGCCATGGTGCCTCGCTCCACCAATAAGTAATATTAACATACATGTCGTCGAGAAAAAGGCCAATTTGTCGTCACCGGCTCTTAAACAGCTCACACTACTTCTCTTGTATGAGAAATATCAAGACTCCACACATATCTACACAGACGGATCGGTTCAGCCGGACAGCTCTACAGGAGCAGTAGTGATACCAAGGTTGGCCACGACAATTAAATTCAAGACATCTCACGCAACAACATCAACGGCAGCAGAATTGGCAGCACTTCGTGCCGCGTTGCAATTTGTAGTTGATCAACCTACACGCAAGTGGACTATTTTCTGCGACTCGAAGGCGGCACTGCATTCTCTACTATCAGCCTTACGCCGTGGACCACACGAGCAGCTGGTACTAGAGATAGCAGAGGTTATACACCACCTGACTGAGGAAGGGCACCAAATTACATTTCAGTGGTTGCCCAGTCACTGCGGAATCATCGGCAATGAACGGGCCGATCAAGCTGCCCGCTCAGCCCACACAGAAGATCATAAACTGCGAATACCACTTTCTAGGACGGATGCTGCACGAGAGCTCCGCAGACTTGCTCGCCGGCAAACCACATCGCAATGGAATCAGCCGCACTTCAAGCATGCCCGACTGAACTCGCTTGACCCTACGCTAAGTCTTCAAGTCCCGTCGAGGCTTCGCCGAGCAGACCAGACCCTGTTATGTAGGCTGTGGTTGGGCGTTGCATTTACCAACGCCTACGCTTTCCGCATTGGGATGGCTGACACCGCAGCCTGTGGCCACTGTGGCAAAGAGGAAACCATTCAACATGTTCTTTGTGAGTGCCTAGCGTATAGTAGCTGGCGACTATGCCTTCGCAGGGAACTCAACAAATTAGATGATCAGCTTCTGTCGGAGCAGGAAATTCTGTAGTATCGTCAGGATGCGACTTCACAGAAGAGGGCCCTGAAAGCGCTGCTGCACTTTTTGCGATTGACCGGCCTTGCTGAACGGTTGTAGCTGGGACGCCCTTCCTGTGTGTGTTTTCGTTTTTTATGAGTGCACGTGCGTTTTTTCCCTCTATCTAACCCCTTTTTCTTGCCCCTACTTCCCCACCCCCAGCGCTGGGTATCAAACCAGATGCCAATATCTGGTTAACCTCCCGGCCTTTCCTTTCTCACTCACTCTCTCTCTGGTACCCGTGTTGATGCGGTGACACACAGCTGACGTGCGGCCGAGGGGAGTATGCTGGCAGTCGAAGGAAGAAAGGAACTTGTTCAGCAGGCGTAGCAGCTGAGCTCGATTGTGAAACGGTTAACGTGTCGGCGATGGAGCTGCTCAGTACATCCGGCCTAGTAGTCTGCGGCGAAGAGGCACAGGTCACTCCGGCGACTTCGTGTTCGGCAGAAGGACCAGTCGGCATGTCGATAATTGCAAAAGGGTCGAGACTGTAAACACGGCCGACGCACTCACCCCGAAGTAGTGTTACAGGACATGACAAGAGGTTCGAGATGAGCAGTCTGCTGACGCCGTCATGAAGTTCTAGAAGGGCATAAGGTAGCGGCGAACACTTGCGACGAACGAAAAGAGCAGATGGCGTGAAAAGGGCACTAGACTCGGCGAGCGAGTTGCAAGACACATTGGTAAGGGCAAAAGAGTGCGGCGGTATGATGACGTCTTCAGCAACAAATAATTTGTCGCCGGTTTCATGAGCATCATATAATGGAGCGTCGTCATCGTCAAACACTTCAAATGCCACCTCAGCGCGAGAGCAGTCGATGACGGCCTTATTAGCGGAGAGAAAATCCCAGCCCAAAATGAGGTCATGGGAGCAGGAATCCAACACTAGCAATTCAACGACATAAATGAGGCCATCAATCGCGATGCGAGCAGTACAGGCAGTGACCGTTGTGACGTGATCTGCGCTGGCTGTACGAAGTGATATACTTGCTAGTGGCGTCATAACTTTTTTCAGCAAGCGGCAGAGTCTAGCACTTATCACTGAAACTCCGGCACCAGTGTCGACAAGGGCGAGTGCAGCGACGCCGTCCACATGTACGTCCAGAACATTCGTTGGTGAAGTGAGAGGCCTTGGTCTTTTCACTGACGACGCAGTTCCTGCCTCTGGAACTGCGGAAATTAGTTTTCCCGCTCCGGCGATGAAGGACGACGACGCATCGGCGATGGCGAGCGGTGTCGTGGTGATGGCGAGCGGTGGTTAACAGGAGGGTGGTGGTCGGCGTACGATGACGTCTGGTAGGGGGGCTGAGAGCTTGTGAACGAAGGGTGGGTTGGCACATAAATGGCGGGTTCGAAGGTCTCGTCGTAGCTCTGGCGGTAGACAGGGACACACCGACGGCAGTATCGCGCTACATGGCCAGGTAGCCCACAGGAAAAGCATATTGGGCGATTGTCGAGTGTACGCCATTGTCCACTATTCTGGACGGACCATGGCTGAGCGAACCGAGGAGTGGGTCGCAGTGGCACGGCTGATGGTAGCGACGTAAAAGTCTGAAGAGGTGGTCGAGCCGCAACTTCAGCATAGCTTAGAGGTGCATTTACCTCGGCACAGGCAACAGGGCTCGGCAATGGTGAGGTGTCACGGGCAGATGGCAGAGCCGCGCAAACTTGCTCCTGGATGACCTGGCGAATGTTTGCTGGCAGCGGTGACGGTGGTTGGCCGGCTGTTGATAGCAGCGACAGCTGACGAGCGACCTCAGCACGAACAAACTCCTTTATTTGCGATAGCAGTGACTGAAGGTCAGATGTGGTGGTCAGGCTTGAGAGGGTGTCCTCCGGGACGTTAGGGCGTCGCGTGAGGAGACGCTGTCGTCAGAGCTCGTCGAAACTCTGACACAACTCGATGAGCTCAGAGACAGTCACGCGGTTCTTCGAGAGCAGCATTTGAAAGGCGTCGTCGGAAATGCCTTTCATGATGTGTCGCACCTTGTCAGTTTCTGCCATCGACGGGTCGACACGCCGGCAGAGGTCGAGGATGTCCTCTATGTAGCTGGTGAATGCTCTCCGGTTTGTTGGGACCGGCCTCGTAGGCGTTGTTCTGCGCGAAGTTTGGCACCCCAGGGCGTGCAAACATCTGTGATGTTTCAAAACCTGCATCACATCTGTGATGCAGGTTTTGAAGGTCGTTCAAGTGGGGATATCCGCCTCGTGGTTTCTGTACCACAGCTTGGCAACATCCGTTAAATAAAACATCACGGTACCAAGCGTTGTGGGATCGTCGCATTTGTTAGTAGCGCTGGCTCGTTCATAAGATTCCAGCCAACCCTCAACGTCTTTCTCGTCGGTGCCGCTGAAGATGTCGGGTTCTCGCAAGAGCTGGGCACCGGGACAGCTCCCACGTGGCGAGCCGGTGGGGGTGTGAAAATAGTGCCGTCAGGCATGACGGACGGCAGCTTTCGGCTACGCAGTTCCAGGACAGGGGAAGACCGCAGCACTCTCCACCAAAATATAATGTAAATGCAAGCTCAAAAGCGGTAGCAGCGTCGGTGCAGAAGCAGCAAGAGCGAGCCGGGTGTACGGGCAGTGTCGTAGCAGCAACCAGGCAATCTTAGCTCGTGCCTCGCGCCAATGTGTCGATGTCGCTTTAGTAGTGCACATTCCTCTTCATTACAAACAATATATATATATATATATATATATATATATATATATATATATATATATATATATATATATATATATATATATATACAACACGGTGTTTAAAGAAAAGTTTAAATTTTATCGAAAATAATAAAAACGTGTACCTACGGCATTACGTTTACAATGGCAGAGGGCATCTTGATTTGCGTACAAACATTAACTATACCTGTAATTATAAAACGTTACAACTAAATTTTGAACCAGTAGAAATAAGTGACTGTGCCAAACGTACGAATTGAAGACCTTCCTGTGAATAGTCCTATAACCACACTTAAGTTACTGAAAAGCGGCCGCTAGTAATCTCCGTAGATCGATGAAACCTGGCTAATTTAGCAGGCGAAGCCGAAACCGACGCACCAAAGACCGCCTCTGACATTAAATTCGGAAACGCCCGTGATGTCCATATACACTGTTTCCCTCACCGTTTTCAACCGCCTATCTGATACTCTGTCTCATGGCAAAACTTTCCTGCCCCATCACTTTCGAGAGGAACACTTTTCTGCTTATCCTCACATGATGCAAGGGAAACAGTCTCGTCTTGACAGCTCTTTCGTCTCTGGCATGTGGAGCATGCCCAAACGTACTGTCGAATAAAACGGTACTTTAAACGCTAGTATTATTGGAGGTGGAATGCAAGAGCGAGCTTTTAGAATACCTGCGTGGCCACATTGGGGTCGTCATGAAGCGTAGAAAGAATTTCTGATCACAGGGGACGTAGAATTACAAGTAGCCACTGACGTCCTCCAAATGTGTAGTTGCGTCAGTACAGAACGTCTTGGCGAGTGATAAAGTGCTCGACTTGCCAACGTAACGTACCAGTAGAGGGAGAGGCAGTGCGACCAGATGATGTCCAAAATAGAAGCAAGCCACGGGTTCTTGCGCAGCTCGAATGGCATGTTGGTGATGGTGTTGGCAGTGGTATCACAGATTAGACTTGTGCAGCAGCAGGGTCAGCAGATCGGGTGTACGGTAGAGGACGTCAGCTTCCGTATGCTTCCTGCCATAGTGACACCCTACGCGAATATCGTACTTTTGTAGACGTAACACACATCGGGCGACAGCGCCCACTTGAATCCTTTAATGACGACAACCAGCAAAGGGTGTGGTGGTCACTCACGACTTCAAAAAAGCGCTCGTACAGGTAAGATCAAAATTTCTTTTTTTCCCAAACAATCGTGAGCCATCCCTTTTCAGTGACAGGTAAGTTGCTTTCAGCATTGTTAAGAGTTCGGCTTGGTACGCAATGACGGACCCTTGAAAGCCCTCTCTCCACCGCGCAAGAATAGTGCCTAGCGCTACACTACTAGCGTATGTGTAGATTCTTGTGGGTGCAGATGGGTGATAGTGTCACAGAATCGGTGGTGACGTAAGGAGGCGGCGAAGTTCGTTGAGGGCCTTTCCACGCTTAACTCGCACAGTCTCAACGCATGTGCCACGACTCCTGCCGCACGCAAGCGGGGATGACTGAGTGAATTGGCGACGTTCTTTCACCCTCCGCTTAGGTGCGCCAGGGGCAGGGGTCCCAGCACGTGCGGGTAACACGTGGAAATGCCCTGAAAGCATCGTCACAAGTCGAAGACCATGCCGAGAGATCACCACACACACACACACACACACACAACACACACACACACACACACACACACGCACGCACGCACGCACGCGCACACGCACACGCACACGCACACGCACACGCACACGCGCACACGCACACGCACGCGCACACACACACACACACACACACACACATATATATATATATATATATAAAATAAGGGAAAGAAGTGTATACCTAAGGGCTCGTTTTTCCGTGTTTTAACACAATATTAATGAGATCTAACAGACAGTAATGCTGCTCACGGCTGGTTATTTTTTCATCCACTTTTTCTTTCTTCTTTCTTCTTATTTACATTCTATTAGGTTCTAATAACTGCCCCTGTACATTCCTTGGCATTACTGTCTGTTAGATCTCATATATATATATATATATATATATATATATATATATATATATATATATATATATATATATATATATATATATATATATATTAGGACATGACGGCGACGGCAAAATTGAGCCGTCTGTCCTTGTAACTGCTGTCGCAATAAAAACTCACAGCATATCCGCGGAGTGACCGATGATAAGTGGGGCGAAGCGTCCATCAGTCCGTCCGCACTTCCATCTGTTCGTTCTTGCTTCCGTCCATGCGTCCGTCCGTGCGCTCGTCCCTGCATTCGTTCATGCGTACGTCTGTCTGTTCGTCCGCCTGGCGTCTGTCCGTCTGTGCGTCAATCTGTGAGTCCGTGTGTCTGTCCCTGTGTTCATCCGCGTGTCAAACAGACACACATACAGACAGACGACAGATGGACACGGCCAGCTGATGACCCACGGTTTGCCGATAAAACCCTCCAAAGGTTCGCCCCCCTCATCATCATTCACTCTGTAGATATGCAATGATGTGGTTACTCAAAACCTGTATACGTATAGGTGATGACCAACCCACCCCTTAAAGGGCCACTCACTAGGCTCCATACCGAATTTTAGTTGGACAGTGGAAGTTGTTGGGTGTCTGATGAGGAACATTTTGCCACAAACATTTTTCGAATAAGTTCATCAGGATGCCGCCCGGGTCCAAGGACTCGAGGCCGTCACCTAGGCAGGGGTGCTTGTAGCCCCACCCCGCTCAATGACGCCGGACATGTTCAATAAAGTTTTTACTCACTCACTCACTAAGTTCATCACGAGCGAAAAAAAAAAACTGGTTTTTTGAAACGGCGCGAAACGAGGATGAGGGGAGGCGAGCTCGAAACCCTTGCCACTCCTCCGCGTAGCATTCGTAAGCCAAAACTCTTCCCCACCCTTTCAGACATCTGACCAAAAGGTCACGTGCGCATGACGTGCCCAAACAAGTCCAACCCCCGAGCACACGAGTGGCGTTGCTTTGTTGACCAGCATTATTTTGTGGTCTTCTATCTGTTTCTGCGGGATTTGGAAACGCTGGCTTAGACGCGGTAGAATAGATGAGCACAATGAGTGCTCGAACGAGTAGGAACTTTCTATAGCGGTCGTATGCTCGATGCGCTGACCACGGGTACACAAACGCATGCGAAACGCGGACACATTAGCCCCGCATCTCGTTGCAATTCACTGAAGAAAAATAGAAAAAAAGACGCTCACATTTCCTTATTGCATCTCATTATTTATCTAGAGCTTTATTATTCTCTTCAAGCAACAACATATATAAACTACGCGTGCCATGTTAATTAATTTTCTCCATGTCACGTGCCACTATTTGCAACGTCAGAGCAGAGTCGTCTACGTAGAGGACCAACGTCACTGCATTGCCGTGTACGTAGGGTCATTCATACGCGCACGTCATTGCCTCATTCCCTGGGTGCGAGCCAGCAGAAGGGAGAGGGAGCAGCGTTCATCTTGAAATTTGACCTGTTTCCGCGGCGTGTAGCGTTGCAAATTTGAGCATACGTGATCATGAACGCCTCGACTGCGCATTGCGCTTGGCAGCTCAAAATTATCAAACCTGGTGAGTGGCCCTTTCAGGAGCATCGCCCCTAAAATCACGTGATGACGTTACCAAATGACACCATACTGACGTCAGAGATTAACAAAACTCGTGACGCCATTGTGTCGTCATGTGACTTGGCATCACAAGATGGTTTCATCACAAGACATCGTGCCTAGTTCATATGTGGGCCATCATGGAACCACGTTACGTGCAGGAAAGTATCAGAGGTGGGCAGGGCAATATTAGTAATGTAATAGACTGAGAAGAAAATAGCTTTCGTATTCCAGTCGTCTTGGGTGAGTGCATAAGGGACCTTGACATTTCCTTAACTCTGGAGTCAAAACACGTGCCACTAAATTCTCCAACTAAATTAGACGCCGACTGTTTGACATTAAGGTGCGCATGTTTGCCGCGTCAGCGCATACGCATAAGCGGCCGTTGGAGCTGCAGCTGCTGTGTGTTCAGCGGCGCACTATAAACAGCACTGGAAGAGCTGCAAGCGCTGCTTGTCTGTTATGAGCCCTGTGTGACTCTGTGACAGCCGTGGCCCGGTTCCCTCGTTGCGTCTAGTGTGAGACCTCTGCGCGACTCCCACCCGTTAATTAGAAGGGCAGGTGTAGCTCGCAATCGTGGGCAATGCTGTATTCGACTCTTCGCTGGTACCAGCATCCGTAATTGATTCCCTGAGACTGCTGCACTGATGAGAATGCGAAAATGACTTAGTAACAACTGTTCCTCTAGGACTTCCCATTTTCCGTCGTTGTTTTTGTGTCACTGAGAATGAGAGAAAATGAATGCTGAAAATTCTGAAAAAAAAATTGGCAGATCCCACGTACAGTGCAAATCGATGATATGCGAAGCATGAATGAGAAATTTTGATATGTGCCTTTAAATTCGGCACAACGTCACGAGGTGGAGGAAAATGATGCCGTACATCACTTCCGTGTCACGATTATCATGCTTGGATGTGTCGTTTACCTTCCTCATCTATTCATGTCACGAGATACCAACCGTAGTATGTATGAAGCTAGCGAAACTGCCGCGAGCATGCTATAAGCGTGGTATGTTGTCATGTCCTTACATGACATGCGTGCCCGGATGATGTTTGCATCTGTCATATATTTCGTCATCCATAGACGTCGCGTAACACCAAATCTGTATGCGTAGAGCTAGCAAAATGGCTGCGAGCGCATCATGAAGGGTCCAGTATACTCCAATGTAGCGTTGACGCGCGCACACGCTATGCACAGTGACACTACGTTAGCAAAACGCGAGCACTTTATAGTCTGATGCCAGGCGCGACCGGCGTCCGTCGGCGCGGCCCGACGGCAAACGGCGCGAAACGCGACATGCTGCATGTCATGATGCCATAGAATAACATTACTCTATGCCGATGCGTTACCCAGACACCACTGCGTCTCCCTCTTTTCGGGATGGAGGGACGCCAGACACGCTGAAACGCGCATGCGTCAAAGCAACGTAGCTGCGGCGCGCGCCTGCGAGTATATGGCAGGACCGGCGCCTGGCGTGGGTACGCCGGCGTGACGCGACAAAATGAACGCCGGCGAGCAGCACACCGCGTCATGTCAAAATGTATTGGCGCCTTGACTGTGGCATGTAGTCATGTTCTCACATGACACGCATCTCATGATTATCATGTTTGCAGCAGTCACATACCTTCGCCATTCATTGGCGTTGCGTAATACCGAGTTTGGTACATGTGAAGCTAGCGAAACGGCCATGAGCGCATCATGAGCGTAGCATGTAGTCGTGTTGTTACATAACACGCATGTCACGTTTATTATGTTTGCACTAGTATCATACCTGCATCATCCATTCACGTCCCGTAATACCTAATTTGGTATAAGTGAAGCTAGCGAAATGGCCGCCAGTGCATCATGAGCGTGGCATGTAGTCATGTTGTTACATGACACACATCACATGTCTATATTGTTTGCACCAGTCACATACCTTCGTCATCTGTTCACGTACTGTAATACCAAATGTGGTATATGTGACGCTAGCGAAATGACCGCGAGTGCATCATGAGCATAGCATGTAGTCATGTTGTTACATGACACGCATGTCATGATTTTCTTGTTAGGGTCTGTCGCTGGTTTTCCCCATGAAATCATGTCATACCATACCAGTTTTGCAACATGCCATGTGAATGAAACCACCGCAAGAGCTGCAGGGCCACGAAATGTATATTATAACAATTATGACATACATCTCATTATTTTCATGTTTGAGTAGTCAAATATGTTCTTCATAGAGTCATGTTATGCCATACCAAGTCTACTATCGATACTATTATCGAAACGTCCAGAAGAGCTAAAAGTCGTAGGCGGCTAAGATAGATAGATAGATAGATAGATAGATAGATAGATAGATAGATAGATAGATAGATAGATAGATAGATAGATAGATAGATAGATAGATAGATAGATAGATAGATAGATAGGTAGATAGATAGATAGATAGATAGATAGATAGATAGATAGATAGATAGATAGATAGATAGATAGATAGATAGATAGATAGATAGATAGATAGATACGCTCAAAATTGCCGTAGTTCGCTAAGAAATATTCACATTCAATACAGTTGAAACACAAAAGCGTTAAGCCCTGCTTCACAAGGCTTCTTGGGTGGACTATCTGATTGGTATCCGGCGCTGTGTCCTATGTGTTCACTGTCCCTTATTTTTCGATGATCTGCCATAACGGTCAACTCTTTTCTTATGCAATCGTTCAGAGTCGGAATTCTCCACTAGAATAACCGGGTAAATCCAAACAGAGCCTCAAAGAAATTTCAGCGTTTCTGGCAGTTTTAGTGATATATATTTTTTTATTACGATGATGCAGTCAGGGGGACTTTATATGCGTAGGTTTTATGTGCCGACGGGGTGCGGCAGTCTGCTCAGTGCAAAATACCAACAAAAAGCAAGACTGCAATCCGCCGAGTCAGTCCAAAATTATCGTTTTAAACAAGAATAAATGAACTTAGCTCATTTTTTCAGGCACATTTAGTGTAAAACAAAGTCCGTTTTTGAACTTTCACTCCCTAATCAATGAAACATCATTATGTTCACTTGCATTGATTATACCATTTTTTTGGAATTTTGCAAATAATGGTGTTCAGAAAGAGCAATCATAAAAAAGTTGCATGTCCAATCAAATGAAGTTACCCCAAACAGCAGCCTCGACAGATTGCTTATGTCAAGTCAAAGTTAGCGAACTTGCTCACACGCTGTCGCATGCGTATAGCCGCAAGGAGGGATGCTGAAAGCATCGGCGCCAGCATCAACCCGAATCGCACTGATACGTTTTGCGTGCACATACATTTTGTTCCCTCTGTTCGATTTTTCTGCTCCATTTCGTACCACTGTGACAGTAAAAGCAAACAAGCTTTCGGAATGCCAGCAGCACGCTAAACATCCCTTGTCGAAGCGTTCTTTGCACGCAGAACACACAAGAAGTTTCCCGAGTAAGTGCGTCAGCACTGCATAGTGAATTCTCCGTGGTCTGATTAACCCCACGCGTTTCCAATCGCCTCGGGCCACCAGTGGCAACGAAGAAAAAGTCGGCCTCTTGACTCGAGATCGACAAGACGCGGCTTTCAGACTTCGCCGCACTTTCTTCTACTATACTGCCCGTGTCTCGCTAAACGAATTCTGTTTCTTACTACGCTGCCCAATTGTGTTCCTACATTGCGCCTTCAAAGCGTTACCCGTCGCTGCTTACGGTGAAATCCGCTTGCCAGCCGAGCTCCGAGCTGTTCTATTGTGTGTGCGCCTGCAGTTTCTTCCAGCCCGGGGCTCGACGACCAGCGCTCGCTTAGCCGAATAGGCCGCAAATTGTTATACGGGCACCGTTTATTTACAGTTGCCGAGCGAGGAAATGCTGTCGTCAAGACGAGACTTGCACCGCCGGCAAGTTCGCAGAAAGAAAGGCGTGCTAATTAGTTGGTGTCAATGGGTCTGCGTAGGCCCTTGTCTTCCTTCTACCGACATTCCCATCTCATTTCGCTGCATACGGCGCACTACTCCGGCTTGTTGTCATGCTGCCAGGCCAAGAAATTTTCGCCACCGGGAACGCGGCTCGCGTTCGCTCTAAAGAAAGGAAGTAAGGAAAGGCAATGAAAAGCAAAGTTTCGCCGCGCCTAAACGAGAGTATCTGCAGAAGCAGCGGAAATTAGAGCTGCAGAGAGGAGCGAAAAGAAAGCAGGGAACGGCGAATCGGCACCGTCCCAAAAGACAAGACGGTGGGCGGAGGGAGTAGCGGATCTCGGCGCGCTCACCCAATTTGCGGTCCATTTAGTCACCAGCGCTGCGGGGCACAAGACAAACCCTTCCGTGTAATTGAACAGGCTGGACACACACAGAGATCTAGCAGAAGGACACAAGACCACGCACAAGCAGTGGGCACGCGCTACGCGGTTGCTACACAGAGTCCACCACGCGTGTGAAGTAAATACACTAACGGCATGCAGAAAAGAACCGCCAAAAATGACAGAAATACACTAGGCGCTACGAAAAAGCACCTTTTTTTTTCTGTGCCGCAAACAAGACACGTATCCAGCGGCCAAGGTCTCATTTGATGAGTACGTGCGAGTGGTCCGTTGTCGAAAGTATTGCAAAAAGAAACTCTTCGATGCTGTTGGTAGTTTTGTATCAGTCCCTTTTAGCTAGCCCAGCGAACAGGTCGCAAAAACTAGAAGCATAGACATGGGTTTGTTACCAAATCAGGCGATCTGCATTTCATAGATATAATTTCTTCAGTTCAATAGCGATTACTATTTACGCTGTTATCTATTGCATATAAAATGCTGCGGTATGTTGCTTGCCACGACCACATGGCTCTGTACAACTAGTGCATGTTCAGCACAGTATAAAAAATAATCGCTCACTGGCAGCTAAGACTATGAGCAAGCACAGCTTATCCTCCTTGGTGACGGACCGTCATTTCATTCATGTATCGCGCTGTCACGTATAACTATTTTTTATGTTACAAAATATAAACTATGTGCCCCATAACGCGTTAACTTAATAGCTATAGCAAACGTGTGCCTAATAAGTAAGTTCGGCGCTATTAGGTGGAAGTACCGTTATAGAAGAAAATTCGCTTATGAGACCTAATTGCTTAATAGTTAACGTCTTTACCAGGTGCCCGGTTCTAACTCCAGGCGAGGAGAACTCAAAATAGTCGTCAGTCACGTAACGTGACTAATACCTCAACTTCGCAATCGCTAACTACGTAACGATCACCACTGCGACTGAAAAATGCAGATGGGGCAGCATTTTGCGCAATGCAATCCACTTCGGGCTTCTAAATTCAGGTCGCCAGAAAGTGCCTATTACATTCAGCTGAATTGTAGATGCACCGGAGGCGTACATTTTCGAGGCATTTTTCTCTGCTGCTGTTCCTCGTTTGACCGGAATTCGGCCTGTGTTGGTAATAACCTAAGAGAGCGTGCATTCTGCGCTGATTCGTGGCGACTCTTTTCAGTTGCCCACACTATATTTCAGTGTTGTGCACAACACGCGCGTGCGTGCACACGCACACACAAACACACACACAAAAACGCACACGCACAAACACACGCATACACAAAAACACGCACCCAAAAACACACACGCGCGCGCCCGCGCACGAAAAGAAATAGTACAACACGGCCAATTCTTTCTTGTTTGAGCTCATCGAGGTGGCTCGACACATGGAGACTGCGGTCGTATCCAATCTAGTTTTGCCGCTGTTGTCGCAAACATTCGCCGTCTCTAACTCGCAAATGAAGACAAACTTCTTCCAATTTCGCCTGCTCGTACTGCCGCCCGCGTGGTTGTTGCGACCGCAGAACATGCTGTTCAAATAGGCGCCTGGCGACCACGTCTGAAATTTCTCTGCATCCAAACGTATCCGTGTTTGTTTACATTAAATAGAAGCTTTCTGTTCCCTTGCTTTTGTAATATCCTGAACCCTGTAGCCAACGTAAACAGCAAATAATTGGGCCACGTTTTCAATGTAATAAGGAAATAGAAAAACGCAATAGGTAAGTGTTCTTAAATTGCCGCCATGACGCAAAAATCTAGATGGGAGCCGAAACAACGTAGTGGGATAATCAGGGTTAACAGTGGAAGTGCCTCATGCTGGCTGGCTGAAATGTCGATAGGATGACCTATGTTTTTCAGAGGCACAATGTCATTCTTGGAGTGTTAGATTTAAAAAGGTTAGTGGAGACGTCATCTGCTGTTGGTGGCGCATATACCTGCTGGTAATCACTGTTTGAAAAGCAAAAAAAAACAAAAGCAGAGGAGTGCTGTCCTCACTTCCCTGCAAGTGAGGTGGTAGTGATTCAAAATTGCATCGGAGAATGGAAACAAAAGAAGAAAAAAAAACGCAAAGTTGGAGCGGTGTGTTGAAAAAGTTCTGGCCGCGTCCGACGCGAAGAAACGAAATATCTCAAAACTTCGGAGCCGGCAGACGATCGTTACGTATGGCTGCCACAAAAGGTTGCCGTACGATGGCGGCGACGTCTCTTCCAGTACACCTATGAATGAGATGCACCGCAAGAAAGCAGTTACAAACAAGGGGAGAAGCAGGTGGCGTACTTTTGAACGCCAAGATGTCGAAGGTAAGCGATTCTGGATGGGGTTCGAAGAGCGCGTGTTTAATGGGGAAGGTCATTGTCAAAAATATGCTTTCAGTATCCCTGTAGGTGGTACGCTCAGTGCAATTGATTAAATAATAAGGCGGCATGTTGGCTGACGAAAAGAGAAATCGATTATGCAAAAGAAATGAGCAACGAGGAGAGGAATACACACACACACAAAGGGGAGGGGGGAGAACAGGCAGAAAGGGGGGGGGGCATATTCGGGACGTTACTGCAAAGGAATGGGGAAAAAAGAAGAAAAGAGAGAGAGGAAAGACGCAGAAGACTTTCTGGGTCGGCAATGTCCTTAACAATGCGCGGTAGGAGTGACTTTTAGAAGAGAGGAAAGAGGAAACAAAGCAGTGGTTTAACCGTTCTAAAAAATGAAAACTTCGTAGTTGTATATAAACACATTCATATCTCTAATTCAAATTGAAAAATTGAAAGACAACATTAGTAGTACGCTATGCGGGCTAGAAGCGCTTCAATGTTGTACCGGTTATGTCTATTTGAAGGTTGAATGTATCTTCTCTCTGTAACTATTGCCACAAATATGCTATGGCTTTCAGTGATTTTAAATTGCCATGTTTTACATTGATTTCTGATGAGCGTAGGGACTTCAATTTGTTTATTAAGTATGATTTTATGTATTTTCTCTCTTGTGGTGACCGAAAATTAGTTTGCAGAACGTCAATCTTTGCTTGGTCGAAATTGTGGTCCTGTTCAATCAAATGGCCGGCCACTGCTTTTGGTAAATTGTGTCTTGTGTCTGCTTGGTGGTCATTCAGTCTTACGTGAACCGGCTGCCAAGTTTTGCCTATATATTGTTTTCTACAGATGGCACACTTAAGACAGTAGATTAGGTTGTTTGAAGTGCAGGTGAACCTCGATGTCATCTTTTGAACGTAATCAGATGTTGTGCTTTTTACACTGGTAGCCGACTGTATGCGTTTGCAGGTGCAGCATCTGGGCCAGCCACGGGGACCAGACGTTGACCCACTCTTTGTTTGCGTAAACAAGCAAGTCTTTAAGGTTAGCGTTGCGTCTGTAGGCCACTTTAGGTGGTTCGCGAATGATTTTCTTAAGTTTATGGTTGTTGGTTAGAATTGGATAGTATGTGAGGATGTTGTTTTTGTTAGGAAGTGCATTAGAAAACTTTGTAGTGAAAAGAGGTGTAGTTGCTCTTGTTGTGCTTTTGGAGCGTGTTTGGAGCATGACTGTGTTGCGCTTTTGGAGCATGGAGTCACTTACCTTCGACATCTTGGTGTTCAAACGTACGCCGCCTACTTATCCCCTTATTTGTAAATGCTTTCTTGGGATGCGTCCCATTAATAGGTGTACGGGAAGAGACGTCATCACTATCGTAGGCAACCCTTTGTGGCAGCCGGACGTGACGACCATCTGCCGGCTCCGAAGTTTTAAGCTATTTACTTTCTTCGCGTTGGACACGGCCACCATTTTTTCAGCGCACCGCTCCAACTTTGCATTTTTGTCCGTTCTCCGAGAACAATTTTGAATGACTACCACCTGACTTGGATGGAAGCGAGGACAGCACTCCTCTGCTTTATAGTTTTTCTTTTCCTTTTCAGATGGCGATTATCAGCAGAGACATGCGCCACCACTAGGAGATGACGTCCCCACCAACCCCTTTAAAACTAACACGCCAAAAATGACAATGCATTTTTGAAAAACATAGGTCCTCCTATCGAAACGTCGGCTAGCCAGTCTGGGGCACTTCCACTGTTAAGCCTGGTTATCCCACTACGTTTTGACGCAAGAAATCTCATTATTCAGTTTTCTCCCTAACATTTCAGTAAAGAAAACAATTGGGCGACGTTGTCTACAATACGACACACAAAATGAAAAACATATTGACACTGACTATATTTGCTATTTATTTGCGTAATTCGTGACTATGTAACTATATTCGCCCCCAATTCTATATAAGACAAATAAGCTCTCACGAATCTCTTCAAATGAAAAATCCAAAATACAAAAGGCAGGACTGCGTTTCTACCACTTTTCAACGATATGAAAAAAGTAGTAGTTGACATTCATGATGCAAAGCGGCCTTGAAAAACACACCGGGTTGTAAAGCTGCGTCCTAGATTGTGCGTTTAGCACCATGTAAAGCTAGCAGATCCGCAGAGCTGTTTTTACCGATCCACACTGGCATACACGCTTTTCTATACTCAGCAACAGCCGCCACGTGCCGCCCATAGCAGAGGAAACTGAGCCGCTGGTGTGCTATGCACATTGCACAATGAACGACGCTGCACTTAACAATGCAAACACACCTTTTCATAGATAAGAGAAGCATTGATTTATGCGCAAATAGTTTTTTCCAGTCCCTGTTTTTTCACGCTAATATTCGTTTAAGATGGTGCACGAAGTTTCAAAAGGGGGTGAAACGCACGTGCAGCAGGATTATGTATATCTGCTTGTTCTTTAGAGCACAGCTAACAGCAAACGAATATTCAATAGCACTAGTCGCTTCACCTAACGGTTACCATAGAATTGTATACTTTTGTAACAATCTAGTCTCATGGCTGAAGGTTCAAGCATCGATCATCGGTGCTTCTGCTAATAAAAGCCGCACATCGATATGTCAGTACGTGCATAGATTATGCAAGCCGTAGCAACGTGCTTTAGTGTTTTAATCGGTGCACGAAGAACTCTCGTTTGATTGCTTGAGAGTAGAGGGCACTTCCTCGTTCACTTTCGCGGCAGCTTTCGGGTAGTTCCGAAGCAGCCCCACTGTTTCTATATTGCACGTGCTCAATCGAGATTAGGCGTGCTACTACAGACAAGGCAAATGGGGCCTTCTTTATATTGGCCAACAAAAAACTCCATGTTATTTTATTCGGGAACAGTCGTTGGCACACGTGCTGGCTCGAGAAGGTCGTCGATGGCCATTCTCACGAAGCGTAGCAGGAACTTATATGTGAAGATTGGTGAAGTAAAAACCGTGTCTGCTGTAAAAGCTCCATTTTTCAAACTTGTTTCTTCTGCACTTTTATTTTAAAGTTTACTCCAGCCAACTCGAATTCAATAGGTATTTCATTTTTCTTTCTAACAGTTTTATAAAATATAGGTGAAGATAAATTTTGCGCGCTCTTTGAAATTGTCTTCGGTTAAACCCAAGCAGGACTGCACGTTTTCTTTTTCTTTTTTGCCGAACCATTGCGATTCAGTGTATTTAAGTGTGTGATACAAAACCAGCAAGGCACCAAATTTGAGGCCAGTCAAAGTTGGCCAGTCAAGTAGAAAACACGTCTGTTTATCCCCGTCTGCTTGTCGTCCGGATTTCGTACCGCGCAGTATACGTTGAACATCAAGCACGTTTTTTATTTCTCATTGGTCAGCGGATTTCACTAAATACCCCGCGTCATGATTCGGGCCGATATTATTTAATGGAAACTTTTGCGCTTTAGGCCCTTTCTGGGAATAAGGTTCTTGAACTCAAGATGAAATATGTCAGAACTGTATATCACTTCACTTAACTGGTCTTATACAGTCTCACTTTTCTAACGTTAGATAACGTGAAACGCAAATAAAAGACAACAAATTTAACAAAGGTGTGCTCGGCTTGCTACCCTACGTTTCGCAAAGAAAGACGGGAACGGAAAAGCAAGAGCGAAAGCAAGGATGCAACAAGTGATACACACCTATATGCGTGTTCACGCGCAAAACCAGAAGTGTTGAAGCTGCGAGATGTAAGATCGTATGATTCTACCTTGACTGTCTTATGAAGTAGAGTTCAATGCGTAATGCTAAGAAAGGCTTGCAGGGGTTGGGTCTATGATATCCAGGACTTGCAGTGCGCTTCGAGCTAGTGCGGTTGCCTCATCATGCTTGTCAAGGACCTCAACTCAGCAATGACACGTAGGTCTTCGTCATAGAGTCCGTCACTGGAATCTTGCACCGGCTATGTAGGCGTGTGCTGTATTGGTGATGACGGCCACATTACGTAAGTCACAGTTTTTATAAAGTAGTAATGGATAATGTTTACCGTCCTAATACCATAATATGATTATGACAGACACCGTCGATAAGGCTCCTGATGTATTAGACCATCTGGTGTAGTCTATGATAATCCGCGTATCCATGTGGAAGGTAGTTACCAGATACTGCACCAGGGTGGCCAATCCTTCTCCGGTGAGGCAGTACGTTACCAGCGCAGGTCACTGGTGAGACCAAACCCCGGCCTCTTTAATGCGATTCCATCATCATGCGGACCACTTTTCTGTTTAAAATGTGGCGGGGAATTGTGCAGCACCACGATTCGAACCATGGACTTCTTGCACGCGAGGCTTATATGTAACCACTACGCCATTCCTGCTGGAACAAATGGGTGTCAATGACATCATTGTCAAAATAAAGAAGAAGAAATGATTATGATATGCGCAGGGCACGTAGTGGGAAGCGAAGATAATCGCTGGTCATTAAGGACCAAAGAATGGATTTCAAAAGAAGGCAAGTGGGTGAAGGGGAGACAAAAAGTTGGGAGGGCAAATGAGAATAGGAAGTTTGCGGTTGTAAAGTGGCAGGAGCAAGCACAGGACTGAATTGACTGGCGGAACATGGGAGATGCCTTCGTCCTGCAGTGGGCGTAGTCAGGCTGATGAAAAAAAATATTACGATTGCGTTAACGGGACGCCTTAGTGACATTTTTTCTTACACATTCACCAGAAGTGGACTCAATGGAAAGCCGGCTTTCTGGCTCACTCTTTCAATCGGCAGAAGCGAATTATCACCTGACTTTGGTCGGACGCTTTCTTTGCAGAGTTGCGAAAGTGCGCTGTCATCGCATCGTACACGGAACTCCAATATTTGGTCTTCACCAAAATGTGACCACTGTGGTCGGGATTGACTAAACTAACTAAATGTTCAGACATGCGCGAACTCACCCAGAAACGCATTTTGTTAACTCGAGATTGAACCCGCTACTTTAGGGTCAGCAGCCGAACACCATAACGGCTGCACCCCCACGGTGTACGTCCGCTTTTATAAAAGAATTTTGCGTTCACACCAATGGCAATGTAGAAATTGGGTCAATGCGAGCACAAGGTAAGCGACTGCGTTGCGGTGACTCTGACTCAATTAGGCTCAAATTAATCTACATTTCTTTCTATTCTGATACATTTCGTCTTCGTTCTTCCAAGAACACCTCTGAAAAAAATTAACGTAGATTATCCTATCTCAAGGGTTCTGGAAAGACTGCACGAAGCAATTTATGACGCCAGAAATATGTATTTCACTTTAGTGGGACAACAGTCGGCTGGTATAACCATCGTTATTTCGTGTTTCAGCTAGGTCAAAGTGGCCGCCGTTCAATGAAAACGCTAATCACCATCTCCATCTTTACATGCATCACTGTGCTTGTCCTATTCAATTGCCATATTTTTGCATTCCCATATGAATTTAAAAGCGATCACTTGATGATGCATTTGCCCCGCCCACAAATCACACCCTTATAGCGGCACGCATGACGTAATAAGTATATAGTTTAATTTTGTGCGTTCTGTTCATGGAAGCAAAGCCAGGCACTGCATTTACTGATCTGAGCAGCATGGTCTGCGTTTGAGACTTGTTATCGTGATGTTTAGTTAGTCTCAGTAAAAACCGATTTTCGTTGGTTGCTGATGTTCGTTGGTTGCTGATAGGCCTAAAGGTTACTTTAAAAAATGGCGCTTGTTTAGCTCTCATCGTAATGCAGTCGTCAGAAATGAAATGTTAGGACTGCCTCGAGTTCATTGAGGTGGAGGTGAAATAAAGTACGTCTTCTTTGCATAGATTGGAGAACTCACTCTTGAGCCGACTCACTCGGGCTCACACAGACTCAAATGATTGATCGAGTGATATGTGTGGTTTAACGTCCCAAAACCACCATTTGATTAGGAGAGACACCGTAGTGGTGGCCTCAGTCTGGTAATTTCGACCTCCTGGGGTTCTTTAACATGCACCCAAATCTGAGTACATGGGCCTACAACATTTTCGCCTCCATTAGAAATGCAGCCGCTGAAGCCGGGATTTGATCCCGCGACCTGCGGGTCAGCAGCGAAATACCTTAGCCACTTGACCACCACGGCGGTGCCAAACTCAGATCTAGCTGTGCGTCTGAGTCTGAGTGAGTCCGGGCCAGTAATATTTTCGTGAGTGTGGGTCCGAGTGAGTTCGGCTGAATGATATTTTCGTGAGCATGGGCCTGGCACACAGGAAGCTTGGCCACAGAAAGAAACAGACAGGACCAAGCGCGTACTACCGACAATGCGTTCATTTGTGCGGAAAAGAATATATACGCTTTTCCCATAAAAGTAGAGGAAATATGATGTGACAACGAGTCCGAGCCCTACTCTATACAGAGCATACGTCAACTCAACGGAGCATATATCTAATCTCTTAGTCACTTAACGCATAAATGAACGCATTGTTGGTGGATAGCACTTGGTTTCGTTTATTTCTTTCGTTCTGCCTGTTTTTCGCATTGTTTATTTGTCTTTTCACGTTGTTTCTATGCAATATTAATGCAAAAGAGCTTATACAATCAATGTTAAGCAGTCAATACTCTCGTTGGATTGTTCTCTTAGCAACATAAAAGCAGTTCTACAACGTTTATACAAATACCACCAGAGGAGAAGTAGGGCAGCTTCATTTTTCTTCTTCCACGAAGGTTTCGTTTGTTGCCGCTCATAGCAGAGATATTTCTTCCACCAGTAAGGGGGCAAAAACCACAAAAAAGTACAAGATAAAGAAAACCTGCAAAAGGAACCTGTGCACCTTCACGCCTCAAATGCAATGTGCCTTGCGTTAAGACCAGCTCTGCACGCTAAATTACACTCAGCTCTTCTAGCCAGCATCGGCGTTCGCTGCCTTTTGCTGTTACCATGACTGTACCAGTGGCATTAGTCACTGCCAGTTTCCCGGGGAAGCCGAGCATGGTGCTCATTTATTTGTGTTTCTGTCGTTTTTTTTTTGTCTGGTTCAGCCTCGTTGTGGCGTTGCTCACTTCTCCATAGGTTACACCTGGCGATCACTCTGCGCATGCCATCTCATCTACGCTCGATACATTCTGCTTTTCTTCCCTCATCGGCTGTCTGCCTCGGTTGTAGGCACTCAGCTTTCTCACAGGAACAGCGAGAACTACATGATATCGAGGCTGTTCATCTTCCCGTGACTATGTAGCAGGCGCTGCTTCTTTTAGAAGCGAAGCTCCTTTGCGCGTGGGCTGACCGTCCCGCCGTAATCGTATGTAGCCACCTCTCGTTAGTTCTTGAACCAGCCGTACAGGGCGGTACTTGTACGTAAAAAAATGCATATACGCTGAAAAATGCAAATCATACGATACTATAGGACGTTACTTGTAGTTTGATAAATAATACAAATCGCAACATATCCCGGAGTGAATGATAAGTGGGGCGAAGCATCCGTCATTCTTTCCGTTCGTTCTTGCATCGGTCTGTCCATTCGTGCATCCGTCCATGCGTCCGTCTATATATCCGTCCTTTCGTTCATCCATCCGTGCATCCATCTGTGCGTCCGTCCCTGCGTTCGTCCATGCATCCGTCTGTCCGTCTGAGCATCCATCCCTGCGGTCATTCATGCGTCTATCCGTCCGTTCGTGCATCCATTCATTTTTCCGAGCTTTCGACTGCCAATCCTTCTATGCATCCATTCGTACATTCGTCCTATCGTGCGTCCATCCGTGCGTCCGTGCGTCCATTCTTGCCTTCATCGTTGCGTTCGTCGATGCATCCATCCGTCCATGCGTCGAACAGACAGACAGACGATGGACAGACGTGGCCAGCGGATGATTAACAATTTGCAAACAAAAAATATGATACGTGCAATGCAGCTGCGGCTCGCGCTCGAAGACGGAACCCCGATGTGCGAGTGCACGAGAAAATTAGAATGACGTCACACGAAAATGTTGGTGATCGCGTGTTCATCGGCGGTGCCATATGCTAAGGGGCAAGGTGTAGTAAAGTAAAAGCCGTCTTTGCGTGTGCGCGTGCGTTGAAAAGGTCAGCGGATGGACAAGGCTGCAGAGCAGCATGCGCGCAAGGCGGCGGCGGCTCGTGCTCGAAGACGGAACTTCGATGTGCGAGCGCGCGAGGCAGAGGCGTGCCGGGAAGCTACGCGGCGGCGCCCGACAAGTACCCGGCGTACGAGAACGGGACGCTGAAGCGGCGCGGCAGCGGCGTGCGGACCCAGCTTCACTCCACTCTCCATCATTCGTCCCGTGGATATGCTGTCATTTTTTTTCGAATGAATGCTGCAGAGCCGGCTAGAAGAGCCCCGAACGCTCGCAAACAATATTATTGCAGAGAAAACCTTAGGTGGCTCATCTGACACGAAAATTTACCGGCGTCTCATATCATAGGCGTCAGCACGATTGGTGCGAAAAATCGTCATTGCAAGGTAACGTCTCCATATGACATCATAAACAAAGCAACAGCATGTCAATCAAAAAGGGTGTAAGGCGGGGGTTACATTTCCCAGTGCTATTTACCACGTGCTTTCAGGAAATTTTCAGAGGCCTAGAATGGGAACAGTTAGGGAAAAGAATTAATGGAGAGTACCTTAGTAACCTGCGATTCGCCAATGACGTTGCATTGCTGAGTAACGCATTGTACGAATTTCAAGTCATGATTACGGAGTTAGACAGGGAGAGCAGGAAGGTAGGTGTTAAAATTATCTACAGAAAACGAAAGTAATGTAAAACAACCTCGGAAAAGAGCAGCGCTTCAAGATCGGTAATAGTGCACTTCAAATTGTAAAATACTAAGTCTACTTAGGACAGGTATCACAAACAAGCGCTCAAAGAAAGGGCGCGCCGCCGAATTCTCGCGACCAAGCGCTAAAAACACGCCTCAAGGTGAACGATAAAGAAGAAAACAAGCATCCAAAGACTCCATGGGTGCGCCGCCTCTCTCCCCTCGGAAGCGTAGTTCGCCGACTAACCTCTTCACATCGGCGGCTGAGTAAGCCCTGGAAGGTTCTCGAGGGAAAGGGGCGTGGTGATGCAGAGTTGCGTCATGTGTCGCGGACGGCCCTCGAAACGTCTCGCACTTTCCCCAGCCTTCGCTGCGCATTGCGCCGACGGAAACGATGAGAATTTTCTGGAATCTACCGCGACAGGTATTTAACCGAGCAGCAGAGACGGGAGATCAGGAAAAGTAATTTCACGCCAGTGTACCTAGGGTGTTTCCGCCGTGCATTCTGCGAAGCCTCTTGTCCTCAGTGAGGAAGGAGAAGAAGGAATTTTGCGCCAGTGTGCGTAGGGTCTTTCCACCATGTCGTCGGCGAAGCCTTTGGTCCTCAGTGACAAAGGAGGTAATGAAGAGGATTTCCACTTGAAGGGTGAAGACTCCTGCTACAAGCAGAAGAGTGTGTGTCTACCGCCAGCGAGTGAATACGCGTGGCAACAGCTGCGCGTGGGAAGCCAACGTGTTACCGGCTAAGAAGTCTGGTGCTTGGAGAGCGGCCAATTGGAGACGCGAGGTTTCCTGGAAGAGAAACTTCGGGGGCAGCGGAACAACAACAGCGCTGGACCTTGAGTGAGTGATTCTTGGAAGAGTATCATTCACACTTTGTTGCAAGGACTTTAGACTGAATAAGTTTTTGAACTCTTTATTCTTTAGGTGTCTTGGTTGTTCGATGCTTGCGATTGCATTGGAGTGCGTATTGTTGTTTGTGTCCGTTGTTTCGAGTGTGGCTGATTGTACTGTGTAGTAAGTTGTTTGATTGGTGACATATCGTATTCAACTATTGTCGAGTGTACATATTTGTGTATTGTTTTGAGCTGCCATAATTGAGAATATAGTTTTGTTTTCTTTATCAACTCTCGGCTCTGACTTGTTGTTTAGGCCACAGCCGGCGTCCGCTGGCGCGCGAATAAGGACCACTTCTCAATTGCCCAGGCTTTCGTGGTGCAGTTCATGGCGCTCATACTTCGGCCCTTGTAATTAGTCTGGCGATCGCCTCCCTAACTAACGGGACCTGTGACAACAGGTAATAAAGCCGAACCACGAGATTAAAGTAACTTGAAGAATCAGAATGGGGTAGAGCACATTTGGCAAGCACTCTCAAATCATGACAGGTAGATTGCCACTATTCCTCAAGAGGAAGGTATATAACAGCTGCATCTTGCCGATACTTAGCTACGGAGTGGAAACCTGGAGACTTGCAAAAAGTGTTCAGCTTAAATTGTGAGAAGAGAAAGATGTCTGTCGCTCTCCAGGCATCTTAGTAGAAGGCATTAGAGATGGTGTGACCTTTTTTCTTACTTTTTTGCTGAAGTATATATGTGTCACGCAAGCTTGAACTTAAATGAGAAGCTGGAATGAGCAAAATTAAGAAATCGAGAGCAACAGCTAAGTGGCCAAGCGGTGCAAAAAATCGGCGGATTGAAAACCGCGCATGCGTGGCAAGGTGAGCGAGCCAGTGATTTTACGGAGCAAGCCGCTCGCCCGCTCATTTCGTCCCCTCAGCGGAGTGTGCACAGCAGAACCATCATGCGAGTGCTGTCGAGGCAGAGCCTCCACTTCAGCGACAGTATCGTATTCAACAGGTGGCGCAGCAATGCCCCCGCTAAAACATGCGTAGCATTCACTCGGCTGCCATTCTTCCTTTTGTCTTGCGCTTCGCTGGCCCCTCCACTCCTCCGCTAGGACCCCTGACCCGCTTAGGCACTACGCTGTTACTCTCTAATATGACACGAGCATGCGCGGGACGTGTTTGCTTCATTTTTGTGGCGTTCGTGGGCCTAAAGAATACGCGGCTGTGCGAACCGCGCTACAATTTGCTTTTGGGGCGTTTGACTGCAAAATTTCAGAAATGTTCGCTTTATGAATTTAACGCCTCAAGAAACATATGGCCTTCCTTGTTTCTGTTAATTTTTATTCTTGTCCCCCTCTCTCCTATTTTCTCTTTCTGCCTGTCTTCTATCTTTTTTCATATTTTTCTTTTTTATTCCTCTTCTCTATTTATTTTTTTGGCTCTGTTTGACGCTTTCGATACCTTTCTTCGTTTCTATCTTTCTTTTTTCTATTTTCCTTTTGGATCTTCCCTCTTTTTCTTTCTGGCTTCCTTCTTTTTATTTTTCAGTATTTGTCTTTTTCTGTACCATTTTTCACTCTTGTTCTATCTGTTTCGTCCTCTTCAGCCCCGCTTCCCTTTCCCATCCCCTGGTTATGCTTCACTATACGACATTACGTTAGGCACTGCTAGAGTGCCGGCACAGACATGTGGATACGATGCTCGCATTGGGATCACGGGTACGCGGATTTGAATCGCACCTCGTCGAAAACTCTTACCAAGAGTTTGTTTCTCCTAATGTCCTTCTCTCTGTACTCGTACTATCATCCACTAGTCGTGGCATAATCAGAGTGAACAGTGGAAGTGCCTCAGACAGGCTGAACGACGTTTCTTTCCTTCTTTTACTTTTCTTCTGCTGAGCGCACTTTTTACCGGGGCACATTAAGTATTATTTATTTTCAAATGACCTTTTCCATTAAACGCATGCTCTTCAGACCCTATCTATTATCACTTACCGTCGGTACCTTGACATTTAAAAGTGCTTCCCATGCTTCTCCACCTTTTAACGGGGAAGCTCCTTAAGCCGCGAGTCTGTACTTCCTCTGTAGTCATCATCATCATCATCAGACTGACTGCGTCCACTGCGAGACGAGAGCCTCTCTCATGTTCCGCCAGTCAACTTGATCCTGTGCTTGTTAGTGCTACTTTATACCCGTAAATTTTCTAATCTCGTCTGACCACCTAACTTTCTGTCTCCCCCTATCCCGCTTGCCTTCTCTGGAATCCAGTCAGTTACCCTTATAGCCCAGCCGTTATGCTGCCTGCGTGCTACATGCCTGGCCCATGTTCATTTCTTCTTGATTTTAACTATCATATCCTTAACCCTGGTTCGTTCCTTGATTCACTCTGCTCTCTTCTTGTCTCTAAAGGTTACACCTGTCATTTTCTTTTCTTTCGCTCACTGCGTGGTCCACAATTTAAGCCGAACCCTCTTTGTAAGCCCCTTGGTTCCTGCAGCGTAGGTAAGTACCGGCAAGATGCAGCTGCTATACAGTATCCTCTTGAAAGATAATGGCAATCTAGCAGTCATGATTCGTGAGTGCTTGCCAAATGTGCTTCATCTCGTTCTTGTTCTTTTATAGTTACTTCAATCTCGTAGTTAGGCTCCGCTGTTATTACTAGTTCCAAGGAGACGTAGTCTTGTACAACTTCAAGTACACTATTACCTATCTCGAAATGCTGTTTTCTCCCGAGGTTGTTGTACATTAATTTCGTCTTCTGCAGAATAATTTGAAGACCTACCTTTTTACTCTCCTTGTCTAATTCAGTAACCATCAGTTTAAATTCGTCCTCTTTGTTACTCACCAATGCAATGTCATCAGCAAAGCACAGGTTTTTAAGGTACTATTCATTAACTCTTATGCCTAATTCTTCCAATTCTAGGCCTCTGAAATCCTGCTGAAAGAACGGGGTAAGAACCATTGTGGACATTGTATCCCCTTCTATTACACCCTTCTTGGATTGGTATTCTGTCACTCTCTTTATGGAGCACAATGGTGGCCCTTGATCTTCAGTAGTTGATCCTCTGATGTATGTTGTAGTTGCAGGTAGCGACCTCTAGCTTAATTCTTGCAGTGATCACTTGAAGGCGGTACTTGTTTTGATGTATATATGTTATAAAACTAGATGTTGGTGCTTCCGTGTTTTCTGTTCATCCATTAGAATGGTTCGCACCACTCACCATCATTCACTCCGTGGATATGCTGTCATTGTTTTGTAACTACTTTCTTGTTGTGCTTCCCATACCTGGGTGTTTGGGAGTAGGCGTACGCCAGTATCATCGGTGACGTTTTGTTGTGGCTCGATTTGGCACCCATCTGATAGTTTCGAAGTATTTTATGCTCTTTAACTCATCATTGTCTGTAGCGTCCAGCGCTTTGTAGGACACCTTTCCTACTTTTCGTCCCCCCCCCGCCTCTTTTTCTTTTTTTTGCTTGCCCTTCTCCCAACACCCGAGAAGGGAACGCTTTTTATCATTGAAATCTAACTTGAAATAAATCGAGGATTGTGCTCTTTTGCTTTGGATATTTTTTGTTCTTTTCGGACGACGTATACAAGCAGGGACACAGGCATCACCAGGAGAGGAAGTGACTACTAACCTCCTTAGAATTAGCACGCTAAGAATTACAAGGATAGGTCCTCCAATCAAAACGTCGGCCAGCCTGTGTGAGGCTCTTCCACTGTTCACCCTGTTTATACCACTAAGTGTTTCATCTGTCGGCTCCTATCTTAGTTTTGGGTCACCCATCAGAGTTATTTTATTCCAGGCCAAACAAATTGGCACATCTGTTAATCGAATAATGTGGAAGATAAGAAGAGGTTGAAGATGAAGAATACGAAGAAAGCCCGTACTGTTCTATGATGGTGACAGTTTTGTGTTGGCGCATAACAACCGAAACCTAGCATAAATAGATTGCTCGTACATCAAGTGCAAATATATAAGAGCTACAGCGAATGGTCTTCGCTTATCATACGTCTTAGGAGATTATTGAAGGAATCCTTTGAGCTTTTTATCAATAATGACAAAGGCTCTCGAGTGGAAAACAGAGCAAATTTTCGATTAGTATTAGCTATATGCCCGTACCAAAGGCTTCATATCCCAACAGTACAAATCATTAGACGTTATTAGTTACTCAGAAACTGCTGCTTAAAACAAGAAAAAAAGAATAATGCAATCGTAAGCACAACGTATGTGTGAGCATTAGGTTTTACGGAAGCTAGTTTAAGAGGAACTACGAAAAAAAAAGAGTACTTCCTTTTATGCTGTGCTCGGATAGTGCCTCACCTGGAAGCCGTGGTTTGTTCATGAAGTCCTTGATGCGGTATCATTTTTCTTTGTGTGAGCGCTCTTGTACTCGCAAAGATATATAGCATAAGTAGTCTCTGCCTACTGCGGGCGTGAACAATACATTAATTTCTTTGCGCAGAAAACTGTCATTCACTGAAGCATACAAAAAAACAAAGTTTTGGAAAGGGAAGTACAACTCCAGTCACGTTCTAAGCATTTACATGTTATAATATTGTGGGTTGATAGGCTTAAATAACAAGATTAAAACGAAATATATTTCTTGCGAACATACAAAATATTTGTTCTTCATTAAAAGTTTGCAAACAGGGGATAAGCTGGTGCTGACCTGGTGCAGCACTTGCAGCCTTCACAGGGCGAGAGGGTGGTCGGCATTCTTGCCTTACTTCATTTACTTTCGCTTTCACTATAAGCTTGCATCTGCCCATGACTTCCGCCTTTTCTTTTCATTGATTTTCTTCCATAATTTGCCCCAAAAGTCAAATTGATTGATTGCTCTCCGAACGAATCTTTTGTATTGACTACTATTTAATTATCAGAAGCCCTATGTGAAAGTATAGTAAATTATAATTAGGCCAGTAAATTTATGCACAGGCCCTCATGTTCTTTAGGTCAATTATTTGCATACCACTACACTATTATGTAATGTATTCCAGTCGTACTACTCTTTTGTGGTATCATTTATCAATTGTTCTAGTTGTACATTGTACAAGTTCCGTATATACTTAAAAACGCACCACATTCTTCGTATTGCCTAATCATTAAAACCTGCGTTTCGAAATACCGAATGTTATATGCCTTTGACACAGACAAAGTGATGTTGCAGCCACACGAGCCCTTCTACAATTCCTGAGGGCAGCATCACTGTGTGACCACCTGTAAAACCAACACTGTGTGTGTGTGTCCTCCCCTCCCTGTCTTGTACTCCGGTTTCCCCTCTCCCCACGTGTAGAGTAGCAAACATGCCTCATTCTAGTGAACCTCCCTATTTTTTATATTCTTTCGCTCTCTTTTTCTCGTGTAATGGTGGTGCACTCTCTACAGAAAAAAAAGTAGATTATATTTACTATTTTTCAAAAGCAGCTTGTAAGGTATCTTCGCCACATACAAAGTTAGCTTGCAGTGGTGCACCCTCTACAGTAACAACTGTAGCACATGTTTTATTTTCGGCAACTGACAGCTTCTCTTATTTTCTTGCAGTGCCTTAGTCAAACAGTAATCATCCCCTTGGCTGCCACAAATGCTTTAACATATTTGGTATTCATACTTATACAATTAACTTGAGAACGTAGGTTGAGGGGGTGCAAATATAGTCGACAGCGAATATTCGCGGCTAACGAGACATATTTATTCGTATTTGCTTGCGCGTGCGTGGTACTATGCGTTGCGGTGTTTACACAATTTAACAGTGTGTTGTGAAATGATTTTGTAATAAATACTAAATGTGAGTAATATTCATAAATGCGAAGCAATCATCAGCGAATTTCGGCGACTTTGAGCGTATCTATCTATCTATCTATCTATCTATCTATCTATCTATCTATCTATCTATCTATCTATCTATCTATCTATCTATCTATCTATCTATCTATCTATCTATCTATCTATTTGTCTATCTATCTATCTATCTATCTATCTATCTATCTATCTATCTATCTATCTATCTATCTATCTATCTATCTATCTATCTATCTATCTATCTATCTATCTATCTATCTATCTATCTATCTGCCACGAACTGTTCGCCACCGCTAAACAAGCGCTGCCAGTCTACGCTGCGCGCGCCTTCTATCTTATCTCCCTCTTCCCCTTCCCTTACCTTTCGTTCTTATAAAAACCCGAGCTGGACAATAAACGCTCGCTTTTTGCCCTGGCCACTCTGTTCGTGCATTTAGGGGCGCGGCTCAGCCGGGGGGGCCGGTTATAACAGTGGCGACGAGTATTTCAACAAAGAACGAGACCCAGCTGCTTCGTGAATGCGGGCAAGCAGCCACCACATCGACAGCCATGAGTCACCTCCTCCCGGAATTCAACGACGACACAGATAAGTGGCAAGCGTACCTCGTGAAGGTTGAGGCTTATTTTGAAGCAAACGAAGTCACTGACGATGCCAGGAAAAGAGCCCTGTTGGTAGCCGCACTTGGGTCGCGAACGATTGATGTGCTATGCGGTAGAGTGGCACCGCAGAAGCCAAACGCACTCGGCTACGATGCGGTAGTGAAAGTTCTAAGCGAGTATTATGACCCACGACCAAACGAAATTTCAGAAAGCTTCAAGTTTTTCCACCGAAACCAGCAGGAAGGAGAGTCTGTTCACGCATTCATTGTGGAAATACCGCGCCTAGCGCATAACTGCAACTTCTCGTCCATGCTGGATAGGATGTTAAGGGACCGTATCGTGTGCGGGGTACGTTCAAGAAATTTGCAAAAGCAGCTGCTCGCGAAACCTGAGTTGACATTACAAGAAGCAGAGGCACTTGCGTTGGTGGCAGAAAGGGCAGAGTTAGATGCGGAGAACATAAATCGAGAAACGCCCCCGGTAACAGTGTCGGCAATGAAGGAGCAACGCTGGGGGCCGCGAGGCCAGAAGAAAAACGAAGACGGAAAGCCATGCGAGTGCTGCGGAAAGCGTAATCATAAGCGCGCGACCTGTTCAATGCGTGGGAGGCACTGTTACAAATGTGGAAAACAAGGGCACTTGGCACGCATGTGCCAAAGGATCGACAACGCGTTGAATGTAACAGCCCAAGCCAACGACAGTGATAGCAGCGCGTCGCAACTTTGGTCCGTAACATCGAAGAATTCATTGGTGCCAACGATTAAGGAAACGTTCACGTGGAACGGCGTAAAGCTGAAGATGGACGTTGATACCGGCTCGCCCGTATGCGTCATTCCTAGAGCAACCTACAAAGCTTACGACTGCTAGCTCTCCTGGCCGTTTCATTACTGGTATCGATATCAATATAGGTATGGCTTAACGTGACAGTATAAGGAGCATAAGTGACTATTCATAATATGAAAATCTTGATATGTATGACATGAATGTTATCATTCACATTTTATGATATTGCTGTTCTTGCGGTAGTTTCGTTCGCACGATGTGTCGCAAAACTGCTATGGTATGACATGACTGCATGACAAACAAAAGCAACAGGCTCTAACATGACAATTATGACATGCGTGTCATGTAACAACATGACTACATGCCACACTCACAATACCCTCACGACCATTTCACATATACCAAATTTAGTATTACGGGACGTGAATGGATGAAAAAGGTATGTCACTGGTGGAAACATGAAAATCACATGATGCGTGTCATGTAAGAACATGACTACATGCCACAGTCATTGAAGGCGCCAATACACTTCGACGTGACCCCACGCGCGTGCGTGCCGGCATTCGTTTCATCGCTTGAATCCGGCGATGCCACGCCAGGCGGCGATCATCCTGCCACATGCTGGCAGGCGCGCGCCACTCTGCGTTGCTTTGACGCATGCAGGTATGAGCGCGCCCGGCGTCTCTCCGTCGCGAAGAGAGGCAGACAGGGCTCTGTCGGGGTAACGCCGTCGGCGCAAAATAAAGGATGTCGCAGTTCGCACCGGTTGCCGCCATGCCGCACCGACGAACACTGCTTGCGCCGGTCCCGTCGGGTGTCAGACTATAAAGTGCACGCGTTTTGAGTCGCTGTGCCGAGCGTGCGCTAGCGTCTACGTTACATCGAAGTATATTGGGCCCACGATGCGCTCGCTGCCGTTTAGCTAGCTTCACATATACCAAATTCTGTATTGCAGGACGTGAATGGACTGCGAAGATATGTGCCTGGTGTAAACATGATAATCATGAGATGCGTGTCATGTAACATGACTACAAGCCACGATCATGTTGCGTTCGCGGCCGTTTCGCTAGCTCCACATATACCAAACTTGGTATTAAGGGACGTGAATGGATGACGAAGGTATGTGCTTGGTGTAAACACGATAATCATGAGATGCGTGTCATGTAACATGACTACAAGCCACGCTCATGTAGCGCTCGCGGCTGTTTAACTAGCACCACATATAACAAATTTGGTATCATGTCGCGAATGAATGATGAAAGTAAATGACATGTTCAAACATGATAATCATGACATGCGTGTCATGTAAAACACGGCTACGTGCTACGCTAATAGTGCGCTCATGGTTGTTTGGCTAGTTTCGCTCATATCAATTTGGGTGTTCTTTGACGTCAATGAATGACGAAAGTATATGACTGGTGCAAGCAAAATAATTATGACAAACGGGACATCTAAGACACGACAACATGCATGCTCATGATAGGCTCGTGGCCATATTGCTAATGATGATTTGATATGTAGGGTTGAAAGTCCCAAAACCACCATATGATTATGAGAGACGCCATAGTGGAGGGCTCCAGAAATTTAAACCACCTGGGGTTTTTTAACTTGCGCCCTAATCTCAGTACACGGGCCTAAAGCAGTTTTCCCTTCACCGAAAACGCAGCCGCCACCACCGGGATTTGATCGCGCGACCTGCAGGTCTGCAGCTGAATACCTTAACCACTAGACCACCACAGCGGGGTACCATTTTGCTAGCTCCACACATGCTAAATTTAGTATCACGTGACGTGAATAGATGATGAATGTAAAAGACACGTTCAAACGTGATAATGATGACATGGAATTCGTGTGCGGCATAATTTACCCCTGCCTCCTAACGTCGTACTGATTTTAAAGTCACAATCAAGCCTCTTCATTTGAGCTTCAAATACCATCTATTCCGACTGCACGTCGAATTTGACTATTTTTTGAACACGCTGTTTCTTCAGCAGCTCTTAATCGCTCAATGCAACATTATTTTTCTCCTATATTTTCGATTGTCATGAACTTGCATTAAGTATATGAGCCCTTAATTGTTATGCAAGTTTAACCCTTTTTTGAATGCAGGCCAGTGCGCTCAAAACTGTCTGATTTGTTTGTTTCTTGCGATCATTTAATAAATGTCATTATGGACGTCAGTGTACGGCACAAAAATATTGCTATAGTGTTGTGACTAGATAGAATATGACATTTATTTAATATTGAAAAATACTTCGTACAGGGCGGATCTTTATGTTGTGCAACAAGCATCACTTTTCGCTGGTTTAAAAACGTTTGTCTGAATTTACTGATCACTGAGGGTGAGATAGAAGACATCTATTGTCCCTAAACCACTTTAAAAAACGAACATGCGTGTGTGTCCGCTGTTCTTTTCTTTACCAGCCAGCCAGCAGCAGCAGTTTCCAGTGAAATAATACGGCAAAGTGGAATAGAACGGCTCCTTTTCTGCGAAATAGTCTGCGAATGATATCTCTCTTCTATAAAAAAAGAGTGCACACAATGCGGTACATTGTAACACGACCTTTTTTTCACTTAAAGACCTCCTCGTTGTGTGTGAGCGTCTATCGCGTTCTCTCGATTCGGCTTCAGCTTGCAGTGGCGTTCACCTTCACGGGGTGCCATCAGCGCTGAAGTCTGGCCTACACAAGCTGTTTCATTTTCTTAACCTTAGTCCAACCTTTCTGTATGTCTTTTTTTTGTTCGCAGGCACCAAATTTAAAAGCCACGCATCCGAGAAATAGAAGGACGGGAACAGGGCGACGCAGAAACGGGTACAAAAGACCGTGCGGTCTATCGGAGCTTTCATCTCTCCAAACTATCCCCGGCTGCACTGGTCTGCGAAGTTTATTCTGTTCCCTACCCGGGCTCAGTCGCCTTTTCTTTTTTCTCATCGTGGCAGCAAAGAGTGGCGTGTCTGTGCCTCAAACAGAGAAATGGAAGAGACTTGTGAGGGCGAGTGTACGGTTTCAGAGAGAGAAGGTCTATTAGTATCGCCATCTAGCGAATGGTCTCGGACAACAGATCCCCAGTTGCGAATCATAGTCGCAAGTCCCTCTCTCACACTACGCGTCTCCCATTCTTGTCTCTCTCCTTCTAGTGTCCTGCCTCTTATCTTTCATAAATCTTTCTTATGGTGGACCGGTGCTGTGACCGTTCTTTCCAATTGTGGCCGTATACAATGGACTGCTGGTTGGCTGCCGCGTCTCGCAGAGACCATGGAAGCGGTTGTACTCGCTCTCGCCGTTCTCTTCTACTCTATTCCTTCTAAGCGATTCCGAGCTGCGTATTCTCATTTCTTCGTCTCTTCGTTGAATCTGGGCCTGTCTGCTTGTGTGTTGTTTGCTGTTGCCCTTTGTGCCCTTGGAAACACGGCACCGTATCGAGGCCGCTACTCGCAGCATGCCGCTTTAATTCGCACTCGCGCTCCCTCCGACATGCTAGCTTTGTACTTCAGTGTCTATTTTTGTTTAATACGAGGGCATGAAGCGAATAAATATGATGAATACAATGCCAGGAAAATGAAAATCGACACAAGCTTACTGTGGTACTAAAATACCTATGTCCCGGTTAGGAGAACATTGGCACCGTGATACTGAAATAGTCTAAAGAGTTCAAGAACAAGTGAATATTAGGTAACCGAGAGCTGTTAATTATTCGAAAATTGAATGGTATCACTGACTCCCCAAAAACATCCTATTCGTATAAATAAGCCAGAACCTAGTTTTTAAGGAGGAGGAGGAGGAAAGTTCAATCGGAAGGACAGGGAGGTTAGCCAGTTGTTAGACTGGCTGGCTACCATGTACTGGGGAAAGAGGTGCGGGGAATAAAATATGATAAAAAGAAATGTTGCGAAGGGAGAGAGAGAAACAATGTACAAAAAATAGCGACGGAGGAAAGGCAACAACAAAGAGTGTAAGACGCTAAAGTCTGTCTTTGAGGCCAGTTGTCGGCAAAAACGTAGCAGAGCTTTCAAAGCATTCTGGGCTGAGGATGGGCTCGGCCAATGACCCAGAAACCTTTGTACCTACGAGAGCCGATCATCCAGTCTATCCAGAGCTGCAGTCAGTTCTTGTCTTGGCGCGTTGAAATTGGTGCACTCACATAGGAGGGGCGCGATGGTTTCTTCGCAGCTGCAGTACGTGCATGTAAAGAGCTGGCCATTCCAATGAGAT
This sequence comes from Rhipicephalus annulatus, assembly GCA_013436015.1. Lineage (NCBI taxonomy): Eukaryota > Metazoa > Arthropoda > Arachnida > Ixodida > Ixodidae > Rhipicephalus > Rhipicephalus annulatus. The sequence goes on from WOVY01014348.1 coordinate 1,880,755, forward strand.
AAGAGTATGCGTTCGTGAAGGCCACTCCAAGCCACAGGCGGCATTGAAGAGTCTCCTCAGCTCGGGATATCTCTGAGGGAAGACAAAGCTGCAAATCGGGATCCAAGCTATGCAGGCGCGCGTTTGTGAATTCTGATGAGTTCTACTGCACCTGTGTGAGATCAGGTGCAAGCGAACGAAGTCTTGTAGCTGCGTCGGTTCTTGAGACCGGGATGGCTGCATATTGGGTACCATCATGTGGAGATCTAGCGGCCTCATCTGCGCGGTCATTGCCATATACACCGCAATAACCTGGTATCCACTGATACACTATGCTGTGCTGTTTCTCGAGTGCTTGGTGATGAAGAAGCCTTATTTTAGCTACTAAGTGCTCATTAGGTCCATGACAAAAGGGTGAAATAAGACATTGAAGAGCTGCCTTCGAGTCCGAAAAGATAGACCAAGTTCCCGAAGGTTCTTCAACTATAAACCCCAGAGCTTCACGTATGGCGGCAAGTTCTGCAGCTGTCGACGACGTCAAATGCGATGTCATGAATGTAATTGCTATGTGCTTTGCGGGAATAACCACCGCCCCTGCTGAGCTTACTGTAGACACAGAGTCATCCGTGTAAATGTCAAGGCGTTTGTTGTGCTTCTCTTGCAGGAAGAGTAATGTGGCCTGTTTCAGGGCTAGATTCGACGACGTTTTTTGTTTTAATTTTGGATGCCAGGAATTGTAAGAAGGGCTTCGAGTGGGTGTAGGCACCACAAGGATAACGGTGGCCGTGCTGCACGCGTGAAGTGCAATGGAAGCACTGCGCAATGCTGAGCTACAGTTGCGCTGAACGCTGAATGGAGCCTAGGAGTTCCAAATGAGGTGAGGTGCGGTGATGTGATGGAAGCCGAGCGAAATGTCTTAGGTGCATCCTCAAAGCGTCTACGCGGATGCAGGCGCTGATTGGATAATCAGTTTTTAAGCCTCATGAATTCCTCATTACTGTGATGTTGGGGTCGGTATTAACAATCTATTTTTGCGCCCTCCGCTAATCGGAGGTCTTCCACAGACATTCAAGAATGGCTAGCTGAATCCAAGCAGCGCCAGCAATTTACTATTTCATCGAACCATTTTGTTGGCTGTCCTAGTACCCCATAGTGTATTAGCACGAATGTTTTCTTGAGTGATACAATGAGTGGTATGGAAGGTACCCGCGCATATTGCTTGGCCCTTTGCTTAGCCTATATTATCCTGCTTTTTGCTGATTGCGAGAAAATAAGCTGGCTGTGTTGTGTTTATATAGTGTCAAAAAATAAAGCCATTGTATAGCCGTAGTACTTAAAAATAAAACCTATTTTCTTTAAATGAAACTGTAAACAAGGGCGTACAAACTGTCGTTAAAATATGAGAAACTTGACATGAGAATACCACATGTAAAAAAGCCCCTTTTAACTACAAAAAATGCGTAATACTTTTTTTCAGTTCCTTAAACTGTTGGTAGAAACTCTTAGACCTAATCAAGTGCCTCAACTAAAATAAACATGTAAACACGGAGGTGTTAACACGTATATTAGACTCACTTTTCTGAAACAAAGGTACGTTCTGTACAGTCAAAAAAGTGCATTCTTACCTGTTTTTTTGTTTCAAAAAACCTAGAATAAATTAGTGCCAAACATTGTTTTCAGAGCACATCTTTGTCAGTGCAACAAATATGAGACGTTTCACTCGTACACCTCACCATTTACTTCTTCAGAAGTTTTCCATAGGCGCCAATTGTTTAGAGTTATCGCATTTAGTTGAGCGCAGACATCTGTGGAGCGTATTTATAGACATGGAGACATGCTTGCTTCACGTGAACGTGAGGACGGCTTTTCGTTCAAGGCAAAAAATTTATTAGAAAGTTAGTATGCTGAACGTGCGTCACCTAATTATCTAACCTTATAAAAATACCTTGTAAACACGTTGCAAGATGAAATGCAACTCTATTTACTAATATCTACAGATCGCCTTTTCTGCCCAATGCAAGTATGCCACACTTCATCTCCCTCGCCGCGGCGGTGTAGTGGCTAAGGTACTGGGCTGCTGACCCACAGGTTGCGGGATCGAATCCCGGCTGCGACGGATGCCTTTACGATGCAGGCGAAAAGAGTGTAGGCCCATGTGCTGAGATTTGGGTGTGCGATGGATGCCTTTACGATGGAGGCGCCAAGACGGATGCCTTTACGATGGTTCACACTGCCTTCCTTCCTGATTGGCCCACGTTTGACCAACCAACTATGTAATTGGGCTCATGTGCTCAGATTTGGGTGCACGTTAAAGAACCCCAGGTGGTCGAAATTTCTCAAGTCCTACCACGGCATCTCTCATAATCGTATGGTGGTTTTCGGACGTTAAACCACACATATCAATCAAAGCGCTTTGATTCTAACTTGTGCATTTTGTTTCTAACTTGTGAATTTTAGTAGTTGGTGACTCGAAACTCAACACGATCTCTCTTCGCACAGAAAATCAAACGAGGCCTTATGAAACTTTTTGCGTGGTAGTGGCCTGTTAATTACGCTATTGCATCCCCATTTTTTTTCGTGCGTCTACTTTTCACTTTATTGTTTTCTCTTATTCCCCCTCCCTAACGAGCTGGGTAGCAAACCGGATACAATTCTGGTTTGACCTTCCTGCCTTTCTCTGAAATGTTCTTTCTCTCTTTTTGCAAGTTTCACAACTCTTCATATGCCTAAGCCATGCTAGCAATGTGGTTTACTTGTAGTATCCGTACTTCGATAAATGTTTTAATGCTTCCTGTCATCTAACCACGCATTCGTAACCAGCCCTTTATAATCGAATCAATACGAGCGATACCACACTCTGCAACTTTTAATGCGTGCATAGTACGCATGTGAGTTTCAGTTTCTAAGATTTATTGCTCTGTTTTAACGCGAAATCAACGACATCACGTGTTACACTGAGAATACGCCGAGACTACGCTGAAATTTATTTCTGACGAATATTAGCGCAACTGCTGTTAGCGACTCTGAAAGGCTGACGCATGTTCATCGAGGAGTTTCTTGCATTGAGATTACAAAAAAAAAGAAACTGTCGGTTCTAGAAACAAAGGCATTGCTGGAGACGTAATGTCATCCTATGTGCACCTGTGGCCTGTTCTGCCTGTGCGAAGATTATGTTCCCGCGAACGACCAGCGCATGTCAGTGCAGAAGCAGTTAATGGCGCTGCTAAGTTACTGTTATGGCAGTGACCGTGTCTGCGCCAGCGGAGCGTGTTCAGGTGAACGGCGCGACAAAAAACGATTTGCCGTTGCGCTGTTTCGCCTTGTGCTTTCTCGCCTAGTTATTGTAGGCCATGCCTCTTTCTCAAGCTGGAGATACCTGAGTGGACGCTCACTATCAGTTCCTCCTGTTGGTGAGCTCCACCGTAAATAACGGAGAGGTGTGCTAGTTGGCAACTAGCGCTCGCTTATTGTTCTAAATGTGGCATGCGTTTTTATACGCTGACTCGGCGAGAAAATGGCGAGTGCGTTCACCTGTCATGCAAGTGAGACAACCCTAAAAAAATAAACTTATCAATCATCAGATTACTGATTGATAAATGGGTTTTGACGTCCCAAAATATGAATATGAGAGACGCCGTAGCGGAGGACTCGGGAAATTTAGATCACCTGGGGTTCTTTAACGTGCACCTAAGTCTGATTACACGGGCCTACGTCGTTTTCGCCTCCATCGAATATACAGCCGCCGCAGCCGGGATTCGATCCCGCGACCTGCGGGTCAGCAGCCGAGTACCTTAGCCACTAGACCACCGCGGCAGGACACAAAGCATTAGCATTTGCAGAGTATACCGTATGCTTTAACGTGAGACAACATTAAGACGAAGTTCATCTTGCTGTTTTTCTTCCCTGTTGCTGCAATTATCATCCGGAACTTTTCTCCGAAATATTTCTGCCCCAGACGTGGGTTCGCACTGCCTTGCTGATTGGCCCGCGTTTGACCAACCAACTATGTAATTGGGTGAACTCATCATGTGAGTCATAGTAACGTCATACGAGTATGCCAAAGGTGATAATTTTTTTTATTGCGCATACTCGTGCCGACGGCCAGTTTTCTCCTTTGATGAGGCATATCTAAAATTATCGCTCTAAAAACATTCTTAGGAGTAATAAGTTTCTAACCCGAGGCCCCATTTCATCACAGTCTACCACCGAATGGTCTACACACGCAGTAATGCAGAGTATGAATTTATTTAAGTGATAAAAGTTGCAGCACAGGTGTTAAAACAAAGAAATCAAAAGTTTAGTGACACAGCAGCGCTTATGAACACCTCTGTTAACCCGGCTTTTTCAGTTTTCCCAAATCTGCAAAGTTTCCTTCTTCCTGTATTTCATCATTTTGTTTTTCACTTTTTTGTTTTCGTATTTATTTCTTTGTGTTTATTTCTCTCTCATTTTTTTCTTATTTATTTCTTTATCCTCTCTTTTTTCTTTCTTTCTGCGCTATGTCTTACTCTCTCCCCGCATTTTTTTCCTCCTCCTAATCATCTCATCTCTCCTTACAATCACTTCGCTTTCTAACCTCCTTGTGGCACAATACTATACAGAGCTAGCTAGTGTGTCTGAGTAGCCGAGAGGTGAGGACACTCACCTTTCGATCAATAGTACGCGAATTTGAATCCTGAATCATGAAGAATTTAGGCCCTTCTCTTTTTTAAATATGTTTCTTCCTGTCTGACTCTGTTTCTCTTTCATCTCTCTCTCTCTTTGTATTGTGTCTCGTAACAATCTCGGTTAATACAGACCACGTCAGAGAAATCGGTGCACGTCTTTTACAAGCGAAGCAGACGACGAATAAGAGCTCGAAGAGGAAGAAGGCGAAGAGAGCGCATGCTGGTTAATAGGGATGATAGTTCGGTGCCACGGCAGTTTACGCTCATGTAGAACAGCATCGCTCTTCGAACATCTGAAAGAAGAGCATTTTCTCTTAAGGCTTTACTGGATTGGTTCGTAATTGTGGAATAACATCAACCTCTGGAACAACACGCAACGCCGACGTGGAGCATTATACACATAACGAAAATTGTGACCATGCAAATTTTCTTTCTTTCCGAATACCTGATATTCTCAGGTTGATGACTGGCTGTCGCGCCATGGAGGAACTGAAGGTCTCAAAGTAAGACGGTAAGTTGGGCCAGTTGGTTCACGACGGACCCCAACCAACTTGCAAACAAGTTCACGGCTGAAGCTCTCTCTGCAGCCCTTAACACCAGCCCTTCAGAATATCACTTTATATTTATTGTACCAGAAATACAAGACTGTACCCACGTCTGTACCGACGGCTTCATCCTGCTGAAGAGCTCAGCAGCAACGCTCGTGATTCCAACGTGTGCAGCAATCATCAAATCCAAGGCAGCTCACCCAAGAACATCAACGGCAGCAGAGCTTGTAGCGCTTCGCGCTACGCTGCGTTTCATTAACCACCAAAATATGAAACAATGGACAATTTTCTGCAACTTTAAGGTGACATTGCAGTCCCTTCGGTCAAGTTTTCGCCGTGTTCCACACAACAGTTGGTTTTTAAGACGGTAGAAATACTACACCACGTAACACGGAAAGGAAACCACATTATATTTCAGTGGCTGCCGAGTCACTGTGGAATCATCGGTGATGAACGGGCTGATCTAGCTGCCCGTTCAGCCTATAAGAAGACCATGACCAATCAATACTTCTCTCTAGTACCCCTGTTGCTAGGAAGCTCCGCACGCTTTCTAACCAATGTTGCATGTCTGATTGGAATGAGTCGCATTTCATGCATACAATTTTGCGTCCCTTGACCCTACACTAAGCTTACGTCTTCCAGCAAGACTCCGGAAAGGTCACGCTACTGTTCTGAGTGGACTGCGGTTGGGCGTTGCATTTATCCATGCGTATGCGTTCCGCAGAGGTATGGCTGACACTGCCACTTGCGTACACTGCGGAGATGGAGAGATGATTTAACATCTTCTGTTCGATTGCGCGATACATTGCACACAAAGGCAATCTCTTTCCAATACACTCAACAAGTTCGATGACCCGCTTCTCTCGGGGAAAAGAATACTTGCCCTTCGTCCAGACTCAACGTCGCAGAAGGCTGTGCAAGTACTACTGGGCATCTTACGAACTACTGGCCTGTCTGAACGACACTGAGTGGATCGTTTTCGTTCGTGTGTTTGTTCCCATGTTTTGTTCTTACTTATCTTTATCTCTCTACATCTCTTTCGACCCCCTATTTCCTAACACCAGTACAGTCTAGCACACCAAATCTTAACATCTGGTTACCATCTCCTTTTTTTATTTTTATTGCTTTCTTTTTCTCTACAACCCCGCAAGAATTTCATTTTATACACGCATTTTGATGATCGCATGATGAGACTTTTCTCTTTCACGTTAGCTGCTTTCATCTAGCCGTTCTAAACAATTACAAAAGCCAAAATAAAAACGCCGGGTCGATGCTATCCAAAAACAAGGTTTCTATGAATGCATCAACTATAAAGAATGCCTATACTACAGCAGTCTCTATGTTTGTGCACCATTTGCACACATACCGAAAAACACTCTGTGCGAATTTTTTTTTTACATTTCCCGTCTGGGCAACGCAGCGCGAGGTGTTATTTAGACGTCTAACTGGCTTTCTGCGTCTTTTTAGGGCTCGAACGTCCCCTATTATGAGCACTACTATAACGAACTAGAAGTGGGAGTGGGATGAGCGTAGAGTAAGCAGCGGTGGCGAGGCGGAACGTACGGAAATATTTGTGCGTAGTGTAGTGGCACCGATGCGCCTTTCTCCTGAGGCCTCAGCACAGCAACGTGCGTTCTGACAACAGGCACTGACGATTGTAGTCACTTGTACGCGGAACTCGGAGTCAGATATAAAAACCTCGACGAAAGAATTCATTGTTTTGCGCCAGGTTGTAGAGCTGGGTATAGTGGAGTGAGACTGCCGACATATGACCGGGGTAGTCAAATATACCACTCACAAAATTTGTAGTACACGGGTGGGAAGTATCGCAATGCTGTGTTATCTTAGATACTTTTGAGCTCGTGTATCGAGATACACAAGAAATATCTTTGTATCGCAGTAGTGAAATACTTTTCCTATGCATCGATTGCATCAGAATACTGCAAAGACGATTTTGGTATTTAGTAGTTATAACACGAAGCTGTGTTTGCGTACAATAATAGGCACTCTTTTATATATCACCAGTCTTGAATCGAAACTCAACCGGCGCTGTCTAGTGCCAATATAATTTAGCAGCTGCTGCTATTTTTGTATGATTGGCGTAAACCTTTTCAGCAATACAAATCAATGATGTTTGTTAAGTAAGAGCATACTCTATTTCCAATAAGTGGCGTTTGTTAGTAAGTCGAGAGATACGGCTGATTTGCATTTTAATCATCTGCAGCAGCATAGAAAATGTTACGGCTACAGAATGCACATGCGAAAAATCAACACGCGTGTAACCTAAAACATCTCATTGTCTGTATTCTTGTATATATGTGTATTCCTATAATTGTATTCCGCGATACTATTTTGTCCTTTTGTGATATTACTTTCGTAATATCCAGTTGTGCCTTCTAAAATGTTTCTCAGTACCTGTCTGTTTAGTCTTCCAGCACGTGTATTTCGTTTTTTTTCATTTTCATAATACTTTTATGAGTGTCTTTGCCCAACTCTGATTTGTTCGCATTCATAGACGCTCTTCAAAATATATATGCTTAAAGTATTATTGTTTCAGAGTTCCACACGAACAGAATTTGCAAACTTGTGGCTCTTGTGTAGAACTACTTCCTCTGCTCCAATGGTATTCTACACGACGCTCACAAGAAATAAACAAACATAAAAATTATTTCGTCGATGCCTTTACGCATCGGCGCCTGAACACAGAGCAAAGCATATTATTATAAGCTCAGCTGAACGACCTAGAAGTCGGTGTTTGTGCTCCCACATATAGTTTTTGAAGAGTGTCTTTGTGCTCAATGAAATGGTCGATTCAATCTTGTAGTTGTTTATCTGTCGCTGTTAATATTTTTTTTTTGCTTGCAAGCATTGTCTGTGCAATGCCGCATTCGTTCTTTCTGAGTAATCACGCAGAGTTCCAAAACTTTCTCACTTACAGGCCTGTCCCAAAAATTTCACGTCATGGAGCTTTCAAGACATAACTATTTATTCTCCATGTATTGACAAAATGTACGATTTCGGAAATCAGGAAGTCAAACATTAGCTTTGAACATATCACGCTTGTCATTTGAAAGTGCGGCAAACAAGCGCCCACTGCTGCGTGCTTCACGAGAATGCAACCGGAGCGCCGCCAAGTGACTTTCGTGCAAACGGCCTCAACGCGAGGACCACACTCGACCCACTAACCCTATCTAGTTCACTATGGCACTACCCAGCTCAGCGTGTTAAATGGTAATGCAATCATAATGTTTGTTAAATCTACACAAATGGTTGAGATGAGTAATGGTGTTGGTGAAGGAGTAATGAATACTTTCTCCGTGCTCAGAAACCTTCGCTATATGTCTGGACATAATTTTCTGGCGTCTTTAAATGCTGTCATACCTAAGTGATTGAAAACAAAGGCTTCATTTTACTTTATGTGGTCAAGTACAATACATGAAGACAATTATATTGCATGGTAAATATTACACCCACCTTCTCATTATGGTGTTTATTCATTGACTAATATCATGTCATTCTTTATAAATAATAAGGCACATATTTGCAATCAATTAGCTTCTTTTCATGTCGCTTCCTGCAACATTGCGTTTTATGGAATATTTATACAATATATGCACACATTGAAGTCCACCAGTGCCGCCATCAATAATTCCATATCGGTCGTTACAACAACAACCACTTCATTATTAATATCATTATTATTATTATTATTATTATTATTTACACATTGGTTTGAAGAAGAAAACAGTTACCTAAAAGCAAGGATTATATTTCCCAGCACTTTAGATAAACATAATCTCGTGTTCAAGTGTAGAGAAGCATGACCACGAGGATAAGAAAGCAAACCGGCTTTAGCTAGTGTTCTAGACGCGGATGAAATGAAGCGGGGGAGCTGTGCTCGTTCCGCAATGTGTGCCGCAAGTGACAGCTGTGGTAAAGTGGTGACAGGAATGACAGGAAAGCGCAATATGTTGGAAAAATATTATTAAATGCGAAGCATTTCTTTCCGTACTGCAAGCACTTTTCGTATCTATCTATGTATCTATCTATCTATCTATCTATCTATCTATCTATCTATCTATCTATCTATCTATCTATCTATCTATCTATCTATCTATCTATCTATCTATCTATCTATCTATCTATCTATCTATCGAGCTACCTACGTCTGGGTGCTGTCGTGATCAACCCCTTTACTTGGGTAAACCAAAATTAGTATGTGAGGGTTAGATAGTGTGACTAATATAACCAGCTGGTCGTGACATGAATATTGTCACAATCCAATCGCGTACGTTGCCAAACACTTACCGCCAGACAGTGGCACATACCCGCAAGTGGGTATGTGCAGCAGGTGATAGGCAATCCATACCTACACAGGAAAGGCGAGAACCCACAAGGGTAACCTAAACGCGTTAGCGTTGAGAAAAAGCCGACATCGGCTGCGCTTACCCGCAGAATGTGAGGAAAAAGTGTCATGGTCTCAGCAGAAATCGACCTCCTGCATTCTGCGTGGCAACCAAGTATTTTACCACAGCGTTACGCCAGGTCTCGCAACTGCTTTTCCAATAAATCGTAATGTTCGTGACGCATGAATTGGGGTTGCACTGATGGCTGTTTAATTTTATAAGCATTACATATTTACTCCTACGATACAGCCATCTTGTCTGGTTAAGATCAGCGGTAGTTGAGCGCAATAAACTAAAGCTGATTAACATTTTATACCAACCAAGGAACGGCGCGAAGAGACAGTGGTAATTTCAATTAAAGATGGTTCAAAAATCATTAGACCTCCACAAAGTAAATGGTGACGTCGGGTGTAGCAAAAGGTCCTAAGACCTATGATGTCTACGTTGAAGTCGCCGACTAGGTGGACGCATGCTCGGATACATGTACGGACGTACGCATGGACGCACGGACAGACAGATGGGCGGGCGCACAGATGCACGAATTATTGGATGGACGCGTGGACGGATGGACGGATGGACAGATGCATGGACAGAAGGACAGCATGGGTGATGATGCATTGTGCTATCGTTTACCTGATTACACATAAAATCTGTTTTTTTACACATATGCGTTCACTTTTGTTGTGCAGATGTCCAGTTTCAGCTAGGGTTTTCATGGGCGTGATGGACGCCAAACAAGTCGGCTCCAACAAGCTTCTCCTGAAAGCTGGTAGTGGCAGCGTTGACCAGACGAACGTATAGAATATTTATAATAGTCTCAGCAAAAATCTAACACCAGCATTCTGAGTGACAATCAGGTATACCACAGAACCACGCCAAGTCCCGAAACTGCTTTTAAATTAGGCCGCAATGCTCGTGAAACAGGTATCCGTGTTGCAGTACTAGCTAAGCAACTTTATAAACAGTACATAAGTACTCTTATCATACCACCGTCACGTCGGGTTGACGACCGCCGCAGTGAACCACCATCCACTGAAGCTCATTTATCTAGATGTGTCCAGGGCTGCCATTCTCGATGGCACAAGCGCTGCATATAAGCTTACCGCTTCTCATTTTGCTAATACCCATGTTGCTGTTGGCAATTTTACAGAGCAGTAAACATGTGACTGATTAACATTTGTCTATGCGCAAAACATTTGTACATATTATTCATGTCATTTCGCAACGTTTCGCTCAAGTTAGCAGAGCTCAGTGGGCCTTCTCGCACCTAGAGACATTCCCTTCTGCGGACAGGCAATCGTCAAGGGTCGTGAACTGAAGCCCCATAAATCCATATTTCTTTGTGAGCCGTGCTCGCTGCCCAGCGAATATAGGTCATTCTGAAATTATCTGTTGTGGTTCTCACAGCAGCCCCGCGACGAACATATTGTTACGTGGAAAATAACAGTAGTCAGTCCGAAGCCACAACGCAGCTCACCGACAACGTCCTCTTCATCACTTTCAGTCTGAGGCACATTTTTTTCCGTATGTCCCACTATGCCCTATTTCAGTCAGCCGAAATCGCGTAACACAACCCCCGGCGGCAAAAGCGCCGACCCGGTGAGCTTACGGGGCCACAGCAGGAGCAGTGTGATAACGCTTGCGCCTTGATACGTGGACAATGTCCCGGGACATCACAGCAGAAGAGGTTGATGAATTATCAGGAACGATTTCATATTTAGTTTCGGTCACTCGTCTAAGCACGCGGTATGGGCCCGTGAAACGAGAGAGAAGCTTCTCTGAAAGGCCTGCATGTCGCATAGGGGACCAAAGAAGAACGAGGGAACCTGTTGGAAAGTGTTCGTCGCGATGCCGCTCAGTCGCAACGATGTTTGTGCGAGTCTTGGGACGCCATTAATCTGCTGCGGGCAAGCTGACGAGCATTGTCAGCTCGGGTGTTAGCGTCGCGTGCATATTCAGAAGTAGACTGCGCAGCAGCTGGCAGGAAGGTATACAACGCCAATGTTGTTTGCGTCCAAACAGAAGGTAAAATGGCGAGTACGCAGCAGTATCATGCCGGGAGGAATTGTATGCGAACGTTACGTAGGGTAGTGCAAGGTCCTAATCACTCTGGTTGGCTGAGACGTATTTCGATAGTATGTCTGTCAGGGTGCGGATTACACGATGTCGTGAGCTTACTTTGGGTAGAGCAGGAACGCAGGATATCGTCAACCACTTTTGAAAGGAACGTGCAGCCTCGGTCTGCCAGCAGTTGACGAGGGGCTCCATGCACTAAAATGAGATCGCATAGTAGAAAATCAGCGACGTCTGTAGCGCAGCTTGTTGGCATGGCTCGCGTAACTGCATAGCGGGTCGCGTAATCTGTAGCAACCGCGACCCACATGTTTCCGGAGGCGGGTGTTGAGAAGGAACCGAGAAGGTCCAAACCAACACGGAAGAATGGCTCCGATGGAAAGTCGATGTGCTGAAGATACCCGGAAGGGATTCCCGTCGGCTTTTTGTGGCGCTGGCGAATTTCGCAAGCGTTCACATAACGACATACAGAGCGTGAAAGGCCAGGCCAGTATAAGCGGCGGCGCACACGGTCATATTTGCGAGAGACACCAAGGTGACCCGCGGTTGGCGCGTCATGGAGCTCACGTAGGACTGTGGAGCGCAGGTGATTTGGTATGACCAGGAGTAGGTCGTGACCATTGGGCGATAAATTACACCGATATAAGGTGTGGTCCTTTAAGGCAAACATGCGAACAGGAGCGTCTTGTGGTGAAGATTCCAGCTGTTGTATTGGGCGGCTGATATCCGGATCGCGACGCCGCTCATCCCCGAGATGAAGCGTCTGGGAGATGGAAAGGACGCAACCCACAGAATCAGTGCTCGTAGGATCGCAGTCGGCCACAGGGTAGCGTGACAGACAATCCACATCTTTGTGCAGTTTTCCTGATTTATACACTACGGTGTAAGAGTACTCTTGAAGGCGGAGTGCCCAGCGGGCGAGACGACCTTTGGGATCTTTCAGGGAGGCGAGCCATCAAAGAGCGTGGTGGTCGGTGAGAACTATAAATGGTCGGCCGTATCAGTAAGGGCGAAATTTCGCGACTGCCCACACCAGCGCTAGGCATTCGCGCTCTTTGATGGAATAATTACGCTCCGAGTGGGACAACAGCCATCTGGCATAAGCTATCACGTGATGCTGCCCACGTTGTCGCTGAGCCAACACAGCGCCTATTCCGTAACCACTTGCATCGGTTCGGACTTCGGTCGGTGCCTTAGGGTCAAAGTGAGCCAGAACAGGAGAAGTAGCAAAGTAGTCCGGTCGGAGAATGCTGCTGCTTGCGAAGGACCCCAGGTAAACATCTCATCTGGTTTGAGTAAATCTGTTAGGGGCCGAGCAATTTCCGTGAAGTTCTTGATGAACCGCCGAAAGAAGGAGCAGAGCCCCAAAAAGCTGCGGATATCTTGGGCGGTTTTTGGCACAGGAAAGTCCTTCACAGCTCGAACTGTTTCTGGGTCAGGCTGTACGCCGTAAGCGTCAAAAATATGTCCAAGTATTGTAATGCGGCAGTGACGAAACCGGAACTTGGGTCAATTCAGTTGAAGGCCGGTGAGAGGGAATACATCAAGAATTTTCGACAGTCTCTCAAGGTTAGTTTCAAATGTGGGAGCACACACAATCATGTCCTCCAGATAACAGACACGTAGACCACTTGAATCCATGGAGCAGGGAGTCCATCATTCGTTCAAAGGTGGCGGGGGCATTACATAAGCCGAAAGGCATGACTTTGAATTGGTAGAGGCCATCGGGTGTTACAAAAGCCGTCTTCTCTCGGTCCATGGGGTCCACGGCAATCTGCCAATAACCAGAACGAAGATCTATAGAAGAAAAGTAGGCGGCACCATGGAGGCAATCAAGGGCGTCGTCAATTCATGGCAGAGGGTATGCGTCTTTCTTGGTGATGTTGTTAAGGTGGCGATAGTCCACACAATATCACCACGATCCGTCCTTCTTTTTAACTAATACCACCGGGTATGCCCAGGGACTGGAGGATGGTTCAATAATGTCCTTCGCAAGCATCTTTTTCACCTCCTTCTGAATGATGCTCCGCTCAAAAGCAGACACTCTGTAGGGACGGCGGTGAACAGGGTTGGCATCATCTGTGTGTATGCGATGCTGCACAAAGGACGTCTGCTCATAGGACGGTCGCCAAAATCGAAAATAACCTGGTAGGCCTCGAGAAGATGCTGTAGGGCTTCGACTTGCGGAGGCGGAAGATCAGTGGCGATCACGTCTACAATTTGACGGCTGCCCGATTATGTGGCGAGTGGTGTGTGCTGCGTTGAAACAAGGGTGTCTAAGGCAAGCACTTCAGTTTGTAAATCGAGCTACGGACACAGGTGGGCCACAGAAATGCCTTGTGGAAGTACATAATTCATGTATCCGAATTTTACAAGTGGTAATTAAGTTCTGTTATCTGTGATGCTGAGCATCATGTAGGGCACTGCGACATTGTGCGCAAGGAGTACGTTGGTGAGAGGCGTAGCGTAACATCCACCGTCTTGCACAGCTGGTGAGCACAGAAAACCGATGTATGTCACAGTTTTGGAGGGCAGGTGAACAAAGTTACTGCATTGTAATCGGCATGTAGGTTGGTACGGGGCGTCACTGATTTGTGGCAGTTCAAGGCGGAGCACACCAGCGGAGCAATCAATCAGAGCAGAATTGGCGGCAAGAAAATCGAGGCCTAGTATGAGGTCGTGGGGACATGTTGCAAGCACGGTAAAACGGATGACCACTTGATGACAGGCTACGGTAAGTTGAGCTGTGCACATACCGATGACAGCGACTGTTGCGCCATCTGCAACTTGGACAACACTGGTCAAGGGGGGCGTGAGGACCTTCATGCGACGACGAAAATGCGAACTCATAATGTAGACGTGAGCTCCCGTGTAAATCAAAGCTTCAACACGTGTGCCATCAACATATACTTCAAGGTTGTTGCGGTTTAAACGTAAGGGTAACAGAGAATTTTTGGGTAAGGTCGACAGGGCAGCTTCACCTCCAGAAGCTGCGCAGCTTAGTTTTACGGGAACATGCGGTGGTTAAACGATGGCAAGGGAGTGCGGCGACGCGTATTTGAACGAGAAGGGCGGCTTTGAGGCGGCGGTGACGACGGGACTGGGTGGCCGTAGGCCTCAGGGACAGCAAATGCTGTAGACTCTGTGTGGGTCGGATAACGGTGGTTTGGTGGACGGAATGAGTTACTGAAAGCGGGGTACGAGCCAGAAGGCATAGTGGCCACTGGCTGCGGCAATAACGAGCGATGTGTCCCGCGCGACCACAGCGGAAGCAGATAGGCTTATCATCAGCTGTTCGCCATTCAGATGGGTTTCTGATTCGAATAGAGTACGGACAGCGACGTCTCATGTCCACAGAAGCTATCGAGGAATCAGTATTATCCAGGGTGGGTGCAGTGGACAGGATACCCAGGTTAGCGAAATCCTGGCGGACAACAGCCTGGATCAAGGAGACAGCTGGCGTTGAGTCGTCGGGCAACGTCGGTTTTTTGGCAGTTGGTAAAGCGGCCTCGAGTTCACGTCGGACGATGCGCGTCACTCTTCAGTTGTAGACGGCTGACAAGGAGTGGCTTCGCAAGACGACGTTGCAGCGGTGTTGTGTAGGCGCTGGAACTGGTGCAAAATGCGTCGACTCTTGCCTGCTCAAGACGGCGGCACTCTTTGATCACGGCGTCGATGGTCGTTACGTTCGTAAATACAAAAAGGCTGAACGAATCGTCGGCGATTCCTTTTCAAACGTGCGATATCTTGTCGGTCTCAGTCATGTTGGGACCGTTCCTTTGACACAACGCTAAGACGTCTTGTATAAGTCAAGTAGGGCTCAGTGGACGTCTGTGGACGTACGGCCAATTGCTTTCGGGCATCAAGCTGTTGACCAAACGGGTTGCCGAAGCGGTCGCGGAGCCGTTGTTTAAACATTTCTCAGCTTGTTATTTTGTGCTCATTGGTCTCAAACCAGATGCGCGGGGTCTTGTAAAGATAGAAAATGACATTCGCAAGCATAATGGTTGAGTCCCAGCCATATTGCTTGCTGACGCGCTTGTGCATACTAAGCCACTTGTCCACATTCGCGTTGTCCCCTCCAATAAAGGTACCGATATCACGGGGTTGGGCTAGGGTGACGTAATGGGTTGCTGTCGTTGCCGAGGTAGGGGGCGAAGTCGTATCCTCCCCCGGAGCCATGATAGCAGACTTAAGGAGTCGTCCACTACGTGGCTCCGTTGTCAAATGAGCACCCAGCACTTCCACCAAAATGTTACGTGGAAAATAACAGTAGTCAGTCCCTAGCCACAACGCAGCTCACCGACAACGACCACTTCTTAACTCTCAGTGTGAGGCACCTTTTTTTGGATATGACCCACTATGCCCTGTTTCAGTCAGCCGAAATCACGTAACAATATCATACTGTATGCACGACCTTGATAATATAACTCTTCGTGAACTGATACAATACCAACTTTTATACAGAAGGGCTCTGTACAAACAAACCATTCATAAGAAACATCATCTTAAATATTGAATCTTTTAAGAAACCAAATATTATTCATTATCTTTCATTTATTAGACACTTTGCCAAAAATACCGCAATTCCTTTACACACTCTTCATTCCTTGGTTAATTCTTATACAAAATCAAAATTAAGCAACAGTTGTTTACGTACGTATTGCTTTTCTTTTCACAGGACGTCTACTTTGAATTATTTTCAAAATAAAATGAGGGCATCTATGTCACATGTTATATTTTGTTTACGATTTATTAGGGTAGAAAAACACAAAAAAGACAGCGACTTTCAGCATTCTAGAAAGATGAAAGGGCCTCCGGCAACCAACTTTTTGACAAGCCCTCTTGACGTCAACGGAGGCACCAATTTCCACAGATGTCCTTTATCCGATGTGGTCTCAATATCTTAGGTCTGCTAAATCAACTGAACACAATTTACCTACACTACATGCTTGAAAATTTCTGCGCCACTGATTCTTCGGGAAAATCTTACTCAATGAAATGAATAGGCTCACTATCTCGGTGTCCGGCTTATCTAACTGACGCGTATAAAACCGGGCTCCTGCCTAGTGAGCAAGCTTCTGCAAATCATGGCCTATATAGACCGCTGCTAATGCTTTCCCTTCTTCTCTCTGTGCTGCCACTGAGCACCTTAGGCGTAAACGCCACCTAATGGTCAGGCCTGGGAATGCGTGGTGAGCCGAGAAAGCAGGGTTCGCGTTCTGTTTATTTCTTATTTTTTCTCCTCCTTGCCAACAAACTCTTTCCCGGTGCGCACAGCATCTTTTCCTGCGTCCGCCCTTTCACGTTTGATGGAGGGCGAGCTTTCGGCCGATCCATTAAAACTTGCCTTGCCCTCCGTAAGGGGCTTTACCACATCCCCTTTCTTTCTCTTTTCTTATTTCCTCTCGCTCACCTCACCACTCTTCTTCGGTCGTTCCCTTCATTCTTTTTCACCACTATTCAATCCTCGAGATGTCTCCTTCATAATCACTCCTTCCCCCGTTTTCTTCTTTTTCAGCCTGCTGCTGGGCTTTGCTTGGAACGTCAAGACCTTTAGCCCTCTTTCCCCCAATTCGTTTTCTCCTAGGCATTCCCATTTACCGACACCTTCCCCGATTGGGCGATCAAATGCACGCTCTACGGCGCGCTTCCCTAAACATGCACCCTTCAACTGCGCCGCGGAGCCATAATAATATAAACGCCACTGCCGTTGCGCCGAAAGACATCAAATGAAAAGGAGATCGCACGTCTCGGTAAGAAGGATGGCGGAAGGGTATTATTGCGCGCCCGTTGCGCTGAATGATGGCTCGAATAATATTGGACGAAAATTAGGACCGCTTCGCATCCATAATGCATGTACCCTCTCCTCCTTCGGCAAGACTCCTATTGCCTTCTCGGAAGCCTACAAACAAGGACCCCCCAAACAGGCAGTAATCTCTACTCTCGTGACGCGAGGCATGACGCGGAAACTTTATTAAGGAAACTGTGGACAAAAAAAATGATCGAGTGTCTGTATTGCACTCTCTTTTTGCAGCCCTCTTAATGAGTACTAAGGGAAATTCGGATGTACTTCAAAGCACTGAGCCAAAGGTAATGCTCATTCTGGGCATTGTGTGCAAGGCTCACTTTAAAGAGAATTTTTTTTCGCTCTGGGAAGTTTCGAAATCTGACGCATCGAAATTGTGAGGGCTTACGCAGTAATTATTCCTCCCTCGAAAAACGTCTGTAGGCGACCCTAAAATTTGAATGAGCTGTCTGGTAGTCGCTCTCACACATCGGTGGTCATGTGCCTTGGTGTATTATGTAGATTATCACTGTGCTTCATAGCGCTACCGAAGCTGATCTCAGAGGCTGCGTAGAAATAAGCACGTAGTTGAGATTCACTCCACCAGATGTCACAATGACCTCAGCTGCTCACAAGAAAACTGTTGTATATTTCAAAGAACTGGTTCAATTGTATGTCATCAAGTATAGTGGCAGGTAATTGACCATTACCTTAAGAAATTGTATAGTAGATGTAGGAGTTTAACATCCGAAAACCGTGATATAGTTACCAGGGTTACCGTTGTGGAGGTCCCGGAAGTTTTGACCAGCTGATGAAGAGAAAGAGAAATATGAAGGAAAGAGTGGGGTCAACCTCCAGAGGTTTTTTAAGGTGCAGCTAAATATAAGCAAACAGGCATCGAGCACTTCGCCTCGTTTGAAATGCGGCTGCCACGGCCGGTATTCGATCTCGCAACATTCGACTCAGCAGTCAGGAACCATTACATACCTTCTTGGTCCGTGTACCTTAGTAAGCTTAGGTGGTGGCAATTTTACGTATCCGATATAACTTTGCACTTGAACTATATTTATCGATATCATTTCAGCTTCACTGACAATTGGACTGGTTGGTTCTTAACGTTAGTGCTGATTGATTGGTTGATTCTTGACAACACACACACAGACCCCGTGTCCATTTCTTTCTGGTCCTTGCATGTTTTGCGCGAAAAAAATCACATAATTTTACGAAATCTCAAAATTGTCGCCTTTGAAGTGATTGGAAGAGAAACAACAGTCACTCCGTTAGTCATATACCCCGTACCGTTAAAAGGCGACGTCCATTCTGTCCAAGAGCTACACTCGACTTATCATCAGTCCTCGACTACACGCGCGCTTTATCAACTGTTTTCACCGAGGCAAGCACCACTCAGTGAAGCTTGCAATTACTTATTCCTCGATGCTTGCATCACCGTGTCGAATATGGTGGTGTGTTTTCCGGTCGCATCCGCATTGTGACTCAAAGCACGAAAGGCGTCCATCGATTGTTATCGATCCTGCTGGAGTGCTCGCGTGCATGAGGCGGGTCGGAAGCGATATCAGCCGGGCATTGCTGCAGAACCCCGTGAATAAAATGAAAGGGAATAACCGAGGATGATGTTGAGAATACAATATTTACACGGCATTTGGCTGTTACGGAACACCACTGATGGATAGCGGCTCAAAGAGCCTGTGAGATAGTGAACACAAGATTATTCCACGAAAGCAAGTTTGGGTATAGGAAGCCAACAGTTATTTTTTATTATTTGTTTCTTTTCAGTAATAATACACCCCAGGGCTAAGTTTAACAGTGGAACGCTGACGTAAGACGTATTCGCGCCGCCATTTCTAGAAGAGCGGTAAGTTGAGTTGTCTCTATTATTCGAATGTTGCACTAAGCCTACCATTCAACAACAACAGGACACATCTAGTAACCTATCACTATAAAACTATAGTGAATAGTTCATATTTTTCGTCTCCCTTTAGCTCTTTCGTAATGTATTTAGTTTCGAAGTCGGCCGACCATATCCTTTTATAATGTAAATGCAAGATCAAAAGTGGCAGCAGCGTCGGTACAGAAGCAGTAAGAGCAGGCCGAGTATACGGGCAGCTTCGCAGCAGTAACCAGGCAGTCCCAGCTCGCGCCTCGCGCCAACGTGTCTATGTCACTGCGGTCGTGGGCATTCTTCTTCACTACATATCGTCCCCCGGCGGAAAAAGAGCCATCCTGGCGACTCACGGAGAACAGAGTACGAGCGCATCGTAATATGGTTTCAAGCGCTGTACGTTAACGGTTTCACGACCCCGAAAGCGCTGGTCTGTGGATGGCGTCACGGGTTCAATGATGTAGGTAACAGGTGAAGCCTGCAAGAGAACGTGGTAGGGTCGCTGGTATTTTGAAACAAGTTTCGAAGAAAGGCCTGTAGGGACAGCTGAAACCCAAAGCCACACAAGGGTGTCCGGAACAAAGTTAGTGTACGGGTGGTTATCATCACGTCAAGGTTTTCGTATCCATTGGTCGGTGGTTGTGAACGACTGGGCGAGCTTACGGCATTCCTCTGCGTGGCGGGCAGCTTGAGATATGAGCGTAGACGCGGAGGAATCGGGGTGGTAGGGTGGAATGGTACCTAATGTGGTGGAAGGGTCTCGGCCATATAACAGGAAAAATGGCGAAAAGCCCGTAGTCGCCTGTGCAGCAGTATTGTAAGCGTTTGTCACAAAAGGCAGAATGAGGTCCTAATCGGAGTGGTCTGAGGCAACATAGATATCATGTCCCCAAGGATACGGTTGAATTTTTCCGTCAAGCCATTCATTTGGGGATGGTAGGCGGTGGTAGTCCGGTGAATGATACGGCATTTCGCAAGAAGTGCGTTGACGACTTCAGAGAGGAATACACGTCCTCTGTCGCTGAGAAGTTCACGCGCTGCGCCGTGACGGAGAATGAAGTTCCGCAGGAGAAAAGATGATACGTCGCTTGCTGTGGAAGCAGGTAAAGTGGCTGTTTCTGCGTATCGCGTCAAGTAGTCAACAGCGACAACAATCCAATGGTTTCCAGAAGCCGTGAATGGAAGAGGCCCGTACAGATCGATCCCAATGCGGTTGAAAGGCCTGGTTGGGCGAGGGATTGGCTGGATCGGACCAGAGGTGTGATGAGGCAGAGCTTTCCGTCGTTGGCACTGCGGGCATGACTGAATGTACTTGCGCACAAAGGTGTACATGCCTTGCCAATAAAACCAGGAGGAAAGGTGAGCGTATGTTTTGAAGATGCTCGCATGTGCACACTGAAGGTCAGCGTGGAAAGCTGAACATATTGCAGCACGAAGATGGCGAGGTATGATCAGTAACCACTTTCGGCCGTCAGACTTGTAATTCCTGCGATAAAGGAGGTCATCGCGAATCTCAAAGGGAATCGCTTGACGGCGAAGTGTTCGAGAAGATGGAGAAGTCGACGGGTCTGAAAAAAATAGTCGAAGAGCGTTGATCCAGTCATCTTTACGTTGTTCAGACGCCATGTCATCGTTTGCTGGAAACGCAACCGTTTCGTCCACGGCAGATAGACAAGCAAAGCTTCCCGATGATACAGGTGAACGCGATAGGGCATCGGCATCAGTGTGACGTTGGCCAGACCTGTCGACAACACGCATGTCAAACTCTTGCAACCACAAAGCCCAGCGAGCTAAACCGCCGGAGGGGTACTTCAACGTGTATAACCAACAAAGTGCACGTTGATCGTTGATAACGTCGAAAGGGTTACCATATAAGTACGATCTAAATTTACCTAGAGCCCAAATAATTGCCAGACACTTCTTCTCTGTTACAGAATAACTCTTGTCCGCTTTGGGGAGAGTACGGCTTGCGTAAGCGACTACGCACTCCTGGAGTCCCGACTTGCGCTGCGCGAGCACTGCGCCGAGTCCAACACTGCTTGCGTCGGTGTGTACCTCAATTGGAGCAGTCGGGTAAAAGTGGCGAAAGATTGGCGGTAAAGTTAACAGGTGGCTCAACTATTTGAAGGCATCATCTTAGGTGGGTGACCAAGTGTAACTTTTCGAGTCATTCCGTAAAAGTTCAGTCAAGGGGGCGGTGATCACCGCAAAATCCCGAATAAAGCGGCGGAAATACGAGCAGAGGCCAAGGAAGTTGCGTAGATCCTTCGGAGATTAGGGTTTAGGGAACTCTGCGACTGCCTGAAGCTTGGCGGTGTCAGGAATAATACCGTCTTTAGAGACAATATCACCGAAGATCGTGAGCTGACTTGCGCCGAAGCGGCATTTTTTCAGGAAGAGCTGAAGGCCGGCGTCAGTTAGGCACTGTAGTACTTCATTTAGTCTGCGGAGATGCGTGAGAAAATCTGGCAAAAATATAACCACGTCATCTAAGTAGCACAGGCATGTTTTCCCCTTCAGGCCGTGCAAAAGATTGTCCATCATCCGCTCGAATGTTGCGGACGCGTTGCAAAGACCGAAAGGCATGACGCAGAATTTGTAAAGGCCATCAGGTGTGACAAAGGCCGTATTGGGCTGATCTTCAGGCGCCGTATGTATTTGCCAGTAGCTGCTCCGGAAGTCAATAGAAGGGTAGAACTCCGCACCTTGGAGGCTCTCAAGGGCGTCGTCGATTATCGGTAAGGGGTAAACGTCCTTTTGAGTTATTTTGTTAAGATGACGGTAGTCAACACAGAAGCGAATCGACCCGTCCTTCTTAACGAGAACGACTGGAGATGCCCAGGGGCTATTCGAAGGCTGGATGACGCCACGCTTGAGCATGTCAGCCACTTGGTCACCGATAACCTGACGCTCTATCGTGGACACGCGATAGGGTCTTTGACGCAGTGGTGCATTGGTGCCCGTGTCGATGCGGTGACACACAGCTGATGTGCAGCCGAGGGGACTACGCTGGCAGTCAAAGGAAGAACGGAACTTGTTCAGTAGTCGTAGAAGCTGAGCACGTTGCGAAACGGTTAACGTGTCGGCGATGGAGCTGCTCAGTATGTCAGGTTTAGTAGTCTGTGGCGAAGAGGCACAGGTAAATTCAGCGACTTCTTGTTCGGCGAAAGAACCAGTCGGCATGTCAGTAATTGCAGAAGGGTCGAGACTGGAAACACGCCCGACGAACTCTCCCCGAAGTAGTGCTACAGTACATGACAGAAGATTTGAGATGAGCGGTCTGCTGACACCATCATGGAGTTCCAAAAGGGTATGAGGTAGCGGCGAACACTTGCGACAAACGAAAACGGCAGATGGCGTGAAAAGGGCACTTGACTTGGCGAGCACGTTGCAAGACACCAGGCAAAGGCAAAAGAGTGCGGTGGTATGATAACGTCTTCAGCAACAAATAGTTTGTCCCCGGTTTCAACAGCGTCATGTAAAGTAGCGTCGCTAAACACTTCAAATGCCACCTCAGCGCGCGAGCAGTCGATGACGGCCTTATTAGCGGAGAAGTCTCAGCCCAAAATGAGGTCATGGGAGCAGGAATCCAACACTGGTAATTCGACGAAATAGATGAGGCCGTCAATCGCAATGCGAGCAGTACAGGCAGTGGGTGGCGTCACGTGCTCTGCGCTTGCTGTACGAAGCGATATACTTGCTTGTGGCGTCATAACTTTTTTGAGCAAGCGGCAGAGTCTGGCACTGATCACTGAAACTGCGGCACCAGTGCCGACAATAGCGAGTGCAGCGCTGCCGTCCACATATACGTCCAGTACTATCATCGGTGAAGAGAGAGGTCTTGGTCTTTTCGCGGGTGTCGCAGTTGCTGCCTCTGGAACTGCGGCAATTAGTTTTCCCGCTCCGGCGATGAAGGACGGCGACGCACCGGCGATGGCGAGCGGTGGTCAACAGGAAGGTGGTGGTCAGCGTATGATGATATCTGGTCGGGAGGCTGAGAGCCTGTGAACGAAGGACGTGGTGGCACATAAAGGGCAGGTTCGAAGCTCTGGTGGTAGCTCTGATGGTAGACAGGGACGCGTCGACGGCAGTATCGCGCTATGTGGCCAGGTAGGCCCCAGGCAAAGCATATTGGCCGATTGTCGAGTGTACGCCATTGTCCACTACTCTGGAGTGGCCTTGGTTGAGCGAACCGAGGTTTGGGTCGCGGTGACACGGCTGATGGCAGTGACGTAATGTTCTGAAGAGGTGGTCGAGTGGCCACTTCAGCATAGCTTAGAGGTGCATTTACCTCGGCACAGGCAACAGGGGTCAGCAACGGAGAAGTGTGATGGGCAGATGGCAGAGCTGCGCAGACTTGCTCCTGAATAGCCTGGCGAATGTTTGCTGGCAAAGGTGACGGTGATTGGCCGGCTGTTGATAGGAGCGATAGCTGACGAGCGACTTCGGCACAAACTCCTTGATCTGCGATAGCAGAGACTCAAGGTCAGAGGTGGTAGTTAGGTGGTTAGGAGTGTGTTATCCGGGACGTTAGGGCATCGTGTGAGAAGACGCTGTCGTCGGAGCTCGTCGAAACTCTGACACAACTCGATGAGCTCAGAGACAGTGACAGGGTTCTTCGAGAGCAGCATTTGAAAAACGTCGTCAGAAATGCCTTTCATGATATGTCCTACCTTGTCAGTTTCCGCCATCGTCAGGTCAACACGCCTGCAGAGGTCGAAGATGTCCTCGATGTAGCTAGTGAATGTCTCACCAGTTTGTTGGGACCGGCTTCGTAGGCGTTGTTCTGCGCGAAGTTTGCGTACACCAGGGCGTCCAAAAACATCTGCAAGGCAGGCTTTGAAGGTCTTCCAAGGGGGGATATCCGCCTCATGGTTTCTGTACCATAGCTGGGCACATCCATGAAATAAAACATCACGGTAACAAGCTTCGCATTATCGTCCCATTTGTTAGTAGCACTGGCTCGTTCATAAGACTCCAGCCAATCCTCAACGTCTTTCTCGTCGGTGCCGCTGAAGATGTCGGGTTCTCGCAAGAGCTGGGCACCGGGACAGCCCCTGCGTGGCGAAGCCGGTGGGGGTGTGAAGACAGGGTTGTCAGGCATGATGAAGGGCAGCTTTCGGCTACGCAGTTCCAGGACTGGGGAAGATCGCAGCAGTCTCCACCAAAATAGAATGTAAATGCAAGGTCAAAAGTGGTAGCAGCGTCGGTACAGAAGCAGCAAGAGCAGGCCGAGTATACGGGCAGCATCGCAGCAGCAACAAGGCAGTCCCAGCTTGCGCCTCGCGCCAACGTGTCAATGCCGCTTCGGTAGTGGGCATTCCTCTTCACTACACTTTATTTCTATACAGGCAGTGAAAATAAACGTAAGTGTTAAAAAAAGAACAAATCAAGATATATTACCGTATGTTCTTGTCGCCTTTATACACATAAGCGCAATATAGCTTGTAGAGCAATTTATTTACGTGGCATACGTTGTGGTTCAAGTCTCACTCGCACGGTTACTAGAACGACTTGTTCATGACGTGTTCCCGACCTGGGGTGAGATAACTGAATATCACTCGTTTTATTGAGAAACTAGTCTGTGTCTGTGTGTGTGTGTGTGTGTGTTTGTGTGTTCGTGTGTGTGTGTGTGTGTGTGTCTAATTCATGCTGCAGCAGCAGATCACTCTAGATTTCACTGTAATACTTGAAACATTAAAGGCTTAGCATTTCTTTGCTCATTGTAGGCAATTTGAGCATCTGTCTGTCTGTCTGTTTGTCTGTCTGTCTGTCTGTCTGTCTGTCTGTCTGTCTGTCTGTCTGTCTGTCTGTCTGTCTGTCTGTCTACCCGCTTACGTCTTGGTGCTTTCATCATAACCCTTTTAACTTGAAGTAAATAAATTAGACCATTTCGCACTAAAGGAAACCGTGTGTGGATGCGAGGCCGTGGAGAGATTCCTCGCTTAAGCAAGAGCTGGTGTACCTTATTGAGAGCTTGTGCTGGCGCTAGCCCTGACGCCGGTGGAGGCGTCAATGCTGGCAATCTTCACACCGTTATGCAGAAAAGATGGAGGCGCGTGCGCTCCGTGATTTCATACCACAGATATAGTAAACTAGAGTATAATTCTAGTTCACAATAACTACGGAACTGCCAAGGTGCCCCCAGGGGAGTATGCAGTTGTCGCACCATGCACCGGTCGTGTGCGCCGCTCCGTAGAGTAGAGGATTCCTGAAGGAGAAAGACTGTTCGCTCCATGGGCTCTCGAACATTCCGAGTGGTGGAGAGGGTGAAGCGAGCGAGATGACACTCGGCGAAGGCCGACAGGCTAGAGATAAAGTGAAGTCAACGCGCGCGCACTGCTAGAGATGGCGTGACCTACTTGGCACCACCCCGACATTTCTGGCCAGGGTAGCGCGGTGTGGACGAAGGGACAGCGTTACGCAGGTTAGTCAAAGAGCTGCTTCGCATCTAAAATCAATATGGGAGGGTAAAAACTGTTTGAAGAATGTGACTCACTGGCCATGACATGAATAATGTCAAAATACCGTCGCGTACGTCTTCAGACACTTTCCGCCAAACAGCACATACCCGCGGGTGGGTAAGTGCCACTGGCATGCGGGTAAGTGCAGCAGGTGTTTGACAGTTTATATATATCCAGAAACTGTGAGAACAGACATGGGTAACTTTAACACTTGATTGTTAAGAAAAAGTGGACATCGGCAGCGTTGCCGGCACGAATGCAAAGAATAATGTCATTGTCCCAGTAGAAAGCACACCCTGGAATTCTGCGTGGTATTCAAGTATTCTACCATGGAACCACGCTAGGTCTCGGAATACCTTTAATTAGGCCCTGGGTTTCATGAAACGACAGTGGTGGTTGCAGTGCGGCCTTTACAATTTAAGAAACATCACCAGCATACTCCCACGATACAGCCGTCATGTCGGGTTAACATCAATTGTAGTCACGTGTCATTCATTTAAGTTTATTTATGTAGCAGTTCCCAGGGCTGTGATGCTCGTAAGCTGCAGTGGTTTATAAAGGATTACTGCTCCTAGTGTTGCTAATATCCATGTTGCTGTTGGCATCGTAACGCAACTGTAAAGAACTGGTGATATAAAACGTATACTGCGGTTTAATGTATGTCGGTGTGTGCATATGTAGATATCTTTAGCGTGACTTCGTAATGGCTCGCCTAATAAAAATTACAACGCTGTCAGGTACGTGGGATCAGGCGATTTTATTTCAAATGTTTCATACTACAAGCGCAGGTGATCGCCATAAGAGATGTTGAAACTAATGAAGCTGCTCAAATCAGCTCAAGCGGAGACAAAATATTCTGATGGCTTAGGGCTACTGGCATACTTGTGCGCGAGGCGAATACACGCATAACTTGATGTAGTGGCTTTACTTTCTTCGAAACACCTCCAGCAGTCTTCACACGTTGCAAATGAACTAATTTATGAGTTAGCGAAGTATTTCAGAGAAAAGTACTTCAGAAAAGTACCTCAGGAACCATTCATGCTGAGCAGAGGAAGGAAACGTCATGGGTGTGTTTGGTTTGAAGAAAAGGCCTGCGTTTGTAGTGTGAAATAGAAGATGCAAGGGTACCATATTATTAGCATCTGTGATATAAATTCCCAATTCCTGACCTAAATATGAGGGACGCCACAGTGGTGGGCTCTAGAAATTTCAGCCATGTAGTGTTCTTAACCGAGAACTAACATGGCCAAGTACATGGATCTCTATCAGTTAGCCTCCATTGAAATGACACTGCCCGAGCAAGGATTTAACCGGCGACTTCCGGGTCAGCTTCAGAGCGCGCCAATTGCTACTTCACCACGGTGGACACTACGCAATAGTAATTTGTTAACAAATTCTTCTACGTCATGCGTTTTAATGTTCCTAAAATTCATACTCATTGACTGCGAGACGTCGTATCTGTCACCAAATTTTAAGTGCGAAGCAGTTCTTAGTCGAGCTTTTCATGTCCGGTATCCGTGATAACGCCGTGGGCATCACAGAAAGATATGTGCCACAGAAGTTCGCGTGTGGCCTATCATAAAGCTGTCACCAATATAAACGCGTCTGTGCCACGTTAGTTCAATCTAATTACTCATCACCGGTCTTCTAAAAGGGAAGAGAGCAACACTTAGCTCAACAAGTGGCGTGCGCGTTGCTGTAGTCCTACCACTGTGACGAGATGCTTTGTTTCGGTAAAATGTGGTGGCTATACTACATCAAAGTCGTACAAAAAGTATTCATTTCAAAACGAACTGATTGAACATATATGAGAAACCTGCGAAGCAAAAATTAAATGGCTGGATGACTGAAAAGCCCCCTGCTTTGCTCTTTCATTAGGACCCGTGAAGCAGAGCTGTTTGGTATATAAATGCAAAGGACTTCTTGTAGAACTTCGCGACTTTGATCATATCTATTTATCTATCTAGTGCCTACGACTTTTAGCTTTCCTGGCCGTTTTGTTAATGGTATCAGTACCAAATTTGGTATGGCATAACATCACTGTATGAAGAACATATTTGACAAGTCATAGCATGACAATCATGACTTGTATGTCATGAATGTCGTGATTTCATGGCCCGGCAGCTCTTGCGGTGGTTTTGTTCACGTGGCATGTTGCAAAACTGGTTTGCTATGACAAAATTGCATGGCGAACACAAGCGGAAGACCCTAACAAGAAAATAATGACATTCGTCTCATTTAACAATAGGACTACATAGCACGCTCGTGATGCGCTCGCGTACCGTTTCGCTAGTGTCACATATACCAAATTTGGTATTACGGTACGTGAATGATTCACGAAGGTATGTGACTGCTGCTAACATGATAATCATTAGATGTGTGTCATGTAACAACATGACTATATACCCTGCTCATGATGCACTGGCGGCCGTTTCGCTAGATAAACCTCTACCAATTTTGGTACCACTGGAAATGAATAGACGACGGAGGTAATTGACAGGTCCAGACATTATTATCATAATATGCATTTTATGTAAAACATGACTACATGCTACGCTCATAGCGTTCTCACGGTCGTTTCACAAGTTTCAGATATACCAAATTTGTTATTACGTTACATTAATAAACGATGAATGTAAATGACGTGTCCAGATATGATGATCATTTTATGGATTTCATGTAAAACATGACTACACGCTACGCTCATAGCATGCTCACGGCTGTTTCGCTAGCTCCATATATACCGAAGTTGGTGTCCGGTGACGTTAATAGATGACGAAGGTAAATGAAACGTCCAAACATGATAAACATGATGCGGAAGTCATGTACAACATCATTTACCTCCACCTGATAACGTTGGGCTGATTTTAAAGTGACCGATAAATCTTCCTTATTCGTGCTTCACATATCATCGATTCTGACTGTAAGTAGGATCTGTCCCTTTTTTATGCAAGATTTCACGTCATTCGTCCTTATAAATAATCTCTCCAGCTTGCAGTCAACCCACCATCGTAATGATCAATAATGTTGTCTTGGGTACCCTTAGAACTCTATGTAGCATACGTATCTTAAGTCGAACTGATCGCAGTGACTGAAAAAGCTCTCCAGTTGTCGTGTGAACTCTATAAAGGAAAGAAACCCTCTAGTCGAGGAAGCTACCTCAAACTAGCTTTCCAGCTACCGACAATATATTTCAGTCGATAAAGATGACCGGTGCTCACTGACCACTTAGCTGTGTGTCTGTGCTTACCGGTATTTGGTTTTCTTCACTGCAGTGGTCCTTTAGGTTATGGCAAATCCACGCAACTAAAAAGACGCGAAATATTTACATTCATATCTGTGTAGAAAAAAACCGACCCGAATTCACCATCACTGCTGTTTTCTTGCTTTTTTTTTCAAAATTTCATTCAGATTGTCTTTTTTATTGTTTTATTTTGTGGGGAAAAGAAAGTGGAACTGGCTCAGCTATATCCAGTTGGAGGCATGCACTCTAGCCAAAGTTCCTTTCACACTATTGATTAGGAAAAAGAGTAAGGAAAAAAAACAAGGCAGGGCTCATACAGGCGAGAAACTTCCCCAAATTCTGCACTGTGGGCTATCTGAATTTTTTACGCGTCAAATTCACGTCAAGTAGAGATGTCTCGTTTTGAATCCGCTACCCTTCTTCGGTGTATGAATGCAACGGCACACTTCAGAAACAGCTTTTTTTCCCTCTTCTTTTCTGTGCTATTTTTCTTTTATCGACATATTTCAGAGCTTTTCTCTTTCTGTCCCCGGCAGCTGCTTCTTTTAACGGGTAAGGAATGCAAGCCCCCCCCCCCCTCCCTTTCGACTTGCTGACAGCTGACAGGTACCTGTTTCTTTGCTTGCCGCGCAAAAGTAACGCGAATGGACGCGAGTTGCATTTAGTGTCGTTTTTTTATCTCTCTTCCTAAGGTGCGAATGGGTAAAGCCAATGCGATATGAAAGCTTCAAATCATTGATGGTGGTCTAAACTACATAAAAAAAACGCGACATCTATTCCTCATATATGGCATATATTATGCATCAAACAGCATGCCGAGTTTGTTTGGGCGGTTTTTCTTAAATGAACTCCGTGTTTCATCTCGAAGACCGACATCATGTAGTCGGGGAGCTTTCTCGAGGAGCGAATAGACAAGACAGGTTTTGGGCCTTCTTCCCGTTTCTTTCCTTCAGTTTCCCCTTTTGTTTCTCTGCCTCTGGCGTAGTTCGTTCTAAACTGGTACACATTATTGAACTTCACGAAAGACTCAGTATGTAAACAAAACATTAACACCTTATCTAATAAATTAGTTTTTTGAAGAAGTTAAGCAACCCACCGTAATCTCATACAAGCGGTTAGGTTAGACTCTGCAGTTGAGTTTTTTTTTTCATTCGGAGATTAATCCTCGTGTTGATGAAAACAAATAGGCGGAAAAGTATACATTATAAACCCCCTTATCGCGACCTCACCGGTCAACATGAAACAGACAGGCGGTGCTTGAACTATGTATTTTGGACATGAATGGTGCCTAATTTTGGTAATAATTGTCATTAAGGAGAAGAACGTGTAAAAGTTGACTAATAATGTAGCGTTACAAGAACGCCTTTCTCCATATTTTATCGCGTGTACTAGGACTGTTTTTCTCTGGCCATCAGCCTACGCATCTCCGAAACGATAGTATTTTAACAATCTGCTGGCGCCATTGTGTAAAATTACCCTCTTCGAATGAACAAATTATTGTCTTGCAAGTTAATGACCAACTCTGATTGTGGATACGTTCCTTCATCTGGAGCCCTGCACTAGCCTGATTTAACAAAAACAACAACAAAAAAAGCTGAGCCAGAAAGTGTATTCCTGGCATTTCAACGGTACCATGAGCATAATTGGAGGCGGCGTAGATATATTAGGTAATACCTATTAACGCGTACAATTTTGCGTACCTTCTTTTCTGGGGAAAATAGGTTGCATAAAAAAAAGAAAGTGCTACTTGCACTAGCCATAAGAAACCAGGGAAACTCGAAACCCTACTGAAGTAGGCAAGCCTAAACGACGGGGAGCCATGGGCGTTTCTCAAATATTGCGAGGTGCTATAGGGAGGGGGTAAAATATATATTGACTCTATTTTCTCGGGACGCTCTGCGAGTGCGGGCTGGTGGAATGCGAGGGATAACTGAAAGGGTGTACGAGGAGAGCAACATCCCCCATCCAATGGTTCCTTCGCTACCGCAGCACCGAGCCATGGCTTTATTATACTACTGGCACCCCCCCCCCCTTCCCATCTAGCTTCCACTTTTTCCATACCCATCTACGTTCTCCAAGAACGCGGCATAAATCAGCTCCGGGCCTTTTTCAAAGGGGGACGCCACCTGACTCGGCGACTTGAATGTGTGCGAAAGGGATGAATGGTTATAGCTTATAATGAATCTTCAACTGCGGTTTCCGCCGTGGCGTAAGAACAGTGAAATGAAAAATGACTTTGTAGCGCGCTATATATCTCGCGTCGGCCCCGGTAGCCGACCGTTTCTCGAGTGGCTCAATTCAGCCCGGCTTCTCTAAGAAAGTGAGTGAAAGAATGAAAAGTTGAAATCGAAGGAAGTGAAAATATTCGTAAAATTAATAGAACTGTAACTAATTGTACGCGGAAAAGTAATTCGCGTCGAGTGTCAGTCTTTTTTTTCTGTGAATATTATTTTTAGCTCCTAATCATTCTTAATCACCAGGCGCAAGACTGTTCCTAAATGACTTGGTCATCTGTACTTGGTCAGCATTTTTCAGCAAACGACGCTTCTCCGCAAACTAGCGGGAAGAATGACATGAAAATTAATGCATAGAATACAGCGAAGGAACTGCTATAGTGACATGGCTTGAACCAATGATGAAATAAAGTACTGAGCTCGACTTTCCGTACTAGTTAAGCTCGTTAGCTCAAGTAAAACGTCATGAACATCCAGACGTATCATGTATTCAGCATTTTACGCACAGAAGGGCAAATATATAACATTATTAAAATATATTTTTATAACAAAGAGTATTTTCATCTGGTGTATGTCAATAGGCAGAAGAGTTTTGATACAAAGAAATATATAGAAATAAGTAAATTGAAAGACGGTGAACTGGTTGGATTGAGTGTTGTATGGTTAAACTATTATTCTGGTAAGACAAAAAGGGCGATTTTGGCGATAGCTGTTACACCTACTGTTCACACTACACATCGGAAAGGAGAGGGATTCGCAATACCGCGCTGCAGCCAGGAGACTGTCGATAGTATGCCTGATTTGTGCTGCTCTTATCTCCACAGGAAACGATTGAGCTAGAACGCAGCTGGCGCAAGGCGTCAGTTATTCGACGCAGAATCGATTTGTTTTGATGACCGCACCATAGGACGCATCGAAGCGCTCATGTTTTTCTATCTCATCGGAGCTACGAGGCCATGGCGCTAGGCGTGGCCATGCACTTGATTTCTTGCTTGTCCTTAATACTTTAGGCATCGCACTTCCTTCCTTGCTTGTCCTCATTACCTTAGGCATCAACACTCGACGTGGATTCCATGGAATCCCCACCATACCATATCGGGCTAGTCTAAAAGAGTAACCAAGCAGTTTCTGTTTTGAACTCAATATTGATGGTGGCAGAGAGATTCTCGCATCTAGGCATATTTTCCGGCCTTTTTGATGCAGTACCTTCTAATATTTATAGGCACTGGCGTTGTACACGGAAATACTACAATGAGATTATGAGGTACACCGTAGTGGGAGACTGTGTTAATTTTGATCATCTAGGGTTCCTTGACCAGCACTTAGCTGTAAGCACACGCGTGTTATTTCATTTCGCCTCCATTGAAATTTGGTTGCCGCAGACGGGAGTCGAACCTGCAGCGTCGGCCTTTGCAGTGTTACACCTCAGCTTTCAAAGCTAATACACAATACGTTTGGTAAAACTGGCCTTCGGTTTGTACCAACGATTCAGAACGAAAAATCTAATACTGCTTGCAAATATTGAGAAGCTACATTTTGCTTTATTATGCAAAGCAAGAAAAAATTGTATTTTGGCTACCATGCGGGATTTCTTGGACGCATGCGGAAGTGCGGCGATCGTAAGTACACTTAGCATTAATTGAGTTAGTGAAACAGAAGAGACGCTTTGCACGAGTATGTTTTATTAGTTTTGCACACAAAATTCTTTGCGAAGCTGAGTGGGCAGCTCCTGATCACTGACCCAGTTCTCAAAACTCTCAGCGGCTCTAAAAAAAAAGCCATCTCTAAAGTTTTAAGCGAGAGTTGTTCAATGCCAGGACCAAGCTTCCTGTGACTCGAGGCTGCAAAAATCAACGTTAAGCAAAAAAAAAGTGATATTTGCAATGTATGCGCCTTTCTCCAGAAAATAGGTGTGAAATATCATCAATACTGGCGTCACGAGGCAGCACTTTTCTGTAGAAATTTACGCATGGTAATGACATGGCGCCTTGTTAATATAGATGCCCTGAGTAAAGTGCGTACCCTATTTGGGTTTTTTTCATAATCAACGGATGCGTAGTGACCGATTAGGCTCTAATACGTGTTTTTGCAAACACAAAATGCTGACAAAAGTGATAGCTTCTTAGCTTAGCCACAGCTCTTAGAGAAATACAGAGATACGAATAGTTGCGACGCGTCTCAAGTGCCGACATACCAATACTCAAATAAGGAAGATTCATTTGATCACATGAGTTAACAATTACATCACCCACGCGGCCTTGGAAACGTGTTTTGTCATTTTCGGTTATTTTTTCCTTATTTAACGTACGATCAAAATAGCGTGTTCAGTGAGGCGTACTTCGAAGTGTAATGGCTGAATTCTTCTTCATTTTTATGCCCCCTGAAGGGCTGTAATTATCGCGTGACGCGTAGCTACACGTTTTTCTTCCGATTCTGAGCAAACATTCGCCGTCGAAAACATTGCTTTCCTCATCCTCGCAATGAACTTCACGCGTTTGGTGCGCCTCGCATTATTCTGGGCAGTTTCATTCCATATTTCGAAGCTGAAGCCACACATCACTTGTAGGCGCTAAGGAAGCACTTGCAAAAGCGTGCAAGTGCATCCCTCTCACTAAAAGAACTATGTTTTTGCCGATGGTATGTGTACACCGTTGCGTAGGAGCGCCCAAAACCTGCACTTTCAGGGAGAAAATGTATGGACGTCCAACGGGTGGGTGCGAAACTGCCAATCACAAGTGAATGGTGCACGCTATTTCCTCATTTACACCCCTCCACACGAAATGACGAAGATAGGAGGGAAAAGTGTTCGCGCACAACTGCGTAGCCAGACTGGATGCGAAGGGGCTCCTGTGTTGGCGCAAGTGCAGTTGCGTATTTTGTACATCGCACACTTCCTTTGATTCATGTGCTTTCCCAACATTAACGTTTCGTTGTGTGCAACACTAAATTTCCCGTGCGCACGCGGGACCCTCTCATCTATACCGTCAGCCAGTTTTATGACATTTTATTACATGCCAGTAGTCGCACTTGTCGGCAATTGTAGAAGAAAGAAACCGAAGCACTAGGATGGCATACAGAAAAGAAGTGAAGAGAGAGGGTGATGTCTTACCGCTCCTACGCGTGCTCACCAAGGAACTTTTTCAGAGCCGGCTCGTTTACTGGCCTCGGTGGCTTGGTGAATTTCACACATAAAAGCTGAGCACGAGTCTGCAGTGTCATACCGATGTCACACGTGAACTTTTAATCGCGATCAGTGTCGATCCAGATTGACCAAGATCCAGATTAGGGGCTGCTACATGATCACTTTTGCTCACAATCAGGCGCGATCGGAATCAAGACTATCGCAATCCGCGCATCGCGATAAGCTTGAGCGATCTCGATTTTGCTGCTTTTGCTGCCGTCTGCACCCCCTAACTGAGCTTGTTGAAAGCACAATAAACAAGGAAATCCAGCATAGTTCAATGAAAACGCTTTAAAACAGCTAGATGTTTATAAAAAGGAAATTCTAGATCGTTTAAATTGGAACAATTTATAAAGTATTGCACATTTTAGGACTCGCATCGACCGCATGTAGTTACGGCAGAAACAGACGGCAAGCAGACGACAAGCAGTCGACCGTTGCCTTCAGCGCTTAGTTCAACTCTCGCTCTGTCGGAGCTGTTGGAGCACCTAGAAGCAAACTGATTATGAATGTCGCAAGCCCTTCGACTCCGTCACAACGTACGCACACTTCGTGGTAGAATGAAGAGATCTTTATAGTAGTTGACCGCTAGCAGGAACGACTGGAACAGACTTGAGGCGCCAGAAGTGAAACACTGGTGCGTACAACGAGATTGGCGCTTTGCTGCGACTACACGAATACGAGAGGGGGCCATCACAAAAAGAAAAAGCGAAAGTTAAGAATCTCATGCATCAATACAGGTAAGTACTAGGAAAATTTTATGTAGTGATGGATTTCCTAAATTATTATCGCAGTAGCCTGCAAAGTTTTTGACGTTCGAGCGGTTCTTGCACGAATAAAATTGCTGGTAAAGGGCTCTATAGATATACCGTACGTCGAGTTTTATCAGTGGATGTTTTTCAGCACACGCATGCCACCTGGGACATGTCATCAAACCCAAGCAAAAACATGATTAGCTTGGGTTGTGTAGCAGCGGTCATAAAGTTGATCGCGATCAAGAGAACTCATCCGGATCACCCTGATCGCGATTGAAAGTGTCAGTGCGACACCGGTATCAGTTACCACTGAACGCATTGATTTCGACTCATAATATTCAAAAATATTGTATCTAGCACAAAACGATAGGGCTTCTCTTATTACATGGACCCACTCCACGTAACCCTGCCGCCGCAAATATATTTTATGTCGTCGTAAAAATATTCTCAACCGTACTTTCTGGTTTCTTTAAATTTTACCGACTCAATGGTAATACATGGCCAATGGTCAGAACTCAATGGTCACTCAACGGTAGTACACGTATACAGCATGTCGAGCTATAGCTCCATATCGTTCTTAGCTTACTAAGCGCAAATTTTGTCAGCGTTTTATGAGATAGTATTTACTGCACACACCAGAGAATTTCCAAATATATAAGGCACTGCAACGGCGACGGTAATAAGCACGTGTTTCCTAGCATACGCTCATCATGGACGTTTTAAATCACTTTTAAAGTGCTCGAGAACCTAGGCAGTTGAGCCAAGGTCTATCACGTTTGACGCAGTATGTCCACTTCTACTTCAGCGTACTACCCTAAGAAAATGTACTAGGTGTTCTTCCGTACTTCGAAATATTAATGTATGATCGTGTACAACTTGCCAACTCCTTGCCAACCTTGCTAACCTTGCCAACTCCGAGGGATCTCTTGCGTACGTAATCTGAAAAGCTACCCATTCGCCCACCTAGCGGCATCACGCTAGTGTGGACGACAGTAACGGCATGCTTGGTTGTTCTGTAAGTATTCTTTTGTGTCAGAGGACTGATACTAGGCCAAGTATATTCCAAACCAAGAGGGTCTTCAAGCATTATCTGGCTTGCAGAGTTTTCGTTCACGGCACACAGCACCCAACAAAAACCAAGTTTCATCCAGTATACTTAATTTCTTTTTCATTTGATTATTGACAATGTTAGCGAGCTTCGAAGACATGTTTATTCAGAAGCAATTTTTTTCGTGGGGCACCCTAGCACTGCCTCAGCTAAGCCTCGGCTGCTTACCTGCATGTCGCTGGATTGAATCCCGGCAGCAGCGGCTGCATTTTAGATGGAGTCGATTATGCTGTAGGCCCATGTGCTCAGATTAAGGTGTACGTTAACGAACCCCAGGTGGTCGAAATTTCTAAATCTCTCTATTACAGCATCTTTCATAATCTTATGGTGGTTTTGGACGTTAAACAGCACATATCAATACAAATCGTGGGGTGCCCTATGCAGTCACTATGTTTCGAAACACAACTGTAAAACAAACCTCTATTTGAGTGTCGGCATCCTTATTTGAGTTTTTCTGGATACCACCAGTATTAATGTTTTGTCCGGTTTCCAATATCGAATATGCTTCATAAATTATCGCCATATAAGATACAGGAAAGGACGCCTCTGAAATGAAAATGTTAGCTGACCTTTTGTACAAACTATTCTAACACGAATGGAGTGGTATTTACAGCACTACGAAATCTATCCAGTATCCATGACCGGATTCAGGCGCGGCTATTCGTCAATCGATAACGTTGTTGATCTGGTGACATATGTTCAACACCAGAAAGCCTGTAAGAGACTGTGCGCCGCCCTGTTTCTTGACGTTAAGGGGGCTTACGACAATGTCACCCATGAAGCCATCCTTGGTGCTTTGGAAACAGTAGGTCTTGGTGGCAAGATATATATGTGGGTGTACAGCTACTTACAGCAGGGATCATTTTACGTGATGACAGCGAATGGCCCAACACCTGATTATTACAGCAGCCGAGGAGTTCCTCAGCGAGGAGTGCTAAGCCCTACACTTTTCAATCTAACTCTCATTGGTCTAGTGGAGCAGCTACCTAGCACTGCAGAACTTTTGTCTATGCTGATGACATCTGCATTTGGACATCAGGTGTGACAAGGCCTCAGCTTCGCGCCCGCCTTCAGAAGGCTGCTGCAATGACGTCACGCAACCTTCGTAAACAAGGCCTCGAAGTGTACTGCGGAAAATGTGCAGTGGTAACGTTCACGCGGAAACCAATGTCTGCTTACAGCATCTCGATTAATGAAGAATACATATCGTTCAGCAGAAGCCACAGGTTCTTGGGAATCATAATAGACGGAAACTTGTCATGAACTCCACACGTGAACTATTTGAAGAAGCGGCTGATCCCAACTATCCAAATGTTCAAATTTCTTGCAGGAAAGGATTGGGTCGTGCCCATACCATTCATGCTACTACTGTACAGAGTGCTGTTTATCGGATTCTTACGGTACAGCTGACCTGCAATATCTAACACCGGCAAGACCAACCTGCGCGCAGTTCAGAGCATTCAAGCCCAAGCACTCAAGATATGCCTTGGATTACCCCACAGTGCTTCAACGGCTGAAACCATTGCCATCGCTCAAGATCACTCGATAAAGAAGCATATTATTACCGAGACAATGCGCATGCACCTCAGGCATTATGCCAGGACCCCTTCTCACCACCTGGCGAGCCCAGCTGCTGAAAGGCCCTGCACGACATACGGCACTGTTGTCTACAAGCATCGTTCATCGTTTACTGAGACGTACGCAGCTGCTTCAAAGCCACTGCTTCCTCCTTGGAGCTTGAGCCGGCCGCGAGTTCACTTAAGGATTCCAGGAATGAGGAGAAAATGGGACTTACCGACACATGCCCTGAAACAACTGAGTATTCCTACTGAAACAAAACTACAGTAACCACGTGCACTTTTACACGGATGGCTCTACTACGCCGTCTAATTCAAGTGGAGCAGTGGTTATGCTATCACAAGGGGCAACTCAGTGTTTTAAGACTTCACATGTGAAAACGTCAACGACGGCAGAACTCGAGGCTCTGCGCAATGCACTGGAACTCAACAATTCAGAAGAAAGACCAGGCTGTGTCTTCTGACTCAAAACCAGTGTTACAGTGCCTGATATCAGTTCTCCGACGCGGATGCCACGACCAGTTGACCTACCAAACCATGAAACTTCACCACCTTTTAATACAAAAAGGCCACGACATCGTCTTTCAGTGGTTACCTAGGCATAGTGCTATAGGCGGCAATGATTCTGCAGATCATGCTGCTCGCACGTCACATAAAGAAGCGAACAGCGTTCCGATTCCGCTTTCAAGAGCGGATGCGGCGAGGCAGATTCGTCAACTAGCCCGCAGTCTCACACTGACTGAGTGGAACACACCAAGCATACGACGTAAAAGACTGCACGAGCTTGACCCTTCACTACAACTCCGGCCTCCACCCTGCCTACATCGACGTGCAGCTTCGCTTCTCTATC
Organism: Rhipicephalus annulatus; assembly: GCA_013436015.1. Lineage (NCBI taxonomy): Eukaryota > Metazoa > Arthropoda > Arachnida > Ixodida > Ixodidae > Rhipicephalus > Rhipicephalus annulatus. The sequence goes on from WOVY01014348.1 coordinate 1,919,529, forward strand.
GTCTTTGGCTGGGAGTTGCTTTCACGAAAGCTTATACTACGTTAATCGGAATTACTGACTGCGGTGTGCGATGTTTGCGGCACCGACGAAAATATCGAACACCTGCTGTGCCATTGTCCTCGATTTGCCTCAGATAGACAAGTACTTGCTAACGCGATGCGGCGACTGGATGATCGGCCTCTTTCTGTGCAGGTGTTATTACAGCAACGTCCACACGCCTCGACAGCCCACAAGGCAATGAAAGCCCTGCAGTGTTTTCTGAGAAAGACAGGCTTGTGTGAACGCCTCTGACATGCGGTAGAGTTCTACACGCTGCAGTGAAATTACTGTCAGTGTCTCCCCCACCCTTTTTTTCTTTTCCCTCTCTTCTCTCTTTCTCGTCTTTCTTGTCCTCTTCCCTAATCCCCCAGTGTAGGGTAGCCAACCGGATGTCTTTCTGGTTAACCTCCCTGCCTTCTCCCTTTTGTTGCTTCCTCCCTACTCCCCCTACCCCACTTCCGCTTCTACCTTCAGTGTATATAAGCACTTGCGCTACAAAATATCATGACCACTTCCCACTTGCTGAACTGAGTTTCTGAATTTTGGCGTGGAAGACAAAGCCTCTTAGAAATCGTCTTAAGCAGACAGCATGTTCACCATGGACAAGGTATAGCTTACAAAGTAATTGTCTTCGGGAAGAACTACACAGCTTCATTGTTTTTTATCACGGACACTGTTTAACTGGAAAGCAAGTGCAGTGTATAGGCAGTATTCGTATCAGCCTTTCCACTCGTAGCCAGTTCCGATACACCCAAGCCCTGTGTCCACACCCAGGCTGGTGAGCGTCATATCGCGCAAAGAAACCCTGCTTATTACAAATCGGGGTTGCCGGCATTGTGTGGGTGCCGTATTACCATCACGCATCGTCATTACCGAGCCATCGGAAAGGGTGGGACGGTCTCCGTGCATCACAATGGTCGAGGGAATGTGAGTGAGTGGACGGCACTCACGTGCGCCGCACAGCGACGAGAGCGGAACGCATGGGATGCGCCGCACGCCCGGCGGGTCCCCTGAATACGTAGTGAAGAAGCCATTGTGATTACAAGTGGTGTGGGCGGCCGATGGTGAACGAGGCAGCGGGCACTCCCCTTGCGCAGCGATAGCAATTTGGTATAGCACGCGCTGCTTCTTCCCCTGAGAATCCGGACCGCTGTTGTGCCAGTATTCATTCCATAACATATTCCCCTTCCCTCGTAAGAGGCAGCTGAGTGAGGTGAGTTAATGAACGGAGCACCGTAAATGACCACCTCAACGTGCCGTGCCCGCAAGAGGCGCGTTCGCACATTTTTCCAATGAGAATATAGAGTGGGCACTGGGATCGAGATGACCATATTTATCGTTCATTGTTACTAACTGTGGATGCTCCTGGGCTTTTGCGCACCACGTGATTCAAGGAAACAGAAACGGTCGAAGCATAGACGAGTAGGTGATTCCTTAATTGTATTAGCCAGTAGCCACATTTTCAAAGATCTACGTTACAGAAATATTACTACTACCATGTGCCTGATTCATTGTCTTTACTACGACGCTTTATAGAATATTATCCACAAGGGCGGTATAGCAGATATGGTTCTCGACTGCTGAACTGCAGGTCGCGGACCGAATCTCGGCCTCGGTGGTCATATTTTGGTTAGTGGCGAACATGCTTGAGGCCCGTGATTTAGGTGCAGGTTAAGGAACTCGAGGTGGTCGAAATTTCCTGAGCCCTCCACAAGAGTATCTCTCATAATCATATATGATAGCTTTAGGATGTTAAACACCTACAATTATTATTACATATATAAGGCATTATGGATTAGATACTTCGAAACTATAGCGTAAAACATAACCTTGAGACATCGTATTGTGCACTAAGCAAAGCTTGCTTTTTTGCAAGAACGCTATCATGTTTATCATGCTTGATTATCGATGGTCGGTCGGGATACAGCAATGGGCGCTTCAGTGACACCTTTGCGAAGGTATACATGTTGCGTAGATCGAAGTTTACCCAATATTTCTGTCATTACCTAATATAACTCACTGCTAATAGTGCATTATTAGCGATATCGCCTTCCTCTAGAATTGTGGTGTAATAATCTGCGCATTACAAAACTTACGTATGTAGAAACTTAGGTTGTGCAGCCAAGCGAAAAAAAAGGAAGTGGCATGCACTGACTTTCCTTAGCTACGAGCATCGATGACCTCTACGCTCACTTTTCCAACATCAACGCAACCGTGCCATTCCTACGAAGTTACAAATCAATTCAGCTGCTCAGAGAGACCACAAGCTGTGTTTCTTTATGATTCGTAAAGATTTGTGCTACGTATACACGGCACAAGAACCATCTTGTTTGCTCCGGTGGGCGACAAGTTGCCGTGGACGACAGGTCACTGCCCCGGCATGCTAAGATGAATGATCTTCAGCGCCAGGACACGAAGCAGTGGCTGTTCTGAATATGAGGCGGAGTGATGCGGAGTTTCCCGCCAGTCGAGCGTGCACTCGTGCTTCAAACTATAGACCGTGTAGTCGTGTATCTTGTGCAACTCTTTGCCCAAGCGTATACGTCTGGCTGCACTGCGCTACGGGCCGCAAACACGAGCCTGCTTTCAACGTGTTCTTTCATGCATGCGAGCTACTCATAATGTAGGTTTCTGGATGGGTCTTGCGTGGGCGGGCTTTGCGTATGGTAGCAAAGCGTAAGTATCCTTAGAAGTACATGTTCTGCTGAACACGTAAAGCAAAGCTTTCTAGGCAGGGACACCTTGAAGTCAATACCTTGTTAAGGCAGTGTACGATATACGGTAAAATTTTCCGAGCCAGAAAAGGTGTGTTTAGAAATCTGGAACGGTAAGTGAGCGCTGTCTTCCTTCACAGAGATAAATTGAAGACTGCGACAAATTTAGACTGTATCATTAGTGTCTGTGAAAACGAGGTTCATGGGGAAGTTGAGATTGTAGCGACCCACCAAAAATGAAAGCGAAAAGTGAGTTCCCGCGTGAAAGCAGTGCCTACTGAATAGTTGGAACACTGCCACTAACATGCACGTAAAAAAAAGGGCCGCGTGTGTTCTTTCAAGTTTCATTGTGAAACTGTTGTTCAGGATGTGCTTCTGTAATATTACCGCCACACATGAAGGTCAAGAACATTTTGGTAACATAGCACACCCACCGCGAGTATGGGTCGACCGCTCACTGCGACAACACCCGAGGAGCATCGCGCTTATGAAGAATACCAACAAGGGCAGAGATGATGGTGCGCTAACTATCAGTGATGTAAGAAAGTGTCTGGACGTCTGAGAAATGCTCTTCTTTTACTAAAAAAATTGACTCTTGTTTGCTTAACTGACTGTATGAACAATTGATATTTAATGTCTCTTCTGGTGGTTTTCGTAGACCTAGTTCCATTTCGTCGGTTTAACCAGTCCTTAAAACACAAAAATTAGCTGACAATAAGTGCTCGAAGCATATGTGCATGTGTTACTTTTGTATGCTTCTAAATTCACACTGTTTTCCACCAATTTTTGTATCAACACACCCACATAAGTATCGACCTAATACTTAAAACAAAACAAAACAGTTACTTGTATGTCCAGGAATCTGTAGCGTGCGAAAAGACTCCTGGCACGCTTCTTATAGTTTGGCTAGCTGTCGTTATATTCTGTAACGATCACCAACGACGCTGTCTGGTCAGCGGGCCTGCAGCTTGTCCCCCGAAAATCATCGCGGTCGTCTTCTGTGGCGCCATCCGGAGCACCGCCGGACGGTCGTTACAGAAATTGCGTGTGCGAATAAACAACCGGCGGGGATGCGCGCACAGCCGGCAGACGAGAAGGTGCGCGGAAGCTCGACTGTGCCCATTGTCGGCGCTGGCAACAATGGCGCGGTCTTCCTTTGTGGACGGCGGTCTTTGGTGCGGCTGAACAATGGCGCAAGTAAGAGAAAAGGAGAAACGCCCCCGTTTCCGCCACCCGCGCGTCGCGACCCATTACGTCCTTATCGCGTAGACACCGTGTTTCGCGGTGTAGCAGCCTGCCTCCAAGGACGATGCGCGCCACCACCGTCGCTGCGGCTTTGAGTGAGAACGGCGGTAAAGACGCGTCCCGTCGCGTCGTGGCGTCTTGTCCCACATTGGGACATTGATGCGTTGTTGGGCTCTATGTATAATTACGGCTGAATTAGAGTGCTCGTTCGAAGTATTGAGCTGTCGGTCATTATGTCCAGGCGTTATGACCGTATACACGACGCTCGCGCGTCATCTTTAAGGGCGACACTCATTCGACGCAGATTGGTGGCGCCATCTCGGAGACCATTCACATTGTCTTTTTTTTTCTGTTATATGAAAAGTGCCTGGGGTGCGCTATGTGTACTTCACTCACTGAAACAAAACTTAGAGACTCCACGTAGCACTGCACTGCGTAATTTTACCGTTACTGTGAAAATGAAGTATTTTAAAGAGCGTGGTACGGCAGACGTCATAATAGTTGTAAGAGTTTTAGGTCCCGAAACAACGACAGGATCATAAGAGACGTCATAGTGAAGGAGATTTGGAAGATTCGACAACGTGGCGTTCATTAAAGTGAAGCTTATTCTGAGCACATGATTGTTTAGCATTTAACCACTATCAAAATCTGGCTGTTGTGGCCGGGATTCGATACCGCGACCTGCGGGTCAGCACAAGACAACTGAACTCAAGCTGTGAAATTTTTCAAGTATAGGCAGGCGTTGCTTCGATACTTCGACTGTTTCACGCGTGTGCCCATGAAGTTTATGTCTCGTGTGATCGGTTGCCCTCTAAGAGGTCTGTTCAAATAAGACATAACAAAAGAACGGTAACTTTTTCATAAGAAGATGACGTTTAATGAAGCGAATGATAAAGAGATACACAATGCATTTTTATCGCAACTTTTTTAAAAGAAGAAGTGAAAAATTAAATCCGCATAGTTTGTTCATTTCAAAACGAACAGGCACCTGTTCTGGTAATCTCAACGTCTATTCACGTTTGCAGAGTCCTTTCTTGCAGGGCAGTTTCATATATAGCTCATTGAGGTATATATTAAAGTTATATATATGCAATAAAGGTCTTGTTTCTGAGAGATAACGTCCAAATTGAGCAGGTCGCTACACTTTCACTTTGGTGATTCTTTCCGAGTGCAGCCTTTCGGAGCACACGAGCCTTCTCCTGCACGCAAAGTGTGGCATCCCGGCGTGTGATTACGTCCAGTGGCATAGTCGTAGCCAAGTGCAAATGATACATGCACTCCGGAGATCTTTGCAAGTATTGGACGAACAAGCACACCATATCTGTTCGATGAGTGCGCGTTTAGCCTTCTGTGGATCTCGGCGTGCCTCGGCCAAGGGCACGAGTCACAAACAGGGGACTTGAGCACCTTGAACGCCACTTTTTTTTCTAGTTCACGTTTAATAGCGCGGTTCCGCAGGCGTGTAGCCTCGCGCGCAATGCTCGTACTTCTTAAATCCATAGAAGCCCCGCGCCTCCGCGTCGTCGTATTCAGAACCATCCACCGACGCGACCCCTCTGGTCCGCATAGCCCTGATCTCCGTAGCGGTTCTCGCAGTACCCCGCGTGTAAGCCGCCGTCAGCACCGTCTTCTTATTATTCGGCACAGCGTCGTCCGGGAACGCCACTACGATGGCTCCCGGCTTGATGGTCATCGGCCCGTACAAAATGATGGCCGTGTAGCCAATGAAAGCGATCACTGACATAGAGTAGCCAGGTATCCACAAGTACACGATGTCAAAGTTGAAGCCCAGCACTACCATGACGCTGCCGCCGACGAAGAGGAAGAAGGCGAGTATGAGTGCGAACTTAGAGCGTCTGTTAGGTTGAAATTTGGCCGGCTTGATCTTTACGAGCGATTCAAAGTCCTTGAGGTCAAATCCAGACGGCGGCCCGGTGACGTTGGTGAACATGATGGAGGCGGTGTAGATGCCAGCGCCCAGGGCCATCGCGCACAATCCGGCTAGAGTTCGGTAGTGCCTCTGCGACGCCACGCCAATCACTGCGAAGGTGCCGCCCGCTGCGAAGCACAAAAATGCGATGGCCAGTACCAGCCGACTCGTCTGCGAGATGCCGTATTGCGCCTTGAGCGGATCCTGCATGCTGCGTTCTGCGGGAGACAAAATGGTCAAACAAAATAACACGTTTGTATCAAGGGATGAGTCAAGACAAATGCAGTAACAGTACTGTTGCGAGCATACATCAGTGACATTGTTTCAGGCAGCTGTGTTGCTGCTTTCTAAATTTTAGTGATTGGTGCACTAAGTGTTTGTGAATGTATTAGCGATCTCGCTGAAAACTGTACTCCTACCAAGTGCAATTAATTTGGGGATATGCATTATTTTACGACTTTTCTCTGTTTATGTACTGTCCACCGGCAGCTGAATGACGGCGAATTTTTCGCCATTTAAAGAAGGTCTGGCATCTTGTAGAGTAAAATATTTGGTGACGCATGTGTTGAAACATATAGTCAGCAAAATTACCTTCTAAAAAGTGGAATCAAAACTGAGCTTCAGCAGCAAAAAATGACTCAAAAATTATTCAGTTATTTTGTTGTTGTTAGTTGGTTGCGTTCCCAGTAATTGCTGATATTCCAGGTGAAAAGCTTGCTTCTCAGTGACCTAAAACACGTGCTGCGCAAACTTGAGAAATAACTCTCTATCTATTTTTTATTGGTTTTTTTAAGCCTACAAGTTAGCTGTGCTTCGAAGCGCGCCAAATGAACAATCAGCGCCTATTGCCTGACACAAGACGATAGTTGTTGTAGCTAGACGTAATTGAGATGGTATCACTTCGTACGGATCCGTATTCTTGTCGAGCTCTCTTCGCATTCAAGCAGTTGAGTTCCACCAACGCCATTTCCGTAATTATAATTTAAGTGAGCTGCGTATCTGAGAGGGATATATAGATACACCATTCCAACAATATCTACACTTTTACTAACTTCGCAGCTACCCCCTCTCTCATTAGGGAAGCTCTCAATTGCGCCATAGCAGCACCAAGTAAATGTGCGTGCCTCTCTGGTTACAGCATGTCAAGCAGTTCACTCTGAGAAATACTTAGAACTTCTTTTATGTGACATTTGGGTGATGTGCAAACGATTGCCATTAACGAAGGGAAATTATCGGAAGCCGATATTTCGTGTTTGGAGTGACCTCGTTTTAGCCTAAATTTAAATGGACGGCCCTCCGGCTTGCTCTCCCGCCCCCTCCCAGAAGCGTTTTTATTCCACTGCTTTTTTTTAAAAATTGGTATCAGTCTCAACTACCCACGCACTAAATAAATGACAATACTCCTTTGGTACTCCTTAAGCATGGCGTAATGTTTCTAATGTATACGATCCCGTTTATCTGCTGCCTATAGGTCTTCCATAAAAAGCTCTCTTCGGAAACTTTCACAACCTTTCTTGAAAGGTCCCTCATATCATATGCAGCAAACTTCACGTTTTATAGCCTTGTCTATAGTGCGCAGAACACGCATGAAAACGGCTCAGAATTCATTAGGTCAAAAGATTGTCAATGAATCGGCAGTTAATGTAGCCTAATGGAGAAGATGTGGGCTAGATATATCCATTGATTTTTGTTGCTCCAGATGAAGTGACCCTCTGGCTACGACACGTGTCTCATTAATGATGAATTTGGTACCCACATGCACGCAAGTTTTGTATCCGTACCTACAATCTGGTAATTTAGAGCTGTATACCTTGAGCACTCCTCAGTACCATGCAAAAAATACGCGACGAAAGTGATGAACGATATAAAAGAATACAAAGAAGTGCGTAATATGGGGTAGGTTGAATACACCAGAATTGCTTAGGTCATCGTTTATAATGAGAGAACGCCAAATTGATTTCGAGCAAGTGTGCTTGCTTTCCCCATATGATAATCAATAAAGCCGGTCACTATCTTTGGGTTGTTCGTGTGCCTAAATTATTCAAAATAGCCACGTAGAATATACTTACTCTTCAAAGTGACTTGTATGTTCAAAGCTTGCATAACCAGTCATTGTAACCCCAGCGCGTAATTTATGGAATTGTAGAGTGAGTGATTTTGTGCCTTTCTGCAGTGATTTAACATCCCCCTTTCTTGCCAGGTTCATGACTGAACACTTGAGAGAGATGAACACACACAGTGCTGTTTTTACACATCGCATGAGGTAGCATGCGAACTTATACGATGTGTCTGACATTCTCTGGCCTTATTTGGGAGTTGGGCATTAAGGATCAATCAATGAATAAAGGATTCAGTCAATCAATCAAAGCTTTGCACGTTCTATAAAAAATTGGCTACAGTGCTTCTAAACCTAAAGGCGTCCCCTTTATACTGCACAAATTAATATTAATGCACCACCATTCATGTCACTACAATTAGTACCAAACTAGGTGCACTGCAAGTTTCAGACAGGTTTGAACAGCATCCAACGCATTTAAATCGGTCAGAGTGGTCAGTCTAACCATTATATCGGAGGTACCATCGTACTGTATTACTCATTGAACACGAAGCTATTCAGTCACTTGACGCACGAATATAGTTCGTTGCTGCCGCTGTCAGAACTGTGTTGTCGCTGGAAACATTTTTAAGACATGACTATTTAACGAAACATCCGAAAAAGCAGCGCTTGAGTTTTTAAAGTTAACCTAAAATCACGGCGCGAAAACTTTTCAGCTTTCGGAACTTTTCAGCTTCCATGGTGCTGATTACGCTATGGCTTCGCAATACACTTCGCAATACCTTCACAATACCCGCCACCTAAAGTAGCTCCCACAAGAGGAGGCTGCATGGCCGTTCAATTTACTCACAGTGAGCGCAAGGAAGTACGGCGACTTGTCATGGCGTCGCGTTTGCCGAATGTTCACGCGGACGTTGAGGACATCGGCACGACTGGGCCCTGTTTGTGCCCAGACGAAAAAGCCCAGCTGCGAGTAGCCATAATGTTTTCACTTCGTCTTCAACACATTTGGACGCTAGTTGAGTAGAAGTCGATTGCAATGGACTAAAAACGAATATTGAAGCTCAGGTGTGGGATGACTATTGGAATGACCAGAAAAGCATCGAACGAATGCAGATGTTGTAGAGAGAAATCACCAACGTTTTTACACCAATCCATTTTTTTAGTTTATTTTTTTAGAACTCACACAAGAAAAGACAAAGAAAATCATAATTATGGTTTTCGCACATGTCGAATACCCACTACATGAGATGAGTAATTAAGAATCGTTTTATAAATGTAATTCATTTACGAGGTTACATGCGCTTTTGTACCCCACGAAAAGGTTTCCAAGGCCTCCAGTGTTTCATCAGGCATTTGGGGCCTTTGCTTTAGAAAGAAAGGCACACGAGAACCTTAAAAGTTGGCATTTTGTGCATCATCGTAAATTGCATGCCAGCGCAAGCGCATGTCACCAGAACGTTTCGTGCACAGTCCCCGAAGACATATATGACCAAGACAGTTTCATAGAGCCTTGTCAACAACATAGTGCCAATTCAAGAGGCACAGTCTTTGAGAAAATTATGACGTCATGGAGTAATAAACGTGCTCAGCAGACAGATGTAATTTATTCTAAGTGCACAAGTCACCTCATCAGACCTGTGTAATATATGAGATTCTACAAGAGGGCTCGAGATCGTGGTAGTCCGAATGAAAACCAGCCAGCTGAGCAACTGAAATCAAGATATGCGTCATTACTATGAGACGTTCCACTGGTTAACAGTGCCAGCGTTAGTTTTGCATGGATACAGAAATACTAGAGTAAATTGTTGGTAGAAAACAGCACGTGTGATGCATAACGTGTGTTCGACGGCCACGTTAGTCAGGCCTAGGGGCACAAATTAATCATGTTGTTTTCATCGCTTCTTATCGAACTGTAAAATGCACTGATATTGTTGCGTGAGCGGCAACGTCAAACCCAAAGCTGTTACAATTTCACTTCAATGAAAAAATCACACTCGTATCGGACTATAGGGTGACATACAGCGGCTGTTTTTGTAATTGAAAGTGACGCTTCATCACATTAGTGTGACAACATCGGCCATGCGTTTTGATTGGTTCGAGCGCAGCACGTGACATTATTCATGGCTGCACTAAAACTCGGACAACATATCAAAAGTACACACGAAAGGCGCAAGCCGTTCATTGTGTGCATTGCACCCCTTGTGTTTACGTCTCATCTGTTGCCTATGTTTTTAGCGCAGCCAAGAATCAAGTTTCAAGTTTGCGACAATTAACTGGCCCAAGTGATAGCGTTATCACTGCAAGTGGTGCTCAATATTTACACAGTCCCAATATAGGCCACACTACTGTGCGCAGAAAAATTGTAAACGCGCTCATTATACTTCATCAGATACAAAATATTACATCAGAAAGAAATTTCTGTTTTTAAATAACAAATCATAAAAACTTTTTTCACATTTTCACCCTAAGAGCGCTGCACAACAGGTCCTAACGAAGCGAGTATTCATATAGATAAATGATTTTCTCACCGCGCATGGTGATTGGAAGCGGCCTTTGACCTCAGTGGGAGAGTGAAATACAAAAAGGAACGTTTCTCCTCCTCGTCTGCTGGGGTTTCAAAGTTTAAAGGCTAACAACTTCCGTTACCGTGTTCCGATTTCGATTATTTGTTTTCGCATTCGTGTCAGCATTTGGCACTGCAGGAACTTCAGCGTTGCAGAATTCAGACGAAAAAGCGTCGCAGGGCTTTTCTGAGAGGAGACCTTTCAGCTCACTCCCACTTGGTTGCCATCGCATTTCTACAGCTCATGAGAACTAAAGCTCCTATCACTTGCGTTTTTTACAGCATAAGCACTTATGAGATCACACCACGGGTAACGCGCGGCGTCTTAGTTAGCCGCCGCCGCCGCCGGTGTTCGTAACCACTATCGCATGAAATGTGAAAGAAAACTGCAATAAAAGAAATGTGGCAGATTCCACGTACTTGGGAACCGACGTTATGCGAAGCATGCGGAAGGATGGTGAGTGTGAAGCACTATAGAAATTTCACGAAGATTAGCGTCTATTTGAAAAGAAGTTCCGAGACCTGGCGTAGCTCTGTGACAAAGTGGCATTCACACCTGGGTCCACTGCGTTCCAGCTCTGTATAATACAACTGAGCCACGCCAGTGCTTCGGATTCATCCACAAACTTGCCTTAGGCAGGCTTGATGTCGGAAAAAAAATTGCGATGATATGAGTATTAAAGTGTTTTAGAACAGCAAAAGAACTACCAGGCGTCACACAATTCGAATTGCATAACGAATGGGTCGTCCGATGCTCCAACCCATTACAAAACCTCCTTCTTGGTCACGAATTAACTGTGGCGCATATTATCTATGGCATCGTGGGTACCCAGAAAGCGTGCTTCTGTTGCATTTACCCAAAGAGTGTTTACAAAAAGCTCTGAAAGGCTGCTTTTCAAATTTTCGCTGTGACTGAGCTGCGGGTTGCGCGCAGGCCTGGTGATATTTTTTATTTAATTTCGAACGCTTACCCTTAAGTATACCAGAACATGGTGTCATATAGATATGGTGTCATATAGGTGTTTTTTGTACGTAACCGCTCTGATCACATTTGTCATTACTGTGAAATGTTGGTGTCGGGTCTGTTTAGAGACGCAAGTATTGCCAAATGAGCAACCAAGTTTCTTTTTTCTTGTTTTTTTGCTTATTACTTATATTTATAGGCCAGCCGCCTCGTGAAAAATATATAAATGCGAGGTAAGTCACTTTTTCTGAAAGGTTTTGGACAACATTCAGCTCATGCCCCCTTCTTTCTATGGAATACAATATCCGAATTTATGCCTCCTTCTACACAGCTTTCTCCAATTTGATATTCTTATATTCGTTTGCCTCGATGCCTGGTGGAAAACTTGAAGTACATCTTATTCGCGTGCTCGCATACTTATTCGTTATTTTTTCTTTGTTCATTACACAATCTTTCTCTGGTGAACAGCAAATAAATACGCTTTGGAAGTGGTTTTCACGTTTCATATAGCCTTGGCTTCTTATTTCAGTAGGAAAATATTGCTATGTTTTCAAAGAAACAACAAAAAATTTAGCACTCACAAATTGAAAGCGGTTATCTTACTATGAAGAAACATAAAGCCGTTGGCGCAAAAATAGCAACACAGCGGTTGGGTACAGGTAGCGTTCATACGAACTTATCTGGTACACATTACACCGAGTGCTCAATTGGTTTTATAGCGAAAGCTGTTCTGAGATCTGAACGTGGGTCACCTGCGCTGTGGTATACATAGTTGTGTGCCACCGCTGCCGCAACCGCCGGTGTCCGTAACCAGTACAGCATGAAATAAGAAAAAAAACTCTGAATATAAAGAACCCCAAGGACACACTGAGATTCGGACCCGGGTCTACCGCATGCCAGCCCAGTATTTTACCACTGATCCACACCAATGCTTGCAACTCGTTTCTAAACTGGACTTAGGCAGGCCATATGTCGGGAAAGGAATCACGGTAATGTGAGTAATAAAGCGTTTCATAATACGAAAGGAACAACCAGGCGTCACAAAGAGGGAATTGCGCAACGAGTACATCGTCCAATGCTCAGCCCATTAGAAAACTTGTTCTTGATCACCTATTAACTGTGGCGCATACCAACTTCCACCATACATTTCTTATCGTCGTCAGCCACTGCATAAAATGTTTAACATTCTTGGCAAGTGTGTAGCGGATACCACACTTCTCCAAAGAATGACGAAGGATAGCATAGTGAATGCTGGGCTTCTACACAAAAATTATGATTATTTATAGTGTAGAGGGTACCCAGCAAGTGGCAGCAGTTACCCAAATAAAAGGCTCAGCGTGGGCCTGGCATTCTGTAGTATTATTCTTAGTTAATATATGCGTCTTTTATTGTAATATACTAGAAGAGCAGCACGCTACATTCGATTCCTCTGACTTCACGTGCACATGCAAGGAGTGACATGGATCGGCGAAGACACCAAATAACAGCATTTTATTTTCATATAGTCTTCCAGTAATGGTGCTACTTTGAAGAATGATGTGCGTAAAGTGTCTTCGTGACTTGCTTGTCTTTCGAGGCAGGAAGAAAATGGGCCGCAGGGCTTTTTAGGGGCGAAGGTCCTTAAGGCCTAGGCTGAGCGTCCCGTCGTAATCGTGCATATATGCTGAATTTGCAAATGGTATGATACTAGAGGACGTTACTTGTAGTATGATCAATAATAAAAATCGTAGCATTTCTATGGAGTGAGTAATGATAAGTGGTGCGAAGCATCCGTCAGTCCATCCGCGCTTCCGTCCGTCCATTCGTTCTTGCTTTCATCCATTCATCCATCCTCTCATGCGTCCGCCCGTTCATCCCTGCGTTCGTCCACCCGTTCGTCCTCGCGTTCGTCCGTGTGTCCATCTGTCCATCCGTTCAGCCGTGCGTCTGTACACTCGTGCATACGTTCATGTGACTATCCTACCGTCCGTCCGTTCATGCGTCTTTCCCTGCATTCGTCCATGCGTCCACCCGTCCGTCCGTTCATCAGTGCGTCAGACAGACAGACGACGGACGGACGCGGCAAGCGGATGACTCACGGTTGGCTGACGAAACCCCCCGAAGTTTCGCCTTACTCGTCATCATTCACTCCGTGATTATGCTGTTATTTTTTTTCTTCCCTATGTATTTGTTCACCGAAATGCGCATGAGTTCCTTGTTTTACAGTCTGTAAACTTTCGTTGAATCCCTTTAACATTCCTTAAGGCACGTGAAAAAGTAATATTACTGTGACCCACTGACTGAAGTTTATTACGTTGCCGTAGATATGGGAAGCTTGAAGTAGTCTGTCAAAAAGAAAATAACGGAAACAACGTCTCAGCAACAATGCTGTAGCACACGTGCCAATCGTTACGAATGGCTTACCGCGTGCGATATTTACTCCTGCACCCGGAATAACAGATCGGGAGTGCACAGAAACACTAAAGTTTTCGGTAACTAGCACATCAAGCGATAACCAGGAGCCCATTTTGAGACTGCGTTTGAACGCGTAAAACGTGGGCACATGCTTCACGTACTCGCTGTATACCCTACAACAGCAAGTAGTCCATAGTACACCATCATACCATAACTATATAGAAAATATATGAGTTCGAAGCAGCATGGTAGAAATATCCGAAATTATCGGGATGATCGTTGCTCTAATTATGGCTGTACTTTCATGCAACTTCTTTTATTTCTTTGTGCATTCTCCGGTAGCCGATTGCGACCATATCCTGAGAGAGATCCACTGTTAGAGCGTTATTCCATTTTACGCACTCCTCGGTAAATTTTATCGCTGTTTCTCCTGGTATTAGTCGGCTCCCACGCAAGTATTGCTAATTTCGAGGGCTAGTGTGTTTCTACTTCTACACAGCTCCGCCTATACTAATCGAACATACTCTTCCTCATTAATCGCTGCATTTTATTAGTGTGTCTTTTTCACTTTTTTCACAGAGCTTCTGATAGGCCCAGACTTTCACAGTACTGCCATTCGGCCACGTTTTATTACCGTCCCTTTACATGCTACTGTGTCGTGGCAATCGGTCCCTTCGTCGTGAACTTTGCTGCTGCAGGCGAGCACTTGTACAATCATGCGAATAAGCCTTGCTACGAGGGGCTATAACATTTGAACGAAAAACATTATGAAGGCTAAGCATTCCTTTGCGTATTTTTGTAGGCATATTCGCTTTCTAAAACTTTTAGAAACTGTGTACGAATACACACTTGATGAAGGGCTTCCGCCGTATTTGGCAACTTTCAGTAGCGCCACAATCTAAAAGCATCGTGTGACGGTATCATTCCTTCAGCCCTTTGGATTGCTCTATTCGAGAGCGTAGAGGCTTCCTTCGCGCATGCAATTAACTTTCCGTCTTTGCTTTTGTTTACCCTGTATATCACTTACTTTTCATGTCATAAAACAACAACATTATATTGTTCGCTTTGTTGCCATGAACGCTGCAGAGATGCTCAGCGTGATAATTTGTTTGGAATGACAAAATTAACGTTTCGTTTTGTAAAGGAACGTGCACCAAACAGGAATAGGAATATGAAAGACACTGGATTTGTGGGATTTAACGTCCCAAAACCACCATATGATTATGAGAGACACCATGGAGGGCTCTGGAAATTCTGACCACCTTGGATTCTTTAACGTGCACCTAAATCCGAGCACATGCCCCGCCACGGTGGTCTATGGGCTAAGGTACTCGGCTGCTAACCGGTAGGTCGCGGGATTGAATCCCGGCTGTGGTGGCTGTGTGTTTAAGGGTGTGTGTTTAACTTCTGACTGCGTTTCCTCAAGCCAGATCTTTCTTTTGAGTATTGGTGATTGACGTATTTGAAATAACCCTCCAATTTGCACGAACGAAAAGCAAGAAACATGCCGTCAAAGTTGCCCCTCAGTTTGATGGACGTGAAGTTAAGACCTCCCATTCTTCTTACTGCCATATTATAGCAAAACTGTGCCGCATGCGAGTATTACCATATCTCCCGCTGAGGCATCGCTGATGCCAAGCGTCTGACGTGGGATTTTTTTCCCCTTGTCTGCGGTAACTGACATGTTGGAGCTTGTGCTGCCAATATGACACCATGAGAAACATTAATGGCTGTAATTTTTCGGAACACGTAAGTTCGCTGTGGTTATGAACGGTTTCGCTCTATTGCATTTAAATTTAGTTTCCAGACCGGGTATTATAAGTGGGTGAAGTAGCCACACCGGCCACAGTCTGAAATACGGGTCGATAACAATCGACTGGGTGAATTAGTGAGCCAAAGTACAGATTATTTTTAGCCTGAAAATATAGCCAGATGCCTGAAAAGCCTGAAAGCCTTATTTTTAGCCTGAAAAAATAACTGCCAGATGGCGCTCGTGTCTAACGTGCCTCGATGCGCTCGTTCGCCTCTGCTACACGCTCGAGGCACTCTAACGCAGCGCTTCCAGAATACCATGCACCAATTTTAATGCGCAGAACATCAAACTAACGTTTTTTTTCACTCTCTCCAGACGCAAGACTATCGTCTTTCGACGACAATCGCAGTCTAACATGCAGATTAGGGGTTAATTGTTTGACCTTTCTGTCTTCTAATAAATTACCTCCCTTTCTTGGTGGTCATTACAGCTTTCGCATGTTTCACTTCCCCGCTTGATTTTGTCTGCAGCATCATGTGGCACAAAGATTAAATCCCGCCAAAGCAAACTCGTGTTTGAAGTTCAAACGGCTGTATTATTGTGTTTGGTACGATACGTGCTTTATCGGAGCAACAAACGTCACCCCGTCTCCTCTGTTGTGTCTCCAGGCGACCCATTCTATTGCTATCCATCAAACGAGAGCAATACTATTTCCTCCCACGACCGTTTTCGTGCGCAGGCAGATACAGTCGTGCCCTGCGAGGGATGTCAATTTCAGTCCAAAAACTGTCTCACTTCCGGGCGGCTATCCCTGTTTTTTATACATACATTGTTTCCGAAGAATTGAACTTCAATAAAAGTCATTACCTGTTCGACATAGGGCGCACGTTTCCGTTTTCTGTTTCGCCAAAGTTTCAATCCATAGCTCAGAAAAAGCGAAATCATTCTATAGGTCCCTCGGGACAATTCTTGTTAAAAGTGCAGCAAAAACAATTCGAGTACGGCGAACAGAGTACGCCACGCAGGTGAAAGGTTAGTTCGGTGGTTTCGTTTTGTCTATACACTCGTTCCGATGTTTTGCCTCTTAAATATGCTACGGTAGCAAACACACCGCCTTCACAGCCGTAACGGAGGCGACTGTTCTGAAAAAGGCACAGTGCATTCGTTGAGTCAATCTCTTGACTCGCACAAATGCTCGGGCCGTTTGTTTCCATTTTGTAGAGTCCGTGAAAAACCGGATTGGGGCATAAATGAAAACGTTTGAGGGCATTTGCCGGTGTGTGCGCTGAAACAAACAAGCATTAGGCTGTGACGTCTCGGGCACTCTTGCCCGAAAATAAAGACCCACTTCCCAATGGAATACGGAGGACAGACGCACCTCGGTGATTGCAGTAACAACAGCTGAAAACACACAACCGGAACTGTGGAACAAAAGATGTCTCTTCAAGGACGCAACGGGGAAGTAAGTGAATTGAAAAAAAACTAAATTTGTTTCCCCATTACGATTTCGTTCTGGTAGACGAGGAGTGAATCGTAGCAAACAAAGAGAAAAAAAAGTAAGCAACATAACGCGCGAACAGCGCCAGCTTGCTCTCCGGCTGAAGCAGCTTATAGACCGGAAGCAGCTTTTTTGTATTTGCATAAAAAGCGAGCATCGGGAGATTGGCTTCGCTGCGCTCTAGGGAGATGCTTTTGTGCCTGCGCCATGTAGTATTTTTTTTTTGCTGTCTTTCTTTCTAGTGTGGCTTGCTTGGTATGTAGCGTAGCAAAGTAGCACTCTACGGATGAAAATCGGCAACAAAAAGCTCTGCGTAGTGTGAGACGCACTAGAGTGTGAAAAAGAAATTCACCATGAATACTTTTTTGCATTGAAACCCGGGCCACTCTCCGCGCCACTGATCAGTCATCTTAGAAAAGGGGTGGTGCACCTCGATTTTATCTAATCGGATGAGGAGCCTTGTTTAAAGCTTGTTTTCGCGGCGACCGTACAGCCGTGATTCTTCGAGCGCTTCCACCGGCGCTGTCATTCATGAAACGAATACGAGACCTCGCTTTCGAAACGTACGGCGTTCAGGGCTAGCCGAAACAGACGAGTACCTTCTGCTGAACGGGCATGGTTGGTGGAGTC
Organism: Rhipicephalus annulatus; assembly: GCA_013436015.1. Lineage (NCBI taxonomy): Eukaryota > Metazoa > Arthropoda > Arachnida > Ixodida > Ixodidae > Rhipicephalus > Rhipicephalus annulatus. Next base: position 1,937,318 of record WOVY01014348.1, read on the forward strand.
GGGGCGCCGTATTCGAATCAGTTTGGAATCAGAGAGTTGTAGTGTCTTAGTTTATGAACCCGTAACAAGTACAATTAGCGTCGTCCGATGTCGACCAACTTATCTGGCACCGGTGAAGAGAAGGTGAGAGAGAGAAAAAAAGGGAAGAAGGGGCAGCGAGACACGTCGTACGCCTCCTCTGCCACCTCAGCTTAGGCACTGCGCCGTGCTTCCGACCGGGTTGCAGAAATTAGGTGCCTTTTCTCATCTTCTAACTACTACCACAACCACCACCTCAGCTCGCATCAAGGGTGGTGTCGTAGCTTTGCATGGCAGCCTCCCAAAGTTGTGAACGATTAAGATCAATTAAACGAAGGAGTGTATGAAGTTTACACGTTTTTAGGTGGTAAGTAGACTGGCAAACAGACTTCATAAAGGGATTTCTAACCTCATAGTCTCGAACTCGATGCCTTAAACGCAGGCGGAATGCTTGAGGCTTGCATGCATAGATTATATGCGCATCAAAAACATCCAGGGGTCGAATTTAGTGTAGCCCTCAATTCAGCGTCTCTCATATTCCTATCCTTGTTTTGAAAAGCAAAACGTTATTATTATTATTATTATTATTATTATTATTATTATTATTATTATTATTATTATTGAAAGATTGGTTCATAAGGGCAACGGCAGGATCCGCAACGTGGACCTCGGCGATCAGCACCGATTTTCCAATATACCTAGAGAGCCGTTCAGTCTGTAAAGCTGTATTCATACGACGTACGAAATCGTCATTAGATCCTGTGAATTGCGTAATAAGTAGTCATACGTCAGAGGTTCCCGCGTCCCCGCTTCGGTCCGCGTGGAGTGATTCGCGAAACACGAAAGCCCAAATCACATTTAGAAGTGTGGCAGTTTGGGCTAGTCGGTATGACATGATGGTAGATATAGCGCGAGAACAGAACGACGACAGAGACAAAAAGAACTCGAGCGCAATGTCCGCTCGTCTCCTTCTTGTCTCTTTGTCGTCGTTCTGTTCTCGCGTTATAACTATCACCCAAATCATAGTAGAGATCATCGGGAAGCAACTCTGAAGCCCTTGCTTGTTGCGTGAATTCTCCCCTGTCGTGTGAATGCTGGCTGCGAATGGAATGAAATCACGTCACATGCCACGTGAGTGATTCTTCTTTGATCACGCCCGTCGTGTGAATACAGCTTAAGTTGCGCCCCGTTCTAGCAACAATAAATGGTGAGCGTCTCTGCTAGCTGACTCATATCAGTATCTGGCGGCTCTACCGGTGGAATCTAGCTCGTTAACTCGTCATTAGACGTTCTTGAGACATGCTTGACGAAGAGTCCAAATGAATAGGCTTGCGTGGATGTAAGTACAGGGAGCCTGAGTAGGAAACCACGACATGCCTGTCAATTAGTGTTCAGTTCCAATAGTAACGTTTCTGTAGTGCGCTGAGCGTGTGAGTTTGTAAGTGCCAATGTACATGCAGCGAAGTGTTTGTCGCATCTGTGTTGTAGATGGGGTAAAACACAACGGCTCCGCCAGCGCGGCGAAGTGGGAAGGTAAATATGTACGGTAGGTAGGGTGTGGAAAATGTGTAGATCGCCTTGTTCGTCGCTGAGCGCCTGCGAGAAAGCCTTCACTTTAGCGGGAATACATTGTTGACCAGTGAACTTGGCTAGCCGTCAGCACCTTGCCATCTTCATTGGTGATGCTCTACAATCTCATTTTCACGTTAAGAGGTATATCAGAAAGAGCTGTATGTTATCACGAAGAATCCGGTTCAGGGGGTTAGTCAGGGGGCAATTCAGTGCAGAAGGCTTGCTTTAGGTGTTCAGTGCATTCACATTATTGACGTACACATAGCAAGGTAATATTGGAAAATGTTTGTAAGAGTAGCGATGGAGATGGCCCAAATTTATTACCGCTATTGCTATCCATCACTGAGAAACACGTAGCCTTCTACATAATACAAAATGTAATTCAAACATTACAGACATGTTGAGAACAATCAATTTAGCGGCAATTATTGCCACCACAAGCTTTCCACTATGTTGTGGCTGTGTGGGGCCACCTCTGGATCGAGATGGTAATTACATATTATTATTTGTGCCTCGTTAACAGAAGTGGCACGCTTATGTGCATCACTTGCGGAATCTTAGAATTTCAAGTCTAGCATCTGCTATAGATCAATCCTGCACGAGATCCAACAGGCGAGCATTAAACTAAAGCATGCCTAATAAGTTTTTCCGAGAAGAAAACTCTCAATGCATCTGTCGCTACCATAGAAGCCAATGAAAAAAATGTATATATATATATATATATATATATATATTCAATTGCAAGAAAAATTTCTGATGATGCATCCGACCGGTGATTCGAAACAACGAACCCTCGCTCCGTAGCGGCACTGAGTTAGTACACACAACCGCCTGCCATGTACTTGCCAGCGTTATAACGACAAGATACCTATGTACATCGTTTACCATGGACGACACACAGATCTCGGAGGAGCTTGAGCAAGTTTTTTATTACGCCAACGCTCTTAAATTTTATTTTAGTTTGAAAACTGCTCAGAGACGCACGCTAAATATTGGTTCTTTTATGTCATAACTCGTGATGAGTGAGTGAGGGAGAACAACTTTATTATGGTCCAGTGCAGACGCTGAGGTTGCCACGCGTCACCCGGCTACTCCCACGTGGGGACCGGCAGGTCTAGCCTGACGCCCCTGTCTCGGGCACACTGGACGGCCAGGGTTTGGTCATGAAGTTCTGGGCTGTGCAGAAGCGCATCCCACTTGGGTTTGCTATAAGTCGGTCCAAGCCACCTGCACTCCCAGAGCATGTATGCTAATGTAGCGGTCTGCCCGCAAGCGGCGCAGGCTACATCGACGAATTTGCGAGGATAAATTGCATTTAGATATGCCAACGACGGGTACGAATGGGTTTGAAGTAAGCGCAACGAGATGGCCTGTGTTCTGTTGAGTTTTGTATGTGGCATTGGGAATGCCCGCCTCGCCATGTAGTAATACTTCGTAATCTCGTTGTGTGTAGTAAGTGTGTCTTCATGTCCCACGTCGTCGGCACTGGAGCTGTCGGCCAGGTCGAGAGCAGCGCGGTCAGTGAGCGCGCGCGCTGCTGTGTGGGCCGACTCGTTCGGGTTCAGTGCAACGCTGTTTACGGAGCCGACATGCGCGGGGAACCAATGTATGGTGTGAGAGACAATCGTATCGCTGGTGGAGCTGTTCAAGATCTTGTACGCCACCTTTCCCAGTTGCTTCAGCAGAGCCGTCGCCCTTGCCCGACGACGTCCCTCGTTGTGTACAGGGTGAGTGTTGCGGGGTATTGGGGCAACAATGACGTTTTCCTGTATATGTTTTGATATACGCACGCTATTTGTTTCCAGCTCCATAGGGTTAAAACCTAGCTCGCCAAGTATGCGCCGACCAGCCGTCGTAGTGGACAAGCGAGCCAGCTGCGAGCGTTGCTGCACTTCCGCTATCTCGGCAGCAGAGTTGTGCACACCGAGCACGAGCAAGTTCTCGGTGTGTGTGCGTACGGGAAGTCCCAGTGCTTTCTTGACTATCTTTCTGATAATCACGTCGAGCTTGTCCCACTCCGATCTAAGCCAGTTGTGCATGGCAACGGTGTAGATACAGTGGCAGAGCACAAACGCATTGATAAGCCTTAACTCGTGATGAGGAAGGGAAAAAAAAACACTGGGAACACCTGCGCTTGGGTCCGACGCCCCCACGTAAAATAAAACACGGATGGGTCACTCCACGTGCCACAGTTTCAATGAAAAAAATGCAGCATGTCCTGGGAGTGAATGATGATGAGTGCGGTGAAGCTTCTGAGGGTTTTATTATCCGTAAACCGTGAATCATCCGTCCGTCTTTCCGTCCGTACGTCTGCCTGCCTGCGTGCCTGCGTGCCTGCCTGGCAGCCTGCCTGCCTGCTTGCTCACCTGCTTGCTCGCCTGCTCGCACGCCTGCCTGCCTGCTCGCCTGTCTGCTCGTCCATCCGTCCGCACCTTCTGAGTGAGTCATTGAACTATGCGGTAATGCACGAGCTAAGAAGGACAGACCGACGGCTTTAGGAGCTTCGCCCTTGAAAAAATATCTAAAAGCATCGTGTTACGTTTTGTAGACACTTGCAGCGCATTGCTCAAACTGAGACGTAACAAGTGTGGCACTGGTAAGTTCGCAGTAGTCGTGTGTGTATATCTACATGTTCTTGTCGGGCGTCCTTCTTTGGGTTTCAGCGGTACGCTAAAATTATGCAGCTGCTTGTCTTTCTTTGTGGGATATTCCAGTTTTGTTTTTTCATATTGCATTCATTGCTTCGCCCTTGCCGCGAAACTGTGACTTTTTTTCTTTATTGAAATCTATATGATGGCATGCACCTGTACTCATAGTGCATATTGAATGTAAACGCAACCAGTAATCTTTCCGTTTTCATCTTTTCTCTGTTATTATCTTTTTTCGTTCTTTTTGGTACTGGTTATAGGAAATGAGGGCAGCTACACCTGAACAAGCGGAGCGCGATAGTCAACAGAAAATATATATGGCATCGCTGGGCAGCTAGCGAATCTCCCCCGCTCACACAAGACAGGTGTGATTGTTACTAATATTTAATATCTTGCTACTCAAATTTACCTCGCAGTTTCCAGCTTTTATGTGTACATTTTAGTTGAGCTTCAGGGAACTTTATTTTTTCAGTAGTAAAGCAATGTGACGGCTTCATGCGAACATAACCATTATAGTGTCTACAACGTCATGCTTTACTCGTTAGTTATTACCAAGTCGACCAATAGTTTCACACTACACTTCTGCATCGCCCCACACAAAGACGCACTTTCGATTGTCAAGAAGCACAATCCAGAAAGCCGAAATTAAAAATGCATGAGCTGATGCCTGTACAAGATTGATAAAGAAAGCCGTTTCTCTTCAGTATCTTTCTATTTTTCCGTAGGAAATTCTATTTTTCTGGTCCTATTGTTTGTGTTATTGCGCGAGAAGCCTCCGCAAAACCTGAGGATTTCAAATGGCAGCAAACAAATATACCTGAAACCATAGAAATATAACAATGGGGGAGGAGGGGCTGAAATTTTCAACGATAACTTCAACGAACACAGACATTGATAAAGATGCAACAGGATATACATCAACAACGCATTTGTAAATTTAAAGTTTCTCTGTACTTCAGTTGAAACATCAGGTGGCACTACACAAAAAAGAAAAGAAAGAGAGAGAGGAAGAGAAGAAAAGAGAGGCTTTGTTAGCGTTTTTAAACATTGTTAATCTTTTTCCTGTTTTGACATGGGTCACACACACATACACATGCACGCACACACACAGACACAGATATATATATATATATATATATATATATATATATATATATATATATATATATATATATATATATATATATATATATATACGCTTTTACATAGATAGATAGATAGATAGATAGATAGATAGATAGATAGATAGATAGATAGATAGATCTTCTGCGAGCTTCGGTGAGTTCAACACACGCTTACCATACAGGAAGACACTCAAAGCATGCTGTGAATTCGAACCTTTCGAACTCTTCAGCAACTTCCTCCAATCATACAAGCACCAGTTGAGACCGGGAGGCACATGCGGTGCTGCCGGAAGCTTACCGGAGTGACAAGAAACAACGCGGCAGAACGAACCACCTTCCCGCATTTCTTTTTTCTTTTTTCTTTCGCTGAAAGCTTTAGGCATGGCAACGGACTCAAAGGACCTGGAACTCGACCTGCATTCCTTCGCGTTCGGGCAACGGCAAGCGCAGGGTGGCTGACAAGTGTAGCGAATGTCGATACCTTTTTTTTTGCGGTGCATTGTTGCTTTTGTATCAGTCTTAACACTTTGTTTATCAAGTCACTCGGTAGTCGTCGTTTGTGTAATGTAATTTTCTTTCATTTTTCCGCCAATCTACGTACACATATCGGTGATATCCCTCTTGCATTTTTTCTCGTATTTAGTTATTTAGCTAAATAATTATTTAGTTAGGTAGGTATATTGCTAGTGTGTTAGTTAGTTAGTTGGTTAGTTAGTTAGTTACTTAGCTAGGTAGTTAGTTAGTTAGTTAGTTAGTTAGTTAGTTAGTTAGTTAGTTAGTTATATGCAGGTCCACTAATCTCGTTTGGGTTTTTGCATGTAATGAAAAGTAACCTAATTTTACTGCGACTTTGATGTACAGTAAGTACCGTGTGTTCAATCAGGGCAACAATTAAGTGTACTGGTGCATTTTTCCACCTAAGTGTGAAGCTATCATTCGTAGCCATTAAGAAAGCTCTTGAATCTCAAATGCAGCCTTTAAATGAAATAACGCTGCCGAAGTTGTGTTCAAACTGTTGTTTGCTATTTTTTTCTTTTATTCGATGCTGTGTAACTTCGACATCTTATAAATGCGGCTGTCAAAGTGTTTCCGTGTTGACCTTGGCACGCTACACTTAAAACTCTCGCTTCCGGCTAATGGCGAAGCAGGTTATTAGGGAGAGAAGGCACCTGTACGCAAGGATACGGAGGTTAATTAACTGTTATGAGAAAATACGAGGCTGAAGAGACCAAAGGAACATCAAAACTTAGGAGACCTTAAAGCGTCGCCTTTAGGAGTTCAGTGCAATAACGATCTTCTGTTCCTGTAATGCTTACTTCAAACACTTGGTGCATGAAATGTTTTCGAACTTCCTCTGCACCAATTGCATGACCTTAAAGAAACAGGCACAGTAGCGTGTGTGCCTTTTGTAGAGGGTAACCGGCTTTAAACCACGAAGTCATTAGGATAATGACATGTGCTGATGCCCGATTGCAATGGGCGCTTGTACCACGCATTATTACTGCAATATTTTATGTTGTATTGTGAAGCATGCATACAGAATGCATATGTTTGTAAAACATCAGTCACTTTCACGGCATTTCCAAATCAGAGAAAGTTATTTTCAAGGCATTTCATAAGCAGACGTGTGGGCGTGTGGTAGAACGTTTGCATGGCAAGCGCGTTTGCCATGCAAACGACCCGCTATCGATCCCCACTCAAACGAAAGTGACCAGCATTTGACTACACTCTGCCCCAAGATTTTTATAATATTTATTTTATTTGCATTGTTCTAGGTTTTCAGGTCACGCATAAAATGATGATTTTTCCCTCACAATCAACGACGCTGGCGCCGACGCCGACACCAGAGTTTCTGCAAAACGAGCTCTTTAACGCTAGCGCGTTAATACATTGAGGAGTGGTGCCACTCTGGGGAAGCAGACAAAGAGCTACGCACTATACACCGAACTGTAGCCAATCACAAATGCTGCTACTAAAACAGAAACCAAGCGCATGAGTATAAAAATCATTTGTGGTTATCATCACGACTAGCACGGAAGAATAGTAGAATGGGACATGAAAACGGGCACATGGAATATGTTGAGTTGATTGGCTATAAATACCCAAGGCCGGGTTGGAAACTTAGCGTGCGTGTTCTTCATATACTTTTAGCTTTTTGTTCCTTCAATAAAAATCCTGTCGAAAGTAAACGCTCCGTGCCCCTTCTCGTCTCCGTTTGAGGGCTGTTAGGTACGATAAATCAGAAGTATATGTACAGAAATATGCCTGTTTTCAATTCAGCTTCTCCTATACAGTTTTTCATTTAAGCAGCATGCGCAGTTTTGACGAGACATGTGTCATTTTGTCTGGCTGGTCACTTGCCCATGGCGTATTGTGCACGGCCTTCATTTTTCAATGCGAAGCAGCTCTTTGACTAGCCTGTGTAACTCTGTCCCTCCTCACCGGGGCGGTGCCAAGCAGGCCACGCCTTCTCTCGAAGTGCGTGTGCATGACGTCACTCTCTCACTAGCCTATCGGTGCTCGCCGCGTGTCATCTCTCTTGCTTCACCCTCTCCACCGCTCGCAACGCTCGAGCCCACTCTAGAGTGTACTAGAAGTCTAGTACACTGTACCCACTCCTCACGTCGGCATCATCTCCTCACCCGCGCCACCTTTCCATCTGTCGGCGAGAAGAAGCCGTGAGTACGCGCGCTTCTTCTCGCCGACAATGCTTGCGCACCGTCGCCTAGCCCGCCCGCGTGTTTCCGTATCATATCTCAAGAGATGTACGGGGAAAATGCGCCGACGCTATTGGGTGAAGGCGGTCACGTGTTATAAATGAGCTTATAGTTTTTTTTGTTTATTTTGGCTTCTTTTCAAGCAAGGTCACGGCGCCCGCAGAGTGGTTTTGCGAAGCTGGTTGAAGGCGTACGCTGTAGAAATTTGGGTTTTTCGCCGACATGTATTATGTGTGATCGTTTTACGATGGACGCAGTGGTCTTTAACACCAATCCGGGAGTGTGCAGTGCATGCCCTTTTAGCGTGCGATCATGTGTTCAAAGCCCCGAATGTACGAAGCCCCGCTCCATACAGATTGAGCTGTCCGTGGAACGCAAACATGACTGACGCCAGAATGTTCGGGATTTTCGCTGCCAAATGTTTTCGTGGCTGCTGGAAATGTATAATCCGATCGTTTTATGATGGACGCGGAGCATGCCAGAGGCCCGCCTGGTCACAGGTCCTCACACCCGTCAACCACAAGGAAGCGAGCTGGCTCTCCCAGTGACACTGAGGACGCCGACCTCTATTCTATGTCGGAAGACGACACATCCGATGGCAGCTTTATACCTGCCCTGGGTAAGAGGGTGAAGAGAAGGACGGCGAATACAGCAGCATCAACCCCTGCAAGCACAGTGACTGTGCAGTCAAGGCCTACGCGCTGGCCGCACGTCATCATCTTCATGCCCGAAGATCTATCAAGCAACCTACGGCTTCTGAACAGGCAAGCCCTTTCCGTTGCTCTCGAATGTGCGGTGCCCCATAAAATTAAGGACGTACGAGTAAACCCAAGGAAGAACATTCTCGCCATAGACGTGCACGATGTGAGTGCGCTAGGACAGCTGCAGCAAATGACTGAGCTAGGTGGCATTAAAATGCGCCCTTTTATCCCGATGGATGATAAATCAATTGCCGGTGTAATTTATGACATCGACATTGCCATTCATAATGCTGACTTGTCTGCCCTCATCAAGCCTGCAAACGAGGGAACTGTCATTACGCAAGTGCGGTGCCTTGGAAATACGCGCTGCGTAAAAGTGTTTTTCAAGGGAGATTGCATAACGTCCCACGTTAAAGTTGGACATTTTCGACATCCAGTTCGACCATTCATCCAAAAGCCACTTCAATGTCATCAGTGCTTCAGGCTAGGACACGTCAAGGGCGTATGCCCCAACTTACGACTGTGTCCCCGCTGCGCTGAACCTCATGCTGAAGACGCCTGTCAGGCGACTACTCTGAAGTGCGCCAACTGAAGTGGTCCTCATGCTGCCTCGTCGAAAGACTGTCCTCGAATCCAAAAGGAGCGCGCGGTTCTGAGAAAAATGGCCCGAGACAACTCGATACACAGGGAGGCAGCCGAAGTAGTCCGGCGTCGGCGTCGACGTCGGCATCATTGAAAGTCTTCAAAGAAGGCACATTCCCGAGACGCTCCTTCCCACTCTTTAGCGGTTCCATCCAGTAGCGCCGCGAAAGGGCCCACCACTTCTACGAAAGAAACAGAGAAGCCTCCTCCTCTGCAGGAATGGCCCACGCTCCCGACGCGCTATTCTGCCAAGCAACCTCTGCAGGTTGTGGCCACACAAGAGCCGTCTCCAACCATGGAAGATTTGCCTAAAACTGATCGTCAAGCGATCTCGGTGCTGCGTTTCCTCATAGAAGCCATCCGAGCGATATTAGTCGACATGAAGACACCATCTGCTCGAAGCGCACTTGGACTATTGGACGCCCTAAGCCCAGTGCTTGAATCTCTCAACTAGGAAGATGGCTACTCACACCTCAACATTACGTAAAAAAATTAAGGCTGCATCCGTCATCCAATGGAACGCCAGAGGGCTAAAATCACGCCTTTAAGATTTTCGTCAGTTTGTGTTTACCAACGTGTTTCGAATCATCGCCATTTGTGAACCCAATTTGTCGAAACCAATAAGACTATCGGGGTACGAAGCTGTCATGTCTTCAACGTATGGTGCGTGCAGCAAAATCATCGTCTTTGTTCGTCGTGAACTGACGTATGTTGTGCAACCAATTGCACCTCACGTTGACAATCAGTATGTCTGCATCACTGTGAAAAAGAACAAACTCATGTTTACTCTCATAGGCGTTTATATATCGCCGTCGAATAATCTTGATTCCAGGAGATTAGCAGATATTTTGAGAGTGTGTCCTGCACCATGGGTCCTCATAGGTGATTTCAATGCGCACAATCACGCATGGGGAAGTACGCGGACAAATGCAAGAGGACGCAGGTTAGCGAACATCGCCTACAACTATGGCCTTACTCTCCTGAACGACGGCAGCCCCACTTTTCTTCGAGGGAAGACATACGGCAGCTGTCTCGACCTTGCCTTTGTCTCCAACTCCCTCGCGAGATACGTCAAGTGGTTTCCAGATGTTGAGACACGAGGAAGTGATCACATTCCAATCTACCTTAACATCAAAGGCTTGTCTAGCTATGGTCCACGGACGACCTTTCGAGCAGTCCAATGGACCAACTTCAAATCTGACATGGAAGATGCTTGCAGCGATGGCCTACGATCTGGGTTAGAGGAAACAATTAAGAGCACAATGCAAAACGCCACTCGCACGGTGACGATATCTTCCACACGAAACGACTTTGATATAGAGTTGGAGCGACTCCGAGCACTGCGACGCCGGGCGGAGCGTCGGTATCGGCGTACAAAATCAATTCACGATCTTAGGGCAGCCAGGAGGATGCAAAAGAAGACTCGGCGTCACATGGATAGATTAGCGTCGGAACGATGGACAACGTTTTGCCAGTCACTAGACCCTCGCAAGCCACTCTCACACATTTGGAAAACGGTGCAAGGTCTGCGTCACCCTACGGAACAGCGCTTTCCATTCAAAGCGCTCGCGCTATTTCAAAGGAAGGCAAGACATCGATGTCAGCAGAAGATTTCTGTGCGCAGATCGCCAACCAAGCCACTCGTCCAGATTCTCCAGTAAGAGGCGACGTCCCCCGTTCCCGTGACTACCACATGGACCTCCTTTTAGATGGGGAGCATCTTATACTCGCGCCTTGTAGTGCGCCGTCCGCGCCGTCCGCGCCGTCCACACCGCTTCTCGAACATTCGACAGCTGACGCGCGCGCATGCACCGTCGCGCCGTCGCCCACTCTTCCACCATCTGTGCATCCCTTCCTCCTCTACACACCGCGCGCGCTTCACTCCTCCACCATCTGTGCACCCTTCCTCCTCTACACACCGCGTTCGACATCTACAATTCTCCTGATTCTCCAGTGGACGCGCATGTGGCGTCGCGCTTCGAGAACATTCAACAGCTGACAGTGCATGCGCCGTCGTGCTGTATATATACTCAAGGTCGGCGCTCGCTCGCTCAGTTGCCGCTCGTCGGTTGGTTTGTACGGCGCGTCGACGTCCAAGGTCGCGGTGAAATGAATTCCAACGAATCCACAAACACAATGATCGACGTCCCTTCGACCAGCGCCGCCCTTTCGCATACGTGTGTACGTGTTCACTCATTTAACACCCCCTCCTACAACCACGTTAACCAAATTAGCCATCGACCCAAGTAAGTCGCAATTTAACACCCCATTTCACAACCACGTTAACCAATTTAGCCATCGACCCAAGTAAGTCGCACTTTAACACCCCGTTAACCAATTATATGCTCCGCATCCTCCTCAGTGTTCCCCCGAGGGAAGCTGCGGGCAATTTTTTTTACAATGGAGGAGCTCGAGGCGGCACTAGCTCTCTGCAGGCGTTCAACTTCTCCGGGCCCAGATGGTATTCCGTACCGAGCCTTGTGCAACCTTGGGGAAGGTGCAAGGAGAGAACTGTTGAGCCTCTACAACATCTCGTGGCAATGTTCCTGATGACTGGAAAGTAAGCCGCTTGTTACCCATGTTGAAGCAGGGCAAATCCCCACTCGAACTCACCTCATACCGCCCAATAGCACTGGCCAGCTGCGTAGGGAAGATAATGGAACGGATGATACTAGGCCACCTGGAGTGGTATCTTGAATACTAAAAGATTTATTCGAATTCAATGGCTGGTTTCCGACGCGACCGCTCTTCTATTGACAATGTCGTTGATTTAGTTTCATACGTTCAGCACGAAAGATCCTGTAAGCGCCTATCTGCAGCTTTGTTTCTGGATGTGAAAGGCGCTTATGATAATATACTACATGAAGCCATTTTGGGTGCTCTTGCGGTGGTTGGCCTTGGTGGTCGAGTCTTTCGGTGGATTTCAAGTTACCTGGCTGCAAGAAAATTCTTTGTGTTAACAGAAGATGGCCCAACTACGCGACGCTATACTTCCAGGGGTGTTCCTCAAGGCGGAGTTCTTAGCCCGACGCTATTCAATCTTGCACTAATTGGCCTTGCTTTAATACTTGCCAAGCACCATTAAAATCTCAATATAGTGCAGACGACATCTGTGTCTGTACATCGGCAGTCACACGTCCTCAGATACGTTCCCGGCTTCAAAAAGCAGCAACTATGATTGCCAACTACTTGTTCAAACAAGGTCTCGGCATATCACCAGAAAAATGCGCGCTGGTGGCCTTCACTCGCAAAGCAATGACCCCTTATGTCATCTCAATCTGCGGGCGACCGATTTCTTACGCCAAATCCCACCGGTTTTTGGGCATCATTATTGATAGGGACCTCTGTTGGAGTCTGCATGTGACCTATATGAAGAAGCGCCTGACCGCTATTTCCCAACTGTTTAAGTTCCTGGCAATAAAAACGTGGGAGGATGTCAGTAGACGCAATGATGGAGCTCTACAGGGCCCTGTTTCTCGGTTTCCTCAGATATAGCTTGCCCATGCTTAGCAATACCTGCAAGACCAATGTTCGTGTTCTACAGGCAGTACAAGCCCAAGCGCTGAGAGTGTGCCTCGGTCTGCCCAGATGTACGTCAACGGAAGCAACAATTGCAATTGCTGGTGACTATTCGATACAAACTCACATTGTTGCAGAAGTCCTGAGAACGCACATTAGACACTTCGCACGTGCTCCCTGCAATCACCTTGCACTGTTGCCTTCAGAGAGGCGCCAAGCATCGTTCGCCAAAATGATTGTGAAATACAACGATAAACTTCCCTCGGGCTTCACTCCTGCATCTAAACCATCCATACCACCTTGGTGTCTCATTCGAACCACAGTGCATCTTAGTGTACCAGGGATCCGGAGGAAATCTCAGCTTTCGTCGCCCGTGCTGAAACAACTGTCTCTTCTTCTTTTTCACGAGAAACATTCAGACTGCATACATGTATACACCGATGGTTCCACAAACCACCAGTGTTCGTCAGGGGCATGTAGTTATCCCAGCAAGAGGTGTTACCATGAGCTTTAAGGACTGACCCCTCCATGGCATCTACAGCAGCGGAACTAGCTGCTTTGCGCGCTGCACTCTGTGTGGTCAATTCCGGAACCACCGCAACAATGGTCGATTTTTCAGCGACTCAAGGGCTGCCCTACAATCTGTGCTCTCAGCACTACGTCGCGGGCCATACGAACAGCTTGTTTTCGAAATTCGATGCCTTCTCCACACTTTACACGAGAAAGGGCATCATGTGACGCTTCAATGGCTGCCAAGTCACTGCGGCATCATAGGGAACGAACATGCCGATAATGCCGCGCGGGCAGCCCTTGAAGGAACACAAGAAGAAGCCATACCACTTTCGAGGACTGATGCTGCCAGTAATATTCAACGACTTGCGCGTGAAATCACGTTTTCACTATGGTGCCCACCAAGCATCGATACGAATCGTCAACACCACCTGTCCTCTTTGATGGATCTCTGCATGCCCACTGGACTTGACCGAAGAGAAGCCACCCTTCTTCATCGCTTATGGCCAGGAGTGGCATTTACAAAATCTTATTTCTTTGTGATAGAAATGGCCGACAACGCTCTCTGCGATGCCTGTCATTGCGAAGAGACGCTACACCACATCCTGTGTTACTGTCCGTTGTATGAAATCCAGAGACAGTCACTGGCGTCCGCTTTTGCGCGCATCGACAACAGCCAAATGTCTGTGGACACTATTCCGTCAAGTGCGCGATAGAGGACATTGCAACAGAAGGCGACGAAAGCTCTGTTGAAATTCCTACGCGACACCGACTTGAACAAGCGACTGTAACAGCAATGTCACACACCGCGAAAGACAAGACTAGGACTATGACTGAGTGTGCGCGCGTGTGCTGCCGAATGTGCTGTTTCATTCTTCCCTCTATGCTCTATTTAATCTCCCCCGTCTCTCTCCCATGCACAGGGTACCAAACCGGCTGCCTATAGGCTGGTTACCTCCCTGCCTTTTTTTCCCTCTATTTTTCTTCCTTCCTGAGATCGTGTGTTTGCCATGACGCAAGGAACCCTAGGACTTGATTTTGCTCGTGTATGAGTTTGATCTTATTCAACTGCGGTGAAAAAAATTGTGGGAGGCGATTCGTGAATATTTTTTTCATTCATCACATGTGAGCTTGATGTCATTGCAATCGAACTTGATGCAATAGAAACGTAAAAAATAAAAGAAATATGTTTCGAAATAGTGCGATTATAAACTACAAAGCTGCTTGTGGTAAGTGTACCTCATTTTGCATAAGGCAGGGAGCACTCATCTCCCAACTTTTCAGGTGACCTATATTAAAGTTAATCGGTGATATTACTTGATCATGTTATAGAGCACTTTACATGTCCACGTGCAATGCATCCGTCACGGTGAATAAAGCATCCATAACCAAGTAGTAACATCAATACATTGCCCATCAAGACCGTAGTGTTGAAACAAAAAAAAGGTGTTTTCTTTGTTATACGCAATACTAATGATATCGAATAGACAATAATGCCAAAGAAAAGAAGTACATTTAAGGGCTTGTTTTTTGTTAAATACAATATTAATGAGTTCTAATAGACAATCATGCCAAATGCCATAATAGTCTGTTAAATCTCATTAATTTAGTGTCTACCAAAAAAAACAAGCCCTTAAATGCACTTCTTTCCTTCATTCATAGTGAGGGTCTCGTTCTGACAGACTTGGTGCCTTCAGGTAGTATACAAGGAATTATTGGTCAACTGCCAACTCAAAACAAGCTCACAGACTAAGTGACACCAAACAGACCCAAGGAAGCGTTCCACACTCACCGTCAACCTATTGGCCACGCTGCCACATTTAATTTACATGTACCCCATTTGGTGGACAAGAAGATGGCTGCCGTGGTAGCTCAGTTGGTAGAGTATCGGACGTGTCATTCGAAGGTTGCAAATTTGGTCCCTGCCCACGGCAAGTTATTTTTTAGTCCAATTCTCTTTTTTCACATTTACAATACGAAACAAAAACAAGGGCATATTGTGAAATGAAGGACACTTGACAAGCTTAGCAACGTGGACAGAAAAAAAATTGCCCGCAGCTTCTCTCGGGGGAACACTGAGGAGGATGCGGAGCATATAATTGGTTAACGGGGTGTTAAAGTGCGACTTACTTGGGTCGATGGCTAAATTGGTTAACGTGGTTGTGAAATGGGGTGGTAAATTGCGACTTACTTGGGTCGATGGCTAAATTGGTTAACGTGGTTCTAGGAGGGGGTGTTAAATGAGTGAACACGTACACACGTATGCGAAAGGGCGGCGCTGGTCGAAGGGACGTCGATCATTGTGTTTGTGGATTCGTTGGAATTCATTTCACCGCGACCTTGGACGTCGACGCGCCGTACAAACCAACCGACGAGCGGCAACTGAGCGAGCGAGCGCCGACCTTGGTATATATACAGCGCGAGGGCGCATGCACTGTCAGCTGTCGAATGTTCGAGAAGGGGGAGAAGCGCAACGGCGCATGCGCGCGCGTCAGCTGCCGATGTTCTCGAAGCGCGACGGCGCATGCGCGCGCGTCAGCTGCCGATGTTCTCGAAGCGTGACGGCGCATGCGCGCTACATTATACAGCTAGCGAATGTTCGTGAAGAGGAGAAGCGCACGCGGTGTGTAGAGAAAGAAGAGTGCACAGATGGTGGAGGAGTGAAGCGCGCGCGGTGTGTAGAGGAGGAAGGGATGCACAGATGGTGGAAGAAGGAGGAGGAAGCTTGCGGACGGCGCCGCACTACAAGCCTCGAGTATTAGGTGCTCCGCATCTAAAAAACCAAGCGCCCAGGGAACAATTGGCAGACGTCGATTGCCGAAATGATGTGCTTGGAGAATGTACCCACATTTTGTAAAGTCCTGCAATGTCAAATCTGATACACTATGGTTTGAACATGTTTGCTGTGAAACAATTGGCACGAATCTACATGTTATACTGTAAATGTCGTTCGAAAGACAATAGTCTTGCGTCTGAAGAGAGTGAACAAAGCGTTTATTTGATGTTCTTTGCAAGAAAATCGGTGAATGGTATTCGGCAGGCACTGCATTAGAGTGCCTCGAGCGTGTGGCGGAGGCGATCGAGCGCATCTAGGCACGTTAGACACAAGTGCTATCTGGCAGTTATCTTCGAAAACGAAGGCGTGCAGCCTGCGGAGAAAGATGCGTGCCAGTCTCGGAGGTGACAAGGTGCAGAACGCAAAGCGACGGGCAGGTGGCACCACCGTGACGCCGTAGCAAAGCGTTGGAAACACCCTTCTGAACATCGCGTTGCACTGCCAGTGCAGCGCGATTAAGTGCTACATTTCTTATAGTTACTTGTGTGTGCCTATTCTAGCATAAAGCAGACATAGATAACATCGGAGCGTTGTTGTGGCGCCTTAGATATGCCCAATAATTGCTTTTTAATTGACAATCGCACAAATATGATCGCGAAACTGAGCAATATTGGTGGGCGCTGCGGATGGTGTTGGCCGTTTGGTGCCGTTTGAGGTATCGTTAAGGCAGACAAACAGACAAATGTACAAACAAACAGACAGACAGACAGAAAGACAGACAGACAGACAGACAGACAGACAGACAAAATTTTTCCGTCGAAGGACCCCAAGATAGACTATCGTCTTTAAAATATCTAAATATGCACTTCTCCACAACTACCCCCCAAACATTCAGGTGAATGATGCACACACGAATTATGCACATGGACCACGTGGACGCACAGTGCCGAAAGAATAACATATGTCATGGTATTTCATCACATGCTCTCCTTAATTAATGCAATTTGTAAGGTTCAGTAATGACAATATAACAATGCACAATCCCATACCCTCCCCAAAAAGCGTTTGTTTTTCATTTACACTCGTCTAACAGAAAAGCACACTGCTTATTCAAAAGTAATATTACTTCACCAACAGGACACATTTCTTAACTAGAAACCAATGGCAGCACATACCCGAAACCAACACCCTTAACCCGAAACCAACACCACCTGGAGCACACAACTTTCTGCTATTTTCCTCTATATGAGACTTCCTATTCAACTGCATACCGTTTCTAGTTTTTCATCAGGCTAGCTTATTACACCACTAAGAAGATTGCTAGTACAATATTGTTTACTAAAGACAGAACTGATAGTTGGGCTAGTTGGTGATACATAATGGGCAGTAACAGCACACAAACTCATCGGACAAGAGAACTCTTCGTCCAGTGAGTTTGTGCGCTGTTACTGCCCTTAAAGAGAATAAGACGTTTGCGGGTATAAATTGGCAGCAGCAAGCACAGGACCGAGTTGACTGGCGGAACATGGGAGAGGAGGCCTTTGTCCTGCAGCGGACGTAGTCAGGCTGATGACGATGATGATGATGCTAATAATAATAATAATATTATAATAATAATAATAATAATAATAATAATAATAATAATAATAATAATAATAATAATAAAATAACAACGATGCTGATGCTGCTGCTGATGATGATAATGACGATGATTTCCAGAGGTGTTTTCCCAATTACTGTGACGCATGTCTGTTGGCAAGTAAATGGTCTCTTCATTTTTATAGGAGCACTTCTTGATAGTAGGATTCGAGCCCACGTCTTTGGCACATTACGTTTGAACTGGCAACAAAGGCAGTGATCTGAAAGAAAATAGGGAAATATATTAGCATCAAAATATATAAATGAGAAATATTCACTGTAAAGAGCAAAGTGCGTGCGACTGTACGTTAGCAGGCGTATATGATTCAACATCGAGTGAAATCAACTCTGACTCGAATACTGAGGCTTCATTTGGTACGTTTGATGAGGTTAGAAGGGCCACGTCTTACATTACCCTAAATAAAGCTGCAAATGTGGTGGCACAGCAGATATAATGAGGGATATTCAAATTTAAAGCGACAATTCGCACAGAATCTCCAACTGTAAAAGTGAACGTTTGAGATGTTCTTTTAGGACCCAGTGGAGTATTTATAAAGACCCCGAGCTTTAGGAACGTTTTGCAAGACAGCAACATAGTTCATCTCATACGTAGCTTACATAGTGCAAATTGAAATTACTCATATTATAGGATTTTCACAGTATGTCTATAAAAGACAACGTGATACCAAATATCTTTCGCGATGTCGAGGTGCTTTGCCAACGTTCGAATTCTGAGTTGAACAAAAAATTTTCTTGCTTTCTTGTAAACCACAACACTTTCCGCAAAGAACCATCAACTTGGCATACAGCCGAAAGGACGTGGAGTGGTATGTTAAATGTTGATGCTTTCGTGAGTGCAAATAGAACACGATGCAGGACTTGAGATATGTTTTAGTATGATCTAACCAAAACACTTTGCCACATATTTTATACTTTTTCTGGAACTCGATAGGTCTTACGCCAAAGTTTTTCTCTCTTTTTTTGACAAAGGTTCCCGTTGAGTTTCAGTCGGTTGAAACCATCGGTAACATTTGTCCTGTGCTACAAGGAAGTCGAGAGCCAAGCAAGAAATTTTCCTTTGCGGACTCGTACGAGAATGTTAAGCGCGAAGCTAACGCCGATGGCTGTACTGCACCACACGGCGTTCATCTCGCACACAGGCACAGCGCGCTTTTAATGTTTTCTTAACATCATAATACTGCAGCAGTAATCTGTCATTTCCGTCACTTCTGGCATTTTCTTTTCTCACGTCGCTTCGCCCAAATTGAATTTTTCTTAGAAAGCGAGACGAAGTTGGCCCCAGAGCCATCTCTCAGAGCCATCTGCGCCTTGTAAAGTTTCGCCAAATTTGGGCGAAGAAAACGAAATGAAGATAAAAGGCGCTGCTTAGCCACCGTGAGTGTCGATGCCCACTGTCGTCTTCAAGGAAGACGGAGCATCGAAATGTTGTGACTTGACAGTGTTCTTCTTCCTGCACAGCTCGAAGTTTTCTTGTAGTACCTTTTTTTTTCTTGTTCACGCTTCAGTGCGGCGGTGGAGTCGTCTTGAGAGAGCAAACGCGACGTTGTCGACAGCCGACTCATGCGGGTGCTTGGTTACGCTTGCGAGTGCAGTGCCACCCGAGGAAACTAAGAAGTACAGAAATCCCAGTAGAAGCGCTGTGTACAAGTTACGTCTTCCCGGCATCAGACAGCTATAGCGCGATACGTTACTAATCTTCTCCGAGGGCCAGGCAGAAGGAACAAGTATAAGAAACAATACTTTTATAGATATGCTTGGTTTTTGATTACGGACATACGTGGCGAGTGAAACTAATTTTTTCATGTGTACATTAAGGCTTTGTGAAATTTAGCATATTTCTTTATTGCTATGAAATTATCAGGTGCTATGTATTTATGTACTTTGAATAGTGACAATACCTTGTTAACGGAATCAAATGCGGAATCATTAGCGTTCAATATTTACAGTTTTGAAATATTTGCCACCATCGTTAACAATCTGAAAGCTTCTTCCGCTATAAGAAAAAATATTAGGACACCTTCACTAGTACGTGGTGGTCGTATATAGAAATAAATATATTTACAGCTACATGTAAACTCTTTTATTCGCAATTTATAAAGACCTTAACTTTACTGCGAACAAAAACACTTCAGGAAAGAAAAACACGGTGCAGCTAAGCAAAGTGCAGCAGTCTGCGACCACTGCCTTCATTCCAGTTGCCTCCTCCACTTCGAAACTTTTCAGCAAATGTCCAATTGATGGCATGGTTTAATGCGTGCGTGGGTGAAAACGCATCCAAGTGACTTCTTCTTGATTCCACGTTCCCTAGGCTCTCCAAACAACCAGAATCAGATCATTAGGGTGCAGATCGTTCGAAGGGAGGTACATTACCCAACCGCGTCGGAAAAAGCCAAAGTCCATTTTCAAACTTTTATTGCTGCTTCATTACACTCTCATTCTACCATCAACCCACCCTGACCCTCGTTTTTCTTACGGCCATACTGATCGCCGCTCCGTGGCTTGCCTTTACAGCATTCTCATTGATCCTGTCTCTTCTTTACATTCATCCTTCCACTATTGCATAATGCCTTACGGAGCTCAGAAGCCGGAAGCTATGGAAGTTGTAAGGCGACCCACCCAATCGACGTAATCTATTTGTGCGTATTCTCGTTGCAGAAATTAGAGAATTTTTATGAGCATCGTGAATCTCGTGGGCTTAACTTCATTGTTATTTGCAGAGTGTTGTACTTACATACTTGATTGTAGAACCCAATAAAATAATCTCACGACAATGTTACTTTGTGGCAAACGTTTACACTGGTGATTTGATACATTCAAGCTAAAGTCAAACCAAGTTAAGATCATGCAAATCATCTACATTAGAATATTCATTGTTGACCTCAGTATATTCGAATTGTAATTTTCAGAAGCAAAGCTTCAGCTCTTGTATTCTTTCTGCTAAAGAATTCGCTAACGTCCTTGGTACTGTTTTTTGACTAGCTTCATTTGGAATTTCTCTCACATTACTGAAAAAAAAATTCCTGATGCCTTGCAACGAGACAGCTTATCGATTAACGCATCTAGGTTTTCACAGAAGCGAGACAAAAAAATCATTTTGTTTCACTCGTTTCGTTGTCACTAAAGGAGTAAAGAACACGTTAGTATCGGTGTGATCACTTTGATCACAAAGGTTGAAAATTAGAGCTCGGGTGATTGGGGTTGAGGGTTACGACTTATATTTGCTGACAAAGCTGCTTTCAGTCAATTAAATGCTGTGACTTATCAACCCCTTACGGGAATTAGGTCACGCGTGTGTAGTTGATAAACATACACGCGCATATATATGTATATATATATATATATATAGAGAGAGAGAGAGAGAGAGAAAGAGAGAGAGAGAGAGCATCGAACGCGTTATTCGAAAGTCGTAGGTTCGATTCCTGCTCACGGCTGGTTATTTTTTCACCCACTTTTCTTTCTTCTTATATACATTAAATTTGTTCTATTACCTTCCCCTATACATTCCTTGGCAATATTGTCTGTTAGATCTCATACATATATATATATATATATATATCACCGATTGTAGCACCACACTGCGAAATGAAGGCTGGTGCGCCATTGCTGAGGGGGTCGAAGTATTGATGTATATACTTTGTTTGTGAATCTCCCACAACTGCTGTGGTAGGAGTGTGCACAGGGTATTTCGAAATCATCCTTTTCTTCAGTGCTGTCCCGGGACCCATGGTTGAAGAAGAACTTGAAGGAAAGGCACGACAGGTCCGGGTATTTTCTATATTGAATTAACTTGAAGATAGCACATAAGAAAAGGATCGTATTTACTAACGTTTCGGCCGTGGCACGGCCTTCGTCAGAGTGTATATATGTATATCGTGATATATATATTCGTCAGAGTATATATATATATATATATATATATATATATATATATATATATATAGTGGGAGTAATATTTCAAAGGGCCACTTAGTCTTCGTGAAGGTATGGTATATGGCACAACGGGAGCGTTGTCAACAAGGATAAATATATTTATTTCCCAATTTATTTCCCAACAGTTTCGGGAGGGGTCCTCCCTTCATCAGGGGATGAGTTATACTGACATGAGCTTCCAAACTTCGTTGCTGCCGCGTCCCTCTCGCCTTGAAAGATGTTTGCGAGAGTGAGAGGGAACTAGAAAAAGAAAAAAAAAACAAAAAAGGGGGAGAAAAAAGACAAAAACAGAAAAAAGAAAGAAAAGAAAGAAAGTAAAAAAGAGGAAGAACCACTGTCAACACTGAGAACGAAACCAACTGTCCGTCTACATCCACATACGGTTCATATCACGTGCTGTTCAGTTCTTGACGTGTGTCGGGCCACCCAAGATTGTCGCCGCGGTGCCGGGAGGGTCCGTGACGGCGTGCGTAAAGAAAGGGGCTTCCCCGTAATGGGTCGGTCGGAGGGCGGCGGGCGGCGTGCGTAAAGGAAGGGTTTCTCGTTAATGGGTTGGTCGGCTATTTACCTTTAATCTTCGTCCGTTTCCCTTCAATGGTCATCAAGTGGTAGGCGAACGTAAACGCTTTGTATGTGCATGTGGAAAAAAAAGAAAAAAAAGAAAAAAACACACCAGAAAGGACAGTGTACACGTACGAGTCAGTCAGAAAAAAGCATGGTCTCCAGCTATCAATCTTTGTCACCAATTTTCTCCTGGCTTACTTCTCGGAGGCAGATGAGTTTTCCGGGGTCCTCGTTGATGCCGGCTAATATTGTACGAAATTTGAAAATAAAATTTGCCTCACGC
Organism: Rhipicephalus annulatus; assembly: GCA_013436015.1. NCBI lineage: Eukaryota > Metazoa > Arthropoda > Arachnida > Ixodida > Ixodidae > Rhipicephalus > Rhipicephalus annulatus. The sequence goes on from WOVY01014348.1 coordinate 1,959,981, forward strand.
TGTTCGCACTCGCGTCTGTTTGAAAAACCGGACTGCAAAAGAGTTACGCTGATATTTTCAAAACTGTGGTTTGGCAGGCGCAGATGTCTAGATAAAGGTAGCTTCGGCAGTGAAGTGGCGTGGTACCGGTGATTATTGAACCGCAGCCGAAATGGCGTGTCTGTTTGGCCGATATATTCTTGTCCGCAGATGTTGCAATGTAGCATGTATATTACGTTACTGGAGTCACAATTAACGCTTTCAATTATGCAGAATTTGAAATCCGAGAAGTTCGCTTTGGATTCACGTGTTGTGACCATCTGTGGGCATACCTTGCATCGAGCTTTTCCGCAGGGATGGCACCTTGATTGAATTTCGGGGGTGTTTGTTTTTGCTCTGACAAGAATGTCCTTCAGATTTTTATCCCGGCGGTACACCACGTGAGGTGGCTTCGCGAAACTAGAAGTTAGTCGTTTGCTTTGCCTGATTATGTTGAAATGGCGGGAAACTATGTTGTTGATTCGTGGCGCTGATGAGGAGTAAGTTAGTACAAGGTTCGTTTGGGAAGTCGTTTTAGATACTCTGTTTGGTCCCTTAATTATATCATTCCTGTTCACGTTGCGGGCACGTAGTATGGCATCGTCAATAATGTCTTCCGGATAATTTTGTTTCAATAAGGAATGCTTAGGTGTTCCGCGTGTCTGTCAAATTCCCGCATATCGGTGCATATTCTTCGGTACCGGTAGGCCTGAGAATATTGAATACCCGTTTTGCAATGCTTTGGGTGGTTGCTGTTGAAATGTAGGTACATTTGACGGTCTGTAGGCTTTTTGTACAGGTTTGTTGACAAGCGGTCATTTTCGACCGTAACAGTGACGTCCAAAAAGTTAATGCTAGTTTTGGAAATTTTGTGCGTGAATTTTATTGACTGGTGGCATTTGTTAAAATCCTCTATGAAACGGAAACGACTTCCCTCATCATGGTTCCATATCATAAAAATATCGTCTAAGTATCTTCTGTAGTAGAAAGGTTTCAAGGTGCGTCCCTCAATGAATAGGATTTCAAGTGAAGCCATAAAGGTGCTCGCGAAGTTTGGGGCCATTTTCGTGCCCATTGCAGTGCCACTGACCTGAAGGAAATGCTTGCCGTTGAACTCAAAATGGTTATAATTTAGTACAAGTTCAAGAAGTGTACACAGTATCTCGCCACTAACACTAGTTGATGAGTCAGATTTTACATCTTCAGAAACCATAGCTGCTATTCCGTCATGGTGGGGTATGTTGGTGTACAGTGAGCAGACGTCCATGGTCACCAGAAAACTGCCGCCTGCATGGGATGTCGAGACTTGAAGTTTCGCAGATGAAGTGGTTTGTGTCCTTTAGGTAATAAGGAAAATTTGGGGGGATATTTTTTATTAAGGAATTGATGAATTCTTATATATTTTCTGTTGATCTACTGTTACTGGATACTATCGGACGTCCCGGATTACCTGCCTTGTGTATTTTGGGGAGCAAATAGAATCGACCGGGAACAGAATGGGCCGGTAACATTGCTTTTAAAATTTTGCCGGTAATTTTCTCGTCCCGGCAGAGATTGTTTACGGTTACTTTTACCTCCCTTTCAAATTCGGGAGTCGGGTCCGTTGGAAGTTCTTTGTAGAATTTTGTGTCTGATAGCTGTCGTTCCCCTTCCTTTAAGTAGTCCGACGTGTTTAGAATTACTATGCAGCCCCCTTTATCAGCCGGTTTTATAGTAATTTCAGTGTTTTTTCGTAGTTCATCGAGTGCCCTTCGTTCTGACTTTGATGTGTTGTTTCGAAATGGCCGATTTTTTTCATACGCTCTGATGATATCTTTTTGAACTGCTGATATATACATATCGAGGTGTTTGTCCCTCGACGGCTATATATTGCCACCTCTTTCTAGTAGTGGGTCGTATGCCAAGGTGAAGGCCCACACCACAGAGAAGAAAGAAGTGCACGTGGGCCCTCGCTCTGGCAAACAAGCCCAACCGACGCGCTTGGTTAGAGCCCCGTTGCTCAGACGTCAGTAAATCTTGTCGACACCCCCTGGAGTGACGTGACAACTGGTGGAGGTGCTGGGTAGGCCCCTCACGGATGTTGCAGACCCCTCCTGGAAGCGGCACCACAAGCCCAGTTCGAGTCAACACTCCCGTTCATCGGACAAGCCGCAGGATCAGGGGATTGCCTCCCGAAGCTGACCCTATAGTTCACACCAGCATGATGAGCACGTCCGTTCAAACCACTCTAACAGGTACGGAAAACCCCCCGGTGACTCGGTACACCCTCGAAAGTCCGCAGGTTCCGACACCGTTTCATGGCACCGAGCTCGAAGACGTCGAGGACTGGTTGGTCGACTTCGAGCGCGTGGCTGCTTTGAACGACTGGAACGACGCGGCCAAACTACGACGTGTGTACTTCTATTTAGAGGATGGAGCACGTACCTGGTACATGAATCACGAGGAACAGATGACATCGTGGCCCGAATTCCGCCGCCGGCTCTTGGATACTTACAGAAGTGCTGATCGCCACGAACGAGCGGAACGAGCGATCCAGGCCCGCATCCAGATGCCCAATGAAACTGTCATGACCTATGTGGAAGATATGACGCGCCTGTTCCGACGAGCCGATCAGAGTATGACAGAAGAAAAGAAGGTGCGTCACCTGATGCGGGGAGTTAAAGAGCAGCTTTTCGCTGGTCTTGTACGGAGCCCTCCGAACACGGTCGCCGAGTTTTTGTCTGAAGCTGTCACGATGGAAAAGATGCTTCAGCATCGATCCACCCCTATCGAAAAAATTGCCATGGTGGATACTGGAAAACATGGTGGGCGTAGTGGAAATAATAGTGGGCATGGTGGAAATAATAGTGGGCATGGTGGAAATTATGATGGCTATGGTGGGACGTAGTGGAAAATATGGTGGTTATGCCGGGGCATACTGGGTGGTATGGTGTACAGATGATGGGTGAAGTGGAAATGATGGTGGAAAGCAGAGGCTAGATAGTGGGCAATAATGGGACACTCTGCCCACCATTGCGATAATGCTGGGTAGCCCTAAGCATATGGTGGGTGGTGCTAATTATGGTGGGCTACATGGTGTACCAAGTTGAGAAACTCTTCCCACCATTGCGATAATGCTGGGAAGCACTAAGCAGATGATGGGTGCTGCTTGTTATGGTGGGCCACAAGGTGTACCAAGCTGAGAAGCTCTGCCCACCATCGCGATAATGCTGGGAAGCAGTAAGCAGATGATGGGTGTGCTTATAATGGCGGGCAACTTATATAGTGTACCAATCTGGGATCAGTACACTACATGTTCTACCACCATGATTTCCATCAAAGTTAGGCCTACCGACCGAGCCCGTACAATTGTGTAATCCGTGCTTCCGGGTTTCAGAATACACGATTTCGACGATTAAGTATGACAATACAGCGCAGCCATGGCATCAATTAACCTAAATGAAGCATTTTTCATTGTGTATGGTGTCCGCTCAAGAAGCAACAAGCATCGATGCGACGCGATTAAAGCACTCCCAGAGAACGTAATTAAGTGTCTTCTCACCGACAGCCGCCGGTCGCACTCGCCGGCACTTCTCTAGCTTTTGTACGAGAACTCAGACGTGGCAATTCGTATGCTTGGTGAACCAACATGAAGCGTAATGTTTCCGGCACACTGCATTCGTTTTGGCCAAGCCGTTATGAAGTTGCTTTAGCGAAAAAGCTACAGCATTGCGCTGGCGCGACCGCCCTCTACATTGCGCGAAAAGCATCCCAATACTCAATCAAATAAATTAGGCGGGCTATCTATGGAATGAGCCTAGAGGCGTCATAAAGCGTGAGCAGATGTCACCCTTTAGAACGAGCGCGAAACGGATATTAAACTTGGCAGACCCCGCCGGTAAACGGTTGCTGCTCCTCAGTTCACTTGGTTTTTTTCTTGAAGTTGTGAATTGTAAAAAAAATAGCACTAGTGCCGTTAACATAGTGGCAATCGTTACAGGCCGCAGTTGCTTGTGTTTAATAAATGTGCAATTTTTAGTAGAAGGTGTAGATCTTGTCTACGTTGTGTACACAACAAACATAACATAAGTTGAACCGTAAGTTTGTATGCCAACTAAGTATTTAACACCCGTACAACATCATGTTGGTGTGGCGCAGTGGTTAGCGTCTTCGAATGGGAAACCGCAGGTTGCACGTTCGATCCTCCGTGGCGCCTTGTTTTTTTTTTTTCGTTTTTACGGGACGGGTGTTTTTATACTGTTTTTGTAGAATTCTTTTTTATTTTTTGTAGCAGCTCGTCACGGTGATTATGACGTCATTTCGCGCTCAAGTGTTGCCGGCACTGCAGCACCCACCATACCCACCATGCGCCATGGTGGGCGTTTCCCACCATTCACCCACTACACTAATCCACTATAATGGTGGGTGGTGGTTTCCACCATGCCCACCATTCGTTTTTTTCCGATAGGGACCCTGTATGAGCGGCAAGTGAACACGTCCACTGCTCAAGTTCTAACGAATATTGGGAGCAACACCGAGTGTCTGCGCGACCTTATCCGCTCCATAGTACGCGAGGAGCTGCAAAAGGCTGCCACACCACCATTACCTACGGTGAGTTCCATTGCAAGCATCGTCAAGGACGAGCTGCATCATGCCCTTCGTGACCCTGTGAGTCTGAATAACGCCACACCCGCCCCGGCTGACTACCACCGTCCGACCTATGCAGAAGCCTTGAAACGCCCAGTTTCCTCTTCCCCGCTGTTTGTTCAGGCACCTCCTACGGTTTCACTTCAGTCGGCGCAGCCTCTACGGTACTACGAGAACGCACGCACACCGCCACCCCTCGTTTACGCCAGCCCTGTGCATCTTGCGGAACAACCAGCACACTACCTTGACGACAGACGTGCTTCGCCTCGGAAATCTGATGTTTGGCACACTCCTGACTCGTTAGACAGATTACGCCACGCCCACTATTTTTCCTCTTTGGATTTAAAAAGCGGGTACTGGCAGATTGAGGTTGACGAGCGAGACCGCGAGAAAACGGCATTTGTGACCCCTGATGGCCTGTATGAATTTCGAGTCCTTCCTTTTGGTTTGTGCTCAGCGCCCGCAACCTTCCAGCGAATGATGGACACTGTGCTTACTGGTCTGAAGTGGCAAACTTGTCTGGTATACCTTGATGATGTTGTCGTTTTTTCTGAAACCTTCCAGCAACACCTTCACCGCCTCAGGAGTGTGCTACAGGCTATTCAATCAGCAGATCTTACACTCAAACCGCAGAAGTGTCACTTTGGTTATGAAGAGCTCAAATTCCTTGGCCATGTAGTCAATGCGAATGGAGTACGACCCGGCCCCGACAAACTTGCCGCTGTAGCCGCGTTTCCGCATCCTACAGACAAAAAGACTGTTCGGCGCTTTCTGGGTTTGTGCGCCTACTATCGACGATTTATTAGAGGGTTTTCGAAGATAGCGGAACCCTTGACTCGCCTTACACGCGACGACACACCGTTTGTATGGGCTACCGAACAACAGGCTGCTTTTGCCGAGCTACGACAGCGGATGCAATCAGCCCCTGTTCTTGCGCATTTTGACGAAGATGCTGACACAGAGGTGCACACTGACGCCAGTAACATCGGCCTCGGCGCAGTGCTCGTCCAGCATCAACACGGCAAAGAAAGAGTCATAGCTTATGCCAGCCGCTCACTGTCCCGTACCGAGGTGAATTACACGACCACAGAGAAAGAGTGTCTCGCAGTAGTGTGGGCGATTACCAAGTTTCGTCCGTACCTCTATGGTCGTCCATTTAAAGTGGTGACGGATCACCATGCCCTCTGCTGGTTGGTAAACATTCGTGATCCCTCTGGACGACTGGCCCGATGGAGCTTGCGTCTACAGGAATTTGATGTTACCATAGTATATAAGTCTGGACGGAAGCATGAAGACGCTGATACGCTGTCACGTGCACCCATACCTTTAGTCAATCAAGAAGAAGAGGACGATGACGGTTTCCTGGGCGCCCTTAGCTCATCTGACTTGAGCAGACGCCAGCGAGAGGATGAAGAGATTCGACCGCTCATCGACTATCTGGAGGGTCATAGCGCCGTTATACCTCGCCATCTATCTCGCGTCGTGACATCTTTCTGCCTCCGAGATAATGTCCTGTACAAAAAAAAACGCCCGTCCTACGAGCCGCGCTTACCTCCTCGTCGTTCCGAAGGACATGCGGGATGAAGTCCTCTCGGCGTGTCATGGCGAGCCCACATCTGGTCATCTAGGTTACTCGCGAACGCTCGCCAGAGTAAGTGAGGCGTACTACTGGCCCGGACTTTCTGCAAGCGTGAAGCAGTACGTTAAAAGCTGTCGCGAATGCCAGCGTCGAAAGTCGCCACAAAGCAAGCCGGCTGGATTACTTTAGCCAATTGATCCACCCCACAAGCCATTTGACCAAGTTGGCATGGACATTCTCGGCCCATTTCCTTTATCGTCTGACGGCAACAAATGGGTCATTGTTGCAACTGACTATTTGACCCGCTATGCTGAGACACAGGCGATACCACGAGCCACGGCTTCTGAGGTAGCACAGTTCTTCATGTGCCACATTGTTCTGCGCCACGGTGCTCCATCTACAGTGATAACCGACAGAGGAACAGCGTTCACTGCACAACTTATTGATGAAGTTTTTCGACTAAGTAACACTAGGCATCGAACGACGACTGCTTACCATCCGCAGAGCAATGGCTTAACCGAGCGACTAAATAAGACAGTCACAAACATGATCTCCATGTACATCGACGTCCAACACAAAACATGGGATCGCATTTTGCCTTATGTGACGTTCGCTTATAACACCGCCGTTCAAGAAACAACCCGATTTACACCGTTTCGCCTTCTCTACGGCCGCGAAGTTCAGACGATGCTGGATGCGATGCTTCCTTGTGAAGGCGCCGATCAATTAACAACTGACGCAGAAGAATTTGCAGAGCGTGCCGAGGAAACTCGCCAGCTCGCCCGGCTACACATAGGTCAGCAGCAACAGGTTGATGCACGACGTTACAATATGCGTCACAATGACGTATCTTACAGACCGGGAGACCAAGTTTGGATTTGGACCCCTGTTCGACGCCGTGGCCTCTCCGAAAAGTTGCTCAGCAGATACTTCGGTCCGTATAAAGTATTGCGCCGCGTGAGCGACGTAAACTACGAAGTGGTTCCGGACGCTACGTCGTCACGATGGGTACAACGAAAACAACCGACCTCTGACATAGTTCACGTGGTGCGCATGAAGCCCTATTTTGCGCGTTCCTAAAAGACCACTTTTCCTGTGTTTTTTTTTTATTTGTGCTCAGACAATTGCCTCATCATTGGTGAACTTATCGCGTCTAACATTTCATTATTGGTGCCTTTTTTTCCTTGTTTAAACTACTTTGTTTTGTTTTTTTTTCAATAACTTTGCAGCATCGGGACGATGCTCTTTTTTTGTTGTTGAGGGGGAATATTGCCACCTCTTTCTAGTAGTGGGTCGTATGCCAAGGTGAAGGCCCACACCACAGAGAAGAAAGAAGTGCACGTGGGCCCTCGCTCTGGCAAACAAGCCCAACCGACGCGCTTGGTTAGAGCCCCGTTGCTCAGACGTCAGTAAATCTTGTCGACACCCCCTGGAGTGACGTGACAATATATATATATATATATATATATATATATATATATATATATATATATATACATGTATATAAAGGAAAGAAGTGTATACCTGAGGGCTCGTTTTTCCGTGTTTTAACACAATAATATTGATATCTAACAGACAGTAATGCCAAGGAATGTACAGGGGAAGTTATTAGAACCAATGGAATGTAAATAAAAAGAAAGAAAAGTGGATGAAGAAATAACCAGCAGTGAGAAGGAATCGAACCTACGACCTTCGAATAACGCGTTCGAGCATCGAACGCGTTATTTCATCAGAAACGTTTTCATCAGAAAAGACTTGCTCGTTTCTTTCGCGAACGTGCAAGTCACTCATGGCAGCATTACTATTATTGTTCTGAACTCATCTCGGTAGAGTGTTACGTTGGTGCGAGGCGAATGTCTCGGCAGCGTGGAACCCATCGAAGACGCATAATTTATGGATCAACCCGATGAGACGCACTGCCCAAGTTCTAATACGCTTAGTGATGTTTCTACACCTGCTTCATCATCCGCTGATGTATTCGGTCCCTACATTCCCGACAACCTTACGCCGGGCCAGCGTTCCCAGCTTCTTGGCCTGTTGAAAGAATTCCGCTCTTTTTTCGATGTCGCTTGACCTTCTCTCGGCCGCACATCCACCGTTACGCATCGCATCGACACAGGCGCACAACCACCACTGCGGCAACGTCCATATCACGTATCTCCCACAGAACGCCATGTAATCAACGAGCATGTCGACGACATGCTTCGCCGTGATGTTATTCGACCCTCTAGCAGCCCCTGGGCGTCTCCTGTCGTTCTGGTCACAAAGAATGACGGTTCTGTGCGGTTCTGTGTGGACTACCGACGCCTCAACACGATCAATCGTAAGGAAGTGTACCCACTACCGCGGGTAGATGACGCGATTGACAGCCTGCAAGGAGCCGAATTCTTTTCATTCCTTGAAAGACGCTCAGGGTACTGGCAAGTACCTATGGCTGAGGACGCTCGACTGAAGACCGCTTTTGTGACCCCCGACGGCTTGTATAAATTCAACGTCATTCCGTTTGGGCTGCGAAATGCACCCGCCACCTTTGAGCGCATGATGGATACCATTCTGCGTGACCCGAAATAGCAAACGTGCCTGTGCTATCTCGGTGACGTCGTCGTTTCGCTCTGGACTTTTCCACGCATCTTAACGCCTGCAGCATGTTTTAACGCGTCTGAGTGACGCTAGTCTGCAACTGAACCTAAAGAAGTGCCGATTTGCAGCTCGGCAGCTGACAATACTCGGCTACGTCGTATCCAAGGATGGAATTCTCCCTGATCCAGCCAAGCTTCGGGCCGTGACCGAGTTCCCCAAGCCGACATCTATCAAGGAACCGCGCAGTATTGTAAGACTGTATTCCTACTTTCGGCGCTTCATTCAAAACTTCGCGACTATCATATCGTCGCTGACGAAGCCCCTCAGAAGTAACGGGCCTCTCCAATCAGGGTCATCACAGTGGGACGACGCTTGCTTAACGCTCCGTCATTTGTTGACGTCGCCTCCCACACTCTGCCACTACAACCCTACGGCCTCTACAGAGGTACACATGGACGCCAGTGGTGTCGGCCTCAGCGCAGTCCTTGCGCAGTGCAAATCAGGGTTTCGTCGTGGCGTATAAAAGCCGCAAGCTTACAAAAGCCGAGACTAGTTACACCGTCACTGAGAAAGAATGTCTGGCAATCGTCTGGGCCCTTACAAAGTTCTGACCTTAATTGTATGGTCACCCATTCAATGTCGTCACCTACCATCACGCACTATGCTGGTTGTCGTCATTGAAAGATCCTTCAGGCTGTCTCTCCCGGTGGGCACTTCATCTGCAACACTACGACATCCACGTGCTGTACCGAAACGGAAGGCAACATGCTGACGCCGATGCCCTGTCACGCTCTCCCTTCCCTGACGACAATGATCACAACTCAGCGTCTTACCTTGCCATTTCTTCCTTTGGCATTCATAACATTGCTACAAAGCAGGATCAATGGATTGCCTCACTAATGCACTTGCTGACTGATCCATCCACTCCATCCACTCGCGCGTTGCGTCGTCAAGCCCACCATTTCGCCGTTCACGATCACCTCCTCCACCGACGCAATTACAACGGTGACGGCTGCCAGTGGCTACTATAGCCATAACCCGCAGTCTGCGCTCTGACATATGCGAATTCTTTCATTCTGATCCGCAATGTGCGCACTCTGGGGCATCGAAGACTTACCACCGCATTCGCCAACGGTACTTTTGGCGCGGCATGTACCGCTACGCGCAGAAATTCGTTCGTTCCCGCATATATTGTCAGCGCCGCAGAACTTCAACGCATTTGTCGCTGGTAAGTCTGCAATCTCTACCTGGCCCTGCCAGGCCGTTTGGGTGCGTTGGCATCAATTTGTATGGGCCACTTCCACTAACGTCAGCTGTTAACCACTGGGCCATTGTTGTTGTGAACCACCTTAAGCGATTGCCGAAACTGTCGCACTCCCCGCGGTTAGAAGGAGCGATGTGGCCTCCTTCCTGTTCCAAGGATTCATGCTGCGACACGGTCCACCCCAAGAACTGCTCAGAGATCGAGGCCGCGTGTTCCTGTCTGAAGTCGTCGAAGCCATTTTCAAAGAGTGCAACGTTGTTTACTGCAAAACTGCTGCTTACCACCCGCAAACGAATGGCCTCACCGAACTCTTCAACCATACGCTCGGCGACATGCCCTCCAAGTACGTCGCCGCCGATCACACAAATTGGGATGCCGTTCTACCCATCGTGACCTACGCATATAATACCGCCCCTCAGAGCACTGCTGGATTTCACCTTTCTTTTTATTATATGGAAGGCACCCGTCGCACACCATCGACACGATACTTCCGTACAAGCCAGATCCGTCCGAGTGGGCACCTATTTCTGCTACAGCCAAGCTTGCTGAAGAGTGTCGAGAGCTTGCAAAGACCTTTACTGCGCATTATCAAAAGCGGCAAAAAGGCATTCGCGCTGACACCAGAACTACTGCGCCCACGTTCCTCCCTGGAGCGCTCGTCTGGCTCTCGATCCCTACCACTGCAACTGGCCTATCTTCAAAACTCTTGCCCAAACACGAATGTCCCTACCATGTAGTCGAACGCACTTTCCCTTTAAACTACTTGATCGAACCCATCGAACCATCTTCGGACATGCACCATCGAGGGCGCGACATTGTCAATGTGAAGCGCCTCAAAGCCTACCATGACGCGCTCATAGTAACTAGCTGTTAGGCCACCAGGCGGCTCCCTTTTCTTAGCCAGGGTAGTTGTGACGAAGCCGTCGAACAGTGGATCGTCCTCTCCAGCGCTTTTTAGTGGGTCGCCGTTTTCGTAAGAAAAACAACAGCTCGTGCAGAGAGTCGGTCCCCGCATTGACTGTCGCTGTCGTGCACCATTGCCGAGTGTCCGCCAATAAACGTCATAATATATATATATATATATATATATATATATATATATATATATATATATATTATTATGAAGTCTTGGTAGTCTTGGCTGCGACAGGATTTATTTGAAGAAAGACCTCGCAAGACGAACGGGCAGAGCCAGCACACAGACGATGACGATGATGATGACCCCGGGTGGCAATGAGGGCAAAGAGACAAGTGGATGATGGTGATTGTGATTATGCAGGGATGAGGACGATGTAAGTTACAAATACCCACACTAATTCCCCACACTTGGAAGCGGACACCCTGGCCGCCGTAAGTCAAAGTGACGGGGAACGTCGCGTGAAAGGTTTCATGCGACAAACGTAGACAATCTCTGTGCTGCGGTAGCGGCACTCTGTTGGGGCGACGAGTGGTGTCACGCGATAATTAACCGGCGAAGTCTGTTCTAAAACAATGTATGGCCCGATGAAGCGTGGTTGGAATTTGTCACAGAGACCAGGAATGCGATTAGGTGTCAAAAGCAGCACCTCGTCACCAGGTTGGAAAGACACAACGCGGTGGGATTCGTCATAGATGATCTTCCGCTCGTGCGGTCTCTGCTTCAGTATTGATGCGAGCCTGATTGCGAGGCTGGGCCAGGCGGGAAATGTATTCTTCGTTAGAAGACTGACATGAATTCCCATGGCTGCTAAGGAAGGAGACGTCGAGAAAGGTAGTCGGGGTGCGTCCGTACACGAGGTAAAACGGTGAGTAGCAAGTTGTTCGCTGAACGGCGGTGTTGTAAGCGAATGTCAGGAATGGTAAAAGAGTATCCCAGTTTTTGTGGTCGGGTTGGACGTAAACGGCTATCATGTCTGCAAGGGTTCGGTGAAATATTTCTGTGAGACCATTTGTCTGAGGGTGGTAGCTTGAAGCTGTCTTGTGAGTAGTTCCAGAAGCGCGTAGTACTTCATTTACAACTTGTGACAGGAACACTTTGCCGCGGTCACTAAGCAGTACACGAGGAGCCCCATGACGCAGTATTATTGCGTGAAGAATAAAGTCTGCAATTTGCACAGCTGAGCCTGTAATAACAGAGGAAGTCTCAGCGTAGCGTGTCAGGTGGTCCACGGCAGTCACTATCCATCGTTTGCCAGCAGATGTGACGGGGAGAGGCCCGTAAAGGTCAACACCTACAACCTCTAACGGCATTGAAGGGCACGGAAGTGGTTGTAGAGGTCCAGCAGGTGCCGACGTGGGGAGTTTACGACGCTGGCATGGGTAGCAGGAACCGACGTACCGAGCTACACTAGAAGAAAGGATAGGCCAGAAATAACGGCATCGAATGCGGTCAAGAGTTTTTTTAAAACCTAGATGACCAGCAGTCAACTCATCGTGGAAGGCTTCGAGCACCTGAAGTCGAAGAGAGCTTGGCAGTACAGAAACCCAGCGCTGACCATCAGGGTGGTAGACGTGGCGGTAGAGAACCCCATTGTCCAGCTTAAAGTGCAGGAGTTGACGACGGAGTCGCGCGTTTGGTGGATGAGAAACTCCCGAAAGGTTGTCCATCATGCGTCTGCAGTATGAATCGGACCGCTGGCGGGAGATAAATGTTGGCTCGTCGTCCGAAAAGGGTTGCGTTATTGATGCGAGCGTATGAACTTTGGTAGATGTGGCGGTTGAGTTCTCACCAACGCTCATATGGGTAGTTGGAAGCGGGCAACGAGATAAAGCATCGGCGTCTTGATGTTTTCTGCCTGACTTGTAAGTTATGTCAAAGTCGTACTCCTGCAAGCGTAGTATCCACCGACCCAAGCCTGCGGACAAGTTCTTCAGTGTAGAAAGCCAGCATAAGGCATGGTGGTCCATAACGATTGTGAAGTGACTGGCCGTGGAGATAGGGACGGAACTTCTGGACCGACCAGAACCACAGCCAAACACTCTTGCTCAGTTATAGTGTAATTCTTTTCAGCAGCGGTGAGTACGCGACTGGCATATGCAACAACTTTCTCTAGGGAAGACTTGTCGCGTTGTAGAAGAACGGCTCCTATACCAAGGCTGCTAGCGTCGGTATGGAGGATAGTTGGTGCGGCTTCGTCAAAGTGGCAGAGCAGAGGTTCAGACGTGAGTGCCCGCTTCAACAGGTCGAATGCCGTTTGACATTCTTCAGACCACCGAAAGGGGACGTTGGAAGCAAGTAGTTGGTGTAATGGAGCAGCAATAGAAGCGAAGTTCTGGATAAACCGGCGAAAGTAGGAGGCAGAGGCCAAGGAAACTGCGAAGCTCCTTTGGTTTTTCGGGGCGCGGAAAGTGAAGGACTGCAGAAATCTTGTCAGGGTCGGGCCGGATGCCATCTTTGCTAATGACGTGTCCTAAGACCTTGATAGATTTGCTAGCGAAAGAGCATTTCTTACTGTTTATTTGAAGCCCGGCGCCGGCAAGGCACGTCAAAACTTGATCCAATCGTTCTAGGTGCTCAGGAAACGTTGACGAAAAGATAATAATGTCGTCCAGGTAGCAAAGGCAACTTTTCCATTTCAGGCCGCGCAGCACGGTATCTATCATGCGCTCAAAAGTCGCGGGTGCGTTGCAGAGCCCGAAAGGCATAACGTTGAATTCATATAGCCCGTCGGGGGTTGCGAATGCCGTTTTCTCCTTATCGTCTTCATGCATGGGGATCTGCCAGTACCCAGAACGCAAGTCGATGCTTGAAAAGAATTCCGCGCCTTGTAGGTTATCAAGGGCGTCGTCAATGCGTGGCATAGGGTACACGTCCTTTCGTGTGATGTTATTGAGCGCCCGGTATTCCACGCAAAACCGCACAGAGCCATCCTTTTTATGGACCAAAACAATAGGAGACGACCAAGGGCTAGATGAGGGACAAATGACTTCCCGTTTAAGCATGTCCGCAACGTTTTCTTCTATAATTTTTATTTCAGTTAGAGACATGCGGTAGGGTCGGCGGTGTACAATAGATGTCCCAAAAGTTTGAATTCGATGTGCTGTAGTATTAGTGCGGCCCAGCTAAGCGAGCAAATATCGAAAGAATTTGCATGTTTCTGTAACAATGCGAGCAGCTGCTGCCTCTGTGAATATGTCAATTCGCTTCTGATAGTGGTGGTAAAGGCGGAGGAAGAACATGCTCACCGAGGCAAGGTTCTTTGGATGCGGTGGCCTGAAGTGGCGTGACGAGTACAGGCTCGAAGTCAGCAACACGGGCCACAGTAGTGCCCTGTGGCAGTAAGATATTCTCCGGTGTAGAGTTGACAGCGGTGACAAGTGCCGAGCCATTGAAAAAACGAACGACACCGGACGGAAGAACTATACCTTTGCGAACGCAAACTGGTGACGGTGAGACCAATACATCCCCGTGATAGATGTCGTTGGACGTAATGCTGACAATTTGCTCTTGTAGTGGCGGGAGCTCGATGTCTTTCGGAGCGACCAGACGAAGTGGCTTCTGATTATCGTCGTCAAGCATGTAGTCGGTGTCAGCGAGGTGAACGACGCGTTGTCCACAACAAATCGCCGCGGAAGCAGAGCAGATGATAGAAAATCCCACCCTAAAATTAGTTGGTGAGAGCAGCGGGACAGGACAGCAAACTGGACATGATGGCGGATGCCGTCGATGAAAACACACACAGTACAAAGCGCGGAAGGGCGAATGACATTCCCCTGGCGTCATTACTTTTCTTAAATGCTCACACAAATCAGCACGTATCACAGACAATGTCGCCCTTGTGTCCACCAAAACATCGACTCGCACTCCTTCCACTTCCACAGAAACCATGTTACACGGGCCTAATGGAGAAACTTCAGTTCTAATTCCGAATGCAGTTTTTCCTCCACAAACTGCATCACTTAGTTTTCCGAATGAATATCAGAGGTGAATGAGGCGGGCCGAAGTGGAGAAGTGGAACGGCGGAAGGGCGAAGGCGAGCGGCGTCTCGTGTTTCGGCTGTTTCGTGGTGCAGTCGATGCAGGAGGAGATGGAGACCGGTGCGGGGGAGATGAATAACGCCGACCTTGATAAGACGCCCCGGTGTACAAATTCCGTTCACGCACATCGTTCCGACGCTCATCTTGCTGGCACTTTCGGCCGAAACGAGATATGTGGCCGCGATAGCCACAGTAGTAGCACACAGGGCGAGACGAGCGCCACGGTGGGGAATAGAAGGCATTCGGGGCACCTGGAGTTAGTGCGGTCAGGTGAGCCGAAGGGTCAGGGGGCATGAAATGGTAGTTCACCGGGGTAGCGGCAGCAACTGACGCGTAGGATGGACGCGGCAATGTCGCGTGGGCGTCGCTGGGAGGCACGGCAGCAACTTGAGGGTACGTGGATACAGGGTGAGAAGTAGGTGGCTGTACGGGCGCAGAGCCAGTCAGGGATGTAAGTTCCTCCCTGATGATGCCACGTAACGGCATTCCCGAAGGCTGTGTAGGTCGCGGTGTAGGAGGTGTGAAGTCCATGGACCGCAGTTCTTCGCGTATAATGTCCCGGATGAGGTCACGCAGATGGCCATCTGACGTGGAGTGGTGGTCGCCGATGTCTGGTTGAAGGCGAACGGAGTCCAGCGCATCAAGGCGCTGGCATGTCACCACGACATCAGCGATGGTAGCTGGGTTTTGCACAGCAAGGGCATTAAAGGCAACAGGCCCAATGCCTTTCAGTATGTGGCGCAACTCAGGCCGACCTCTCTGCCTTCTAATAAATTCTCACTCACTCGCACTTTGTCCGATTCCGGCATGGATTGTTTGACACGCCGGCAGAGTGCGAGGACATCCTCGATGTATGAAGTATACGATCCACCGGGATGTTGTCGGCGAGTATCGAGTGTCCTCTTCGCGACGGCGGATCGAATGTCTGGTGTCCCAAAGACGTGCCGCAGCTGCTGCTGGAAGGTAGCCCAGTCGGGAAAGTCAACGACGTGGTTAAAATACCATGTCTTCGCGACTCCGACCAGATAAAAGGGCACATAACGCAGTTTGGCGGCCTCATCCCGCCTATTAGCGGCACTTACGCGGTCGTAGTCATCAAGCCAGTCTTCTACGTCTTCTCCCCAAAGACCAGCGAAGAGCGGGGGTTCCCGCTGATGTCCGTGTATGTAAGTAAGAGGGGCAGCTCGCGGCGGTGCGTGGTTGACATCAGTGCCGGCAGGCTCGGTCTGGGACATGCTGCCTGACTGTGGGCGCAAGCGGCGGCCTGAACGAAGCTCCAGGGGGTATAGCGGGCTGCGGGAGGTCAGAGGACCGAAACTCCACCTCCACCACGTATGAAGTCTTGGTAGTCTTGGCTGCGAGAGCGTTTATTTGAGGAAAGACCTCGCAAAACGAACGGGCAGAGCCAGCACCCAGACGATGACGATGATGATGACCCCGACTGGCAATGAGGGCAAAGAGACAAGCGGACGATGGGGATTGTGATTATGCAGGGATGAGGACGATGTAAGTTACAAACGCCCACAATATATATATATATATATATATATATATATATATATATATATATATATATATATATATATATAATGCGTGTTCTCCAGTGCCGATTGAGAAAGACACGCTAAACTTTGTGTATCTCGGCGCCATGAATTACCAGTTTGTTGTATCGATCTGTTATGTTTGCTACAGCGACCGCACAACTTTCGCTCCATTACCCACAACATGGCAAAAAGTATCAGTGAATTATTAAAGAAGTAAATAAAGCTACCTGGAAACTGCCATTCAGAAAGTGCTTCACAAACTGCGTTGTCATGTTTGTTGTTGCTTTTTGTGTCTAGTTTTTGCTTCTTGTTATCTGCATAACGGCAAGAATGTTGCTTCGTGACTGCTGCTTTAGACCACGCCACTTCGATTTCCCTGTTTTTTCAATACTGGGTTGCGCCTTAGCTATAGCGCTGCACAGTTTTGGCTTATAAAGTCGTGTTTCTAAGTTGCTGGTGTTTCCCTTGACAACGGGCAAACCCTTTCCGTGTTTTGTGTCAATTATATGAGGAAAATTGATACTCCACGCTAGCATAATTGAAAATTGTAGGCATTTTTTTTCTTTTGTGGCACAAAAACACTTAATTGTATGAGTCTCATGACGTCGAAAACGTGATGCAGCGCATGGCATGTATGTTCGCGTAAATGATGGCCAATTGAAGATGATGCCACAGTTGAGAGAAGAGAGCACCTAATTAAAAAGATTCGCCGGCACTTTTCACTATCTCTGTGCCATCGTTTTCAATGTTAAACAATAAATCAAGGTATTTAGTTGAAAAGTGAATCCTGGTTACACTTGTTATTTTGTGCTATATTTAATGATGGTAAGAAACGCAGTGAAGATGCAATGAGATACTCGCAAATATATTCTGTGGTGTTCAGTGACGTAGGGGTCAGTGACTCTGATCATTACGGTACCACAAGAGGCTCAGAGAAGCGTAAACCCTCGTCGCATACAGCTGCAAGCAGCTTTTTTTTCTCCTCGCCCTTTTTTCTCTTCTTCCTTACTGCGGTGCACTCTTCTTCGCGCGGGTATGCCATACGCACGGTGCAAGAATACCTTATAGGTGAACGATCGCCGGAATCATCCGCTGTCCGATAATTTTCTGCTTCGCTAGGAGCCTGGGAGATGGCCCTACAAACTTTGCCCCAGCTTCCCCTCCCCCCTTCTCGGTGTAGTAAACCACTTGATGTAGTAAAGTAGCGGTGCTCATTTATCGTCACCACAACACCCTCACTGCATCGTCAACGCCCCCCCCCCCCCTTATCACCGTCTTTATCGCGGTGCTGCTCTATGCGTGTCGCGCGCTTGATATCGCACCATTACCCGGTTTTCTAGGATTTGTAAACCATCGCTCACGTGCCGGATACGCTTTGCGGAATTCGCCAGCAGCCCGCCATGGTCCTCAGTCCGGCGAGCCATATATCGGCACGCCGCAAATGACAAGATAATCGGCCCCACCCCGCCAAGCGCTCGCTTCAAGTCGTTCACTCACCTAAAGGGGCACCGTGGCCATACCAAATAGTCACTCCGCTATTCATTACTTTGAGACGCCTACGCGTCGCGGGTGTGCTGACTGCAGCAACCGAGATATGATTTTCATGTTTATTGTTAAGGTCAGCGCGCTTAGCTTTCACAAGCCAACCTTCTCTGAAGCTACTTCAGTAGCGTTACCTCGTTGCCTCACTCCTCTGAAGCCACTGCCTTCTAGGGTTCATGTCACTATTCTAATTGTGCACCTGTTCCGTTCAATAAGGACGATAGTTTTTCTCAGATCTTTCGACGCAAAAATTTTGATCTATCTGTCTGTCTGTACGTTTGTCTGTTTGTCCGCCCTTAATGGTACCCCAAATGACACCAAACGATATTTTGAACGGCGGACCCTATCCACAGCGCCCCACCAATATTGCTGAAATTTTAGCGTTCGTACTTGGGATTGTGCATGGAAAGGAATGATTGCGCATATCTGAGGCACCATAACAACACGTCAATATTCTGAATGTGTGCCTTTATACTAGAAAATGCATACATAAGTAATCCTAAGAACCGTAACGTTTATCACGCTGCGCTGATAACACAACACTTGCACGAAAAGGCAAGTGTTTTCAACGCTTTCCTAAGACGACATGGTGGCGGCAACAACCCGTCACCTTGCGTTCTACACCTTATCGCCTTCAAGATAGGCGCGCACGCCACGCGCTTGGTTGTCCAATATAGTCGCCAGATAGCGCTCATGTCTCACGTGTGACGTGACTCGACGCGCTTATTCGCCTCCATTGCACACTCGAGGCACTCTGACGCAGCACCTCCAGAATACCATTCACTAACTTTCTTGTGCAGAACACAAATAAACGTTTTGTTCACTCCAGACGCAAGACTATTGTCTTTACACGGCATTTGCAGTGTAACATGTAGATACGGCGCTAACTTTTATGGGCTGGAAAAAATGCCAGCTTTTCACTAATGATGAGCAAAGCCGGGTGGCCTTCCTCGTTTTTGTTCTTCTCACCCTTTCAGTTCCTCTCTGTTTCTTGTACTCTTTTCTTTTGTATGTTCCTTTTCGTTTATTTATTTCTCTGTTTATTAATTTTTTTCCTTGTTTGTCTACCTTTCTTCACCAAACTTCCTATCCTTCTCTTTCTATTTATAGTTAATCACTCTAATTCTTTGTGTCTTTTTTTCTACGTCCTTCTTTCTCTTTCTCTTTGACGCGGTTTACGTGCTTTACTTCACCGCGCAGGAAAAGGAAGAAATATAGGAGGAAAAGAACGGCACGCAGGTTAACCAGCCTATAGGCAGCTGCTACCCTGTGCATGGGAGGGGGTTGGAGGAGATTAAAAATAGAGAGAAGAGAGAGAAGAAAGATAAACACAGCACATTCGGCAGCACAAGCGCACACATTCAGAGTTTTCACCAAACCTTCGCGTCTGCTGCACTCTCTAGTGGGGCTTGCTGAATTCCCGTAGCACTTTATTGTATGTCCTGTAGAGATTCAAGTGTTTAAATCATTCTTCTATAGATTCTGACTTCTTCAAATTCACGTGAAATCAAATACGCCACTTTATTGCATTACACTACAAATTATTTATAATTCAACCGTCAAATTCGTCTTGTTGCATCTTTTTTTATTTCTCGTAAATATATTATATTTAACCTGTTTTTAAGGAAGAAATTCATGAAAACTATCAAGTTCTTGGCCAATTCCCCAGCGTGGGTATGTGCCACTATGTCAAAGATCTTGACTTGACTTGACATGGCACCATGCTGGCTAATCCCGCGACGGTACCGGGACGTCCAGCCTTCTGACACTGTCGTGGCCGTAGTGGACAGCCAGGATTTGATTCTTAAAAGTTTGTGATTTCATAAGTCCTTTAAAGCAGCCGCGCATAATCTGGGTTCCAGTTAGCCATAGTTAGATTATGTGTTTTAAAGTGCACATACCTTCTTTGCAAGCTGAGCATGCGATGAAACTTTTTTTAACGCAAAAACGTTAAATCATTCGTTTTGCTGTGAGATCTGTGTTGGCGATAGTGTCGTTTTTGTGGTCATTGTCGGTGTCCATGCGCCCGGTGTAAGGGAAAGGTCATCTTGTTCGTGACTGAAAAGTAATAAAAAATGAATATATATATATATATATATATATATATATATATATATATATATATATATATATATATATATATATATATATATATATATATTATATATATATATATATATATATATATTCGCTTCGGTGTCAGCTCACAGCACGTTATCTTTTCACCCACTTTTCTTTTTTCACATTTACGTTACAGTTTGGTCTAATAACCTTCCCTTTACTTTCCTTTGCATTATTGTATGTTAGATTTTATTATTATTGTGTCAAACACGGAACAACGAGCCCTTAAGTATACACTTCTTTCCCTTATTCATTATAGAGGGCCTCGCACTGGCTGACTTGGTGTCTTAGGTTGTATAAGAGGGACCATTGGTCAGCTGCCAGCTCGTAATAAGTTCACGGGCTACGTAATGTCACGCAGGCTCATAAAAGAGTGTGCCACACTCGCCGCCATGGCTACAGATGGCACTGACTGACACTCTCACGTTTAAATTGACATATATACCCAATAAAGTGGCCGGGAGGACAGCCACCGTGGTAGCTCAGTGGTAGAGCATCGAACGCGTTATTCGAAGGTCGCAGGTTCGGTTCCTGCTCACGGCCAGTTATCTTTTCACCCACTTTTCTTTCTTAACATTTGCATTACAATTGGATGTAATAACTTCTTCTATACATTCCCTGGCATTATTGTGTGCTGTATCTCAATATTATTGTGTCAAAACACGCAAAAACAAATCCATAAGCACACACTTCTTTTCCTGAATATATATATATATATATATATATATATATATATATATATATATATATATATATATATATATATATATAATTCGAAGGTCGTGGGTTCGATTCCTGCTCACAGCTGGTAATTTTTTCATCCACTTTTCTTTCTTCTTTCTTCTTATTTACATTCCCTTGGTTCTAATAACTTCCCCTGTACATTCCTTGGCATTACTGTCTGTTATATCTCATTAATATTGTGTTAAACCACGGAAATACGAGCCCTTAGGTATACACTTTTCTCCCTTATTTCATTGAACGAGGGTCTCGTACTGGCAGACTTGGTGTGTTTAGGTTGTATAAGAGGGACAATTAATCAGCTGCCCGCTCATAATAAGTTCACGTGCTACGTGACGCCAAAACATGCGAATAAGAGTGTTTTCACACTCGTTGTTTGGCTTATAGATGGCGCTGACTGTCACTCCTACTTCTAAATTCACATATAAACCCCAAAAAGTGGATGGAGGGACGGCCGCTGTGATAGCTCAGTGGTTAGAGCATCGAACGCGTTATTCGAAGGTCGTGGGTTCGATTCCTGCTCACAGCTGGTAATTTTTTCATCCACTTTTCTTTCTTCTTTCTTCTTATTTACATTCCCTTGGTTCTAATAACTTCCCCTGTACATTCCTTGGCATTACTGTCTGTTATATCTCATTAATGTTGTGTTAAACCACGGAAATACGAGCCCTTAGGTATACACTTTTCTCCCTTATATATATATATATATATATATATATATATATATATATATATATATATGTGTGTGTGTGTGTGTGTGTGTGTGTGTGTGTGTACCTTCGTTAATTTGACAATCAAACCGAGGTAGGTCATTGCCGTGGCAAGCAAGTGTTCAACCACAGAGCACCGGTATTGATTGAAACTGCGTCGAAAAAAAAACTAAAAACTATATGAAGGTCATGTAATGAAAGAAGTGTCTTTAACGCGTCACATATTGCGTGCCAGAAGCGCAGAATCAGGTCAGGCGTCAAAAGGTGTGAACTGAGCAAGCAGTTCGTGTTTAAAGGTACCCTCATTACAAAGCGCTCAGACATATATAATAATAATCAGTAGCAGAACCATCCCCAAAATGAATAGCTGCGTAGATTTGCGTGTTGCCCTACGGACCCGCAGGAAAACACGCCAATTCAAACAAATAAATACTCACATTGTAGTAGGCACTTAATAACAGAACTTTCAATGGACAACGATACTTAGAAAGAGCATATGTTACTTTCACAGGTGTTCGTTTTCTGCCGGCACTGTTGGCATGCGTCGAGAACCGAAGCAGGTTGGCAGTTCAGAAGGCGATGCGTTCGAAGTCCGATTACGCTATCGCAACCTACTCTTGAAGAGGGAGCTCAAGCGTCCTACAGTTTTATTTTAAATTTCTTGTCGTAAAGGAGAAGAGGTATGTAGCACTTAGGCTAGCCCATCTCTTTTTCATATTTGAGCCGCACACCAATTTGTTCAATGCTTAACCCCAACAAATAACAACGCAGTCATGTAGGTTTTCTTACCAGCGCAAACTTTATTTGGCCGAAAACGTCGCAGATATACAAGAATCATCGCCGTTCATGTACACGTCCATCTGCAGCTTCTGGTCACATAGCTCCCTCCGGTTCTGCCCTGTTGGCCTGTAGAAAATGGCGAAATGGCACCCATAGGTTGGCCGAAACTGTAAAGCTCACACACACACTCACTTGTCAAATATATTTTGGGGCCCCAACCAACACGCTCCTGACTACCTCCTTTCTGCCCCTTACCTACAAATACAGTTTTCTTCTTTGCACTCAGGGCTCACTCAAATTCAGTAAACTTTTTCGTGACACACGGATACACGCACTCGACAAAGTTTTCTTCAACTGGACACACTCGGATTCAAGATCACGAAAGTATTACAATCCCAGGCTCACTCAGACTTAGACTC
The DNA here is from genome assembly GCA_013436015.1 of Rhipicephalus annulatus. Classification (NCBI taxonomy): domain Eukaryota; kingdom Metazoa; phylum Arthropoda; class Arachnida; order Ixodida; family Ixodidae; genus Rhipicephalus; species Rhipicephalus annulatus. The sequence goes on from WOVY01014348.1 coordinate 1,982,861, forward strand.
AAGGCTCGATCAGATTCTGAGGCAGTCTGAGTAAGTCAACTCCTGGGTGAATTCACTGACCGAAAAATGACAACTCTCAGTCGTCCCATATCAGTTGCCTAATAACGTTTTGAAGAATTGTTTCTTTCCGTCAACAATCGTTCAGTGGAGTGTCAAGGATGCACTCACCGTTTATAAGGATGTCAAGGATGCACTCACCGTATAGAAAGGTTTGGATCTCTGCTTGCCGGTAGAAAATCTCGAGTTTCTTGCTTTGTACTTTATGTATTTTTCTTTACGTTTTTCTTTGAATGATATGTTTATGTTCTCTGCTTATCTCGTATTCGCATATTTTATGCTACTGTTTTGCTTAACAAGCTCAGTGGGGGTGCTTCATTGTAATTCACTTTGCAATGACTTTACTTGAAGTCAGCTGTATTGTTAAATACATGAATAAATATATATAATAATAAATAAAACGGGGAACATGCCTTGCCTAATATCCTAGTTGGCATTATCCTAGTTGACATGCCTTGCCTAATAACAACAGTTGGCATTATCTTAGGTTCTGGAAGGTATTCTCTAGCACCTTGACGCAGTATTTTTTTTTTCAACAGAGCCAACAACGTCTCATAGGATTTTACTTTCCAGTTTCAATGAAGGGTGACACAGTGTAGAAGCCTAGACCTGGAGAACACAGCCCGAGGTGTGACAGACACGAACGGTACAAGTAAACAACGACGCTGCCAAGCACTGAGGATGCAACGGAGTGGAGAGAAAGCGCCGAAACGCCTTGCAGGACTCGCGGGTACAAACAAAACCATGAGAATGGAGAGACCACACACAAAAACGAGCTTGAGGTGCGGAACAGTCAGACACGGGTTTCGCGAAGCCCCAGCTCCTTGTCGCTTAATAGCCGAGACGGGCAGCTCCACCGTAATGAGAAACGTCAGAGCCCTCGTGAAGGCCCTTTCCGCGCGGACCGACGGCCGGGTAAACGGAAACTTTGAGTACGCCAAGGAGAATAAAGGAGAGAGGAGGAGAGAGTGCAAGCGTGAAGAGAGAAATTCCATTTCATGCCTTTTTTTCCTGCGTCGCCACGTCCTCTTTCAGACCGTGACAACCTCAAGATTTCGCGTGTCTCGAGGAGTCCTGACAAGCCTTAATTAAAAACAGAGAAATACCCGTTAGTATGAGTGCCACGCGCTTTTTTGCTTTACTTCCACTGCCCTTTCAATGCTTCCCTGGTCACACAACCCAATTTTCTATCTGTACGTTCTGATCCTGCTGATTTCTTCTGCTTTTGCACCCTCCCCCTGTGTCACGGATTACGAGTGGCTGCGGGCGATGTACTGAGACAAGACTCCGTTAACAACGCAAACCATTTAATAAACACACCCATGGCACACCCTCTATATGCAAATATACTAGAAAAATATCAATAACTTCAGATTTAAACTCAGCTTACACGCCCACCGCCCTACAAACTAACCCTTCCTTGTCAACCTCAGGCACCTCTACTCTCATAGTTCCACTCATGATTCGGGCCGATCTTATACTTGTAACGGCTGATGATCTTTCTCCCAATGTCCTTCTTGGTCGTGTTCTTGTCGGGGTTCTCGGCCTTCTCTACGAGCGTCACCGTCCGTGCCGCTGCCGACGTGGTCACCCGTCATCATCGTCGTCGCCTGATGTCGGTGCTGACGTCGCGGAGGCCTTTAGGGCTAGACCTAGTCACGGCAGGCAACACCCTAGTGCTGCACACTGACGTATCCACCCGGGCACTGTCTTCGGCGGCTAGCGGGACTAGCACAAGGAACGTCGGCGCTTGCTGTGCGTGGCTGCTGCATCCAGAGCAGCCTCCGAGCAGGTCTCCGTCTACTTGTGTACCGAGCAGGTCTCCGTCTAATTCTCGGGGCGCCCGCGTCACAGGTTGCCGAGTCGCTGTCCTAACGGTCCCTTCGCCAGTGCGCGTGCTGGCGATGTGATCTTTCCCTTGCGAATCCACTTCAACAATCGCAGCGCATCGCTGCTCGCACACCGATCGCCGCTCGCGTCACACGCCTAATGCCACGTGGTACGGTGCGCGTGCTTGTGCCATTTCCAATCTTCCGCGCTCATCATCATCTTCTTTTTTTTATCACGTGTGCTGCCGGATGTGCTGTGTTTATCTCCCTTCCCTCTCGGCTCTCTATCTTTCATCTCCCCCATCCCCCTCTCATGCGCAGGGTTGCAAACCGGCTGCCTATAGGCTGGTCAACCACCCTGCCGTTCTTTTCCTCCCATTTTCCTTCTTTTTTACTTCCTTCTTTCTTTCTGCGGGCTCCTCCTCGTGATACCCTGTCATGGGTCAGTGTCGGGTGTGGGTTCATATGTTTCATTCAACGTATCGTCTCATCAGAAATTCACCTTGTGAGAGGAGACGCTTGGGAAGGGGTAGGGCGTAAAATATATGAAGGGCTGCCACTGAGGAAGAAACTGTTAAGGCATTAACTAAAAAAATGTTTAACAGGTGGAAAATGGCAACAACCTGATTTGTTATTTCAGTGATGAAAACGTTAACTCATACCTCAAAACTTTCTTAAGTCGAAGAATTATTATAGCACGCGTTCACAAAATAGAATGGCTGTTTTTGTATGTTGCCGGTCGTTTCAGCTGACGCCATCACAGGAAGACTTTGAAATTTCCTCGTAACAAGCGTGCACGAATGCATACCTACCAATGATAACTAGGAGCTATTACCCTCATTTTGCATTGTCGCAATCTGACGTACAATATCTCCTTTTAAATGCTGCCTTCTTACATTTTTGATTGGCTCACGAGTAAGATGCCTGAAAAAGACATGGTTCTTCCTGCCTCTCGCTCAAGATTTGCATTACCTAATGTCGAGATCCAGTATCACTATTGTGTATGCTTTTTCTTACTGTGAGTTTACACTCTTCTCACGAACGAACTAAACTGAGACCTCAGTGATTCCATTCTTCTACAGAGCTATTTTAACGTCACGACGTCGAAGCGACAGTTTTGCAAGAAAGCGAATGCGTATAGGCCAGGTTCGCTAAGCGTAGACATTAAAAACATAAATCTTTAGTAAAAAAACGAACATTCGAAGTGTACTAGCTGTCTCACCAATCTCAACTTTCAAATGTGTCACTCGCATTTGCGCAATCACCTGTATTTCCGGCTGATATTCGCATGCTGTTCAGATGCTTTTATATAGGGTATTAACAAATGTATCATCGCTTCAGTGCAAGGTCCTATTTGTTGTTCTAATACGACAAACAAAAATAAGAAGGCGTTGGCAATAAACGTTTTCGCGCTCTGATCTCGCAACGTGTTACAGCGAGATCATCCGAGCGAGCTCTCAATTCTCAATATGGTGGGTGGGGCATGTGCGAAAGAGAACGTAGCTCTTACTAAGGTCGAGTAAGAAGGAATGCAGGAAGAAGAGAGGGTGATTTTCGTCGGAGCATCGAGAAGCCCGGCGGGATCGTTTTCTCGCACGACTACAAGAGCGGGGACATTCTGACGAGGGCCTCGGCAAAGAAGGAGGATGAGCGAAAATCGAGAAATGTAAACAGACGCGAGGCAAAGAAACATATCCTTGTACTCGCGCTCAGGGCACTCTGCCTGCCTGCCAAGGCGGACCCAGAGAACGCTCGGTGAACTTATCCACCTCCAGCGAAGCAGATTCTCCGCATTTCACGGTCGGCTGCCCGGTTTCGATTCTATCGCGCTCGAATTAACACCGCCATCTGTCGACTGCAGGGTTCTACGGGGTCCGATGCCGTTTTTCACCCCTAGATGGCACGACGTTATAGAACCCCATTTTGCTGGTACTTCTTGAACTGTCTCGCTGCTGCTGCTTCTCTGCTTCCCCGTCCCCGACACGTCCGCGAGGACGCCGTGGCAACGGGATATTTCGGCGTGCTGTGTTTCGCCTTCCCTTCATTTCTCTAGTTGTCGCCCGGGTGGCATTCGTCGTTGCATATATAACGTTTTGCCATGATTCTCGTTTCGTATTTGTTTCATTCTGGTCGTAGTAGTCAGCCAGCCTCCCTAATATTGAAGGACAGAAAAATACTGTCTGGACGTCGTAAACATATATACTATAGAAGTCAGGTGCCACTGGTTCTGTGACGCCTGTGTTTCAATAAGTCGAACGTGTTGAAACTTTGACCCTGTGTTGAAAAAAATAAAGTGACTATTTGGGACTAAAAAAGATCCTCTTCCTTGTTTTGCCATTTGAAATGGTATGGCTTGCGAACACATAGCTTTGTCTGCATCTCCTTAAGCCTACTTCATGTTTTTGTACAGTTGTTGCTCGCCTTCTTTTTTCTTTCTTTTTTCACAATGGACGGTCATCGGAAATGAGCTTACACAAAAGTTCATTTTGCTTGAAGGCCAATCCTCCGAGCCAAGTTAGTTTTGTGGGAAAGTTCAAAAACAAAAAAAACCTGCAGGATAACCTGACGCACTTTCAATTCCTTAACCTCAACCGAGAAAATGAAAAAAAAACTCATATAAATAATAGTATGCTATGAGTTCCAAAACAGAGGGACAACATTACTTGTTCTGCACACGTGATAATGTACAGCGAACTCCCAAATGGCCCTATGGGACTGTCAAGCTGAAGACCCGTAGCAGTAGCACTGTCTATACATCCTGTGCAACTCAACTTGTGAAAGTGTAATTTAGGAACTTGCGCTTTTGAAAGCGGGTCTTCAGTCAATCCGATATACTGCTTCCCGAAGAACAAGGCGTTAAAATTTAGGCAATCATAACAGTGAATAACACCGAAATAAGCTTCTTATCACAATAACATCAAACGAACCTGTTGGCTAAAACGTTCGTCGTGGCTTTCCTTGATGTGTTCGCCTGCGTTTTATGCCATACATTATTTACTATGGAGTTGCGATACAAACGCAGCAAGCGCAGTTGCATGGCCGGAATATTCTCGCATTACCAGAAACACATGTGTGCTTGAATCACGCATCAGCTTGAGCGTGAATTATAAAGGCCTGAGGCGCAGGCGTTGTTTAAAAACACGTTCCGTGCGTCATTCACGTTGATATGACATAATAGGACTAGCGAATTCAACCAAAAATAAATAGCACTTATTCAGTGGGTTGAATAACTTAGACCTAATATTAGAATTATCACAAATAAATCTGCTACCGGATAGTGCACAACAATAAAACCTTGAATGAATCATATGAAAATATCACCTTCGTATAAATTATGCATGTGAGTACGATAAATATGTTACACAAAACGCAAAAGGGGCAACAATATCTTTAGTGGTTGCAACATACGAATACTGTGTTAGTCCACCACTAAACGCTACCTCATCAATAGCATGGGGAGTCTATTTTCAACAATTGAATAAAAAAGAATAAAAGAAGACGGCGAGTCAGATTAAAAATCAGAATCCTCTTCATTTTCAACATATTTGTTGCGGGTTCCCCAGGCAAAAAGCTGTGAAACAGCTTGACGGGACCTGGAGGCCCACAGAGTGCAGCTTCATACAGTTTTCAAGCATATTACTAAAGGACATTGTAAACAAGTAAAACAGGAAGAAAAACAAATCAGCCCAATAAATAGTTCATGGGAAAGACAAAAAAATCAATCTCTGATATCCTGTAAAAATATCGGCACGTCAATATAAAAAATGCCGCTTCAGTTATTATTAGTGGTTTACTATTGTTATCAATGCCATTTATCAACACTATATACTAAAGAAATAAAACGTGTTGCGTTTGCATGGGTTATGCAGCATTTCGAAAAGGCTTCTTTGTACTTCACCACCTGGAACAATAGTAGGTGCACTGTTACTCTCAAGCCGATTCCGATAAATATATAGTGCAGCCTATTAGAAGGTATCGTGCACTAAGAAATGAACATTTCCTTAAGTACTGATGAAAAGCGTTTGATCTCTTCATTAGTTCTACGAACTTGTTGATCACACCAAGTCTGCGAAGCATAGTCGCGCGCATGATGCATTGGGACGTTTCACGAAGTATGGAGCGAAATTACAGCAGCTTTGTTCAGCATCAGTGCGGAGTAGGCCACGCACTCATTTAATGTTGCAGAAGTAGCGTTCTTAAATAATTGTCAGCTCTTATTTGACGCATATATTTGACACACACACACACACACACAACACACACACACACACATATATATATATATATATATATATATATATATATGGCACTCACTTTCTCCAGAGAACTTCCCTTGGCACGAGCATGGTTGATGGTCGATATTACGGAGTAGAACAACCACAACATCCATCATCCTTAGCGGGGCTCAATTTGCACACATTACTTCGGCTATGTCTTTCGTTAATGCTTCAATAGTACAATTACAGTGAAAAAAAGTGCGAAAGCGTGATGTCGATGAACTGAAAAAAAGTCCTTTATTTTAACCAACAACCACAAAGCAAAAAGTTGACGCTGAGTTTGTCACGTAACCCGCTCAGTAGTACGCTAAGTTCAGTGGGAAGATTTAGCCCCGGAATTTGATAAATGCAGCCTGAATTCCTGTGTGTTATTTCAATATAGATATTTGTAGAGAAAATGCCATAAACCTTTTCTGTATGGCGTTCTATTGTTCTTAAGAATTTTTTTTTCAAGTCTTACTCCACGGTTTAAGGCAAAGAGCTTGTGGCGAAGACCAGCCGTGTGTGAGACCATCAATCAGTTGGGAAACCACGCAAAAACCTAATTTTACGCCAATTAAAGCAGCTTAATGCTGTCTTTTAAGAAGGAACGAAGATTGCAAGGGATATATATATTTTTTCCGGCAATTTCTATCTTCGTTGCTCTTAATAGCCGTGTGGCACTTATTATAGGCATAGGTACTATACAGGTAATACGTCTGTGACGCATTTGAAATTTCTGCGATATATGACAAAAATGATGAGTGGTTATTTACAGTACTTTGCTAGTTTCCTTTATTATATCCGTCCCATTGGGTCATTTACGTAATAGCGAGAGCGGAAATCATTTTGAAAATTTCAAGCGACCTTACTTTACTGTTTAATTGCTTCAAAGGCGCTCGCTTGTAGTATCTGTCTGTCTGTCTGTCTGTCTGTCTGTCTGTCTGTCTGTCTGTCTGTCTGTCTGTCTGTCTGTCTGCCTGTCTGTCTGTCTGTCTGTCTGTCTGTCTGTCCGTCCGTCTGTCTATCTATCTATCTATCTATCTATCTATCTATCTATCTATCTATCTATCTATCTATCTATCTATCTATCTATCTATCTATCTATCTATCTATCTATCTATCTATCTATCTATCTATCTATCTATCTATCTATCTGTCTGTCTGTCTGTCTGTCTGTCTGTCTGTCTGTCTGTCTGTCTGTCTGTCTGTCTGTCTATCTATCTATCTATCTATCTATCTATCTATCTATCTATCTATCTATCTATCTATCTATCTATCTATCTATCTATCTATCTATCTATCTATCTATCTATCTATCTATCTATCTATCGATCTATCTATCTATCTATCTATCTATCTATCTATCTATCTATCTATCTATCTGTGACCCCCGAGGCCTGCGGATATGAACAAGATATTTATTTACCTAATTATTTCATACTAATAATACAGACTACTAAGGTGGTTTAGGCATTCGTTTTCAATATTAAGATTCTAAACTAGCCCTACGCTTCTGGACCCATTCGGTTTCATCCTCAAAGGGTTACTGTCTGACCGGCTCCGAAGCTAGCTACTTTTCTTGGGGTGTCGTTCTCCCTTTTCTTGGGGTGTCCCCCTCTTCACCGTCGTTCTTGTCACCGTTCTTGTTGCCGCATTGTTTTCTACGCTGGTTTCTCAAACCGTTTACATATACACTCGGCAGCGTCCCATTTGAGCGGGAAATGTAGCGAGGTGTTGTTTGGATAAGCCAGGACTCTAAGAATTGTCAGGTGCGGTGGTGTAATGGTTATGGTGTTTCATTTTAATAGGTATGCCCAGGAGTTAGATTTATGTGTGATGCACGGTTATGTGCAAATATCTTGTTTGTGTGTAAATACTTTGTTACTCATTGTCTAATATGTCTCATTGACAAATAGCAGTAAGAAATGTCTGTGAAACGCTAGTATTGCCTGAACTATATCTTTAACGCACCGAAAGGCACTTAGCCGCATAGCAAAAGGTGTAGCTCAGTGGTAGAATGGTGTGTTGGCACGCAGGGGATTCGGGTTTGAATCCCATTGTGTGCTTGGTGCTTTTTTATGTACTGAGCTTTTTTTGCTTATTTTGTGCGATAGTGGTTACGGACACCTGTGGCGGCGATGGACAACTATGGCATCGCACGTGACCAGTGTCGTAAAAGCATAACATCTTTCGCTGTAATATTAAAAACTGTAAACTAAAAATGTCTGGAGAGCTTTTTCTCTTCGTATAATTTTTACTCAGCCAGACTTCTTTCTGTCAAACATGTTTACTTTTGCTTATTTAAACATGCGCGCCGCGTTCGTCGTAGCAAAGCCAATGCAAAGACTCCGGACAGTGACCTTATTTTATCACTTCGTTCTTTTTCTATCTCTATTTACACTTATGCTCTGATATCACGTCCATAATGGATATTATCTACAACCACCCTTTTTATAAGGTATTATTTTTTGCAGAGTTTAGTCACAAACACTTAAACGGGGTAGGTGACTGGAATGAGCAGGGAAAAAAAAACTAGTGTGTTGTTTGGTGCTCGCGTGACAAAGTTGTTGGGTCTATATAGAACGCATGGGTTACGTGCTAATTTTCTACATACTCACATGATGCTTGTAAGGCAACATTTGTGAAAGTAAGCTTTGTGAAGAGAAAGAAACGAATGTATTTATTTTTCATCATGTTTTTCCATGAATCGTTGAGTCTTGTAGTATTAGCAGCGAACACAATATGTGTTCACCCCGCAGGAAGAGATAAGATGTTAATTATTCATACAATATGAAAAACAGAGAAACGCATTGTTACTGTGGCGACAGTGTAAATATTTAGAAAAGGTTCTTACATATATAAAGATAAACAACGGGCACGTGTTGATGGCCAGCGAAAGAGTAAACCCATGTTAGGCAGAGAAGACAGAGCTGTTAAGAAGAAAACTTTATTACAGAAATAACGGTGTTAATGGGAAAACCAAATTTACAAAAACAACGTTCGCCCCACCTGCGAAAATTTTAATAAGTTAGATATGAAATGCTTTTGCATGTATCATGCGTCTTTCTGCAAGCTTTTAATAATTCAGTTCTCACTGTTTATGGTCACGCCTAGCTCAGGTCAACAGACTTCAAAGCAAAGAAAAAGAATGTTTTTCAAATATTCTCTGAGATAATGTAATAAGGTACGAGGTGCGAAAAAGAAACATTCGAAACAGCGAAAGCTGCAGCAGGCTTCACATTTTGCGGATTAAGATTCATCAGTTTATCATGTTTCACATTCTTTGTGCAACTATTTTTTACCCGAAATATGACTAAAACATGCCATTTATCTTGATGTACATGATATTTTTTGTGCAGATTTCATTCGGCGCATCCTGAAACTATGCACGATTGCTATGGACGCCAAGCAAACCATCCAGAGCCGATGACGTCTGTAAAAAGGTTGCATTTTTTTGTGTGTGTGCAAGGCCATATCCAGGAGCTGTCCTTTAATAGTGCCTTCTTTAAGTATTTATGTCACGTTTATAGCATCCACAAACCTTTTCCCAGTAGAGATAAAAGCGCCTATCATAAGACACCGCTTGTAAACTCAGTCAATTCCTAATATGCTTTGTGCTATACGCTACGTGCCTTACCATAAAACGGCGTTCCAATTTATGGCAGCCAGTTTAACTTCTTAAGTACCACCGCGGTGGTGCACCTCTTACCAAACGCATTAGGAAGTCGCTCCAGCACGCTTACCGCTTCGCGTGCTTACAATGGTGTCGACTGCCCTCCGCGAAGCCTACGGTGAACGAATCTCAAAGGCGAGCTGCTCCCCCCCCTCCCCTTCTCGACGCACAAAGCGCAGTTTCACATGGAGAACATCCAGCCTCCCTCCTTATCGCATTTACTGATGCTAATTCCAGTCGTTATGGAAAACACCATGGGCTGGAACGTTCGAAACACCCGCGTAGTGGCGGCGCGCGATCTCGGAGGATTGCTGCCAAACGATGCGCATGATTTATGCAAAACGTTATTCTCGTCTTGTTCGAGAAGCGAATCTCGTGCACACTGCCGTTTAAGGAAACAAGAAGTGGAAGAAAAAATAAAATTATATTGATGCAGCGCTGTTATATAGCGAGGAAGACATGCTACGCGCAGGTTGATGACCGCCTGTCCTGGCAATAAGCAGGCTGTCGCATTATCGACGTGCGAGCAGCGTTAAAAAAGTATATAGCGATGCTCTTTCACCCGGAACAAGTCGAGGTGGCCTGGGCGCGTGTGTGAATGGCCACTAGAAATAGCATTTGTTCTGTCTGACACCACCACATAGCCACGAAAAAAAATGAAGAAATAAGAGAGGTCAACGATGTCTTTTTTTCTAAAAACCTTTTAATTATGAAACACTTTCACTTAAACAGTGGTTGGGAAACAAAGGCGTAATAACCCCGAATGGTGTCATAGCTCGCTTCCATACTTTGATGAGTTACGTGTTTTTAAGGTGATACGACGCTCTAGTTTGTTAATGTTTATAAAACACTTCTTCAGTGAGAGAAAAGCAATATTTCATTGTAAGACTAAAGATTGAAGGGGTAAGAAAGTTCGGCAACACAGCTTGTTGTTGGATCTAACGTTTCGACAAGCGGGCTGCAACTACCTCCTTTAGCGCATGTTCTGGTGGCTATATTCGCATTTACATACACGTTATTTACGGATGTTTCCTTTACAAGTTGGCAGTTTTACGTGCAATAGCTTTGTAAGTGATTTAACATAAATATAGAACTGTATGTTGAATGTCTCTATTAATGTTATGAACTTACCACTCTCAGCTGTTCAGTACTGGTGATAATGGGCTAAGCATCATTCCAGCTCATGACAGAAGGTCAAGAAGGCATATCTCAGCCTCAAAAAATCAATCAATAATTAAATGGTGGCATGCTCTGTCCTGATGTTAACGTTTGTCCTTGCCTGCAAATGAGATGACATTTGATTCATAGAATAGCCGTCATTTTACGAACGTTGCAATGTGAGCGTTTGGCAGTGCGAGAATACAAGAAAGAAGAGGAGAAAAGGGGGCAAATATAATTGATATGCGAACAGGTTAAAAATGGCTGACTGGTGGCTGCCACTCTTTCGGGAAGGAACAGTAAGATTGAAATAGAAAATCGTTTCTTACGAGCAGTCATGTGCAGTTATTCATGAAGCAACGAGGTATCCCGTGGACTGGGTCGAAAAATTGTACATAATATTGGGCTTGTGAATGTTATAGTGTAAATTGAAGTAATGCTCGCAAATCGTCCATTTCCACGTTTTTTTTTCCTATCTGTTTCAGTTGTATACCATCATTTATAGTGAAAATTGGGTGAAGTGCAACAATTATTCCCTGTTTCTCTTTCATTCTATCAAGTATTTTTTTTCGGTCCAGAATATAGCAAAATAGAGAAGCCTAGGTGTTATATTCTGTCGACTGCAAGTACGCTTTAACGGAACCGAACAAAAAAATAGATGCATACAACTCCACCAATTAGCACGAATATGTACCTTAAAGGAACATGAAAGCTTCAAAGAAGAACAGGGAGTGTAGAAGCTGAAGGAAGCAACTGGCATCTCCTTAACGTACACCGATGTCCTTAAGCAATTTCTCATTAGCTTTCCCTGCTGCAATATTGTTCAGCAGCGAGCACTATTTGCGCTTGCTTCTAAGTAGCGGCCATTAGATGCCACTGAACACTAGGAAGGTAACTCACTGGACTCAATGATCTCGGCATGTCATGCGTATTACGGAGTGCGGGGGAGCGAACAGCACTGTGAAAATTTTTGAAATTGAGTAAAAATATTAATTTCCTAAGAATCTATGGCTGTTTTTCTGCCTTTGCATCGCCCTTTGATGTTTTAATTATTTATTCCAAAACCGTCTTCATATGAAAAGTTTCTCCACCAGCATGAATTACAAAATAATACAATGAAAAAAAATTGCCCTCTTGAATTCTGCTCTGCTCCGGTTGAATAGAAGAGAGGTAATTAAAAGACGAATGGGAGTCTCTGCTCTGACGCATGGCCTTGGAAACTAACTACAGTTGGTGGACAAAGCTCCAGCGCCAGCAGCGACCTATGGCCACTTCGACTGAAGAGGCAACCCCATTTTGGGCTCAAGCAACATCACGCGATAAAGTTATTAGAACATGTCATTTTCACCAACCTCATTAACTTTCTTGAATCCAACAATTTTTTACACCGGCACAACATGACTTTCATAAGCATTTTTTAATGCAAGACCCAACTCATATCATTCACACGAAAACTGCAACAAATTTTGGACCGTTGATCATGCACCGACTGCTTTTTCAAAGATTTTAGCAAGACTTTCGACAAATTTTGTTACCAACTACTACTAATCAAATTGAGCCTATATACTAAATCTTGACAATAGTGTACTCAAGCTGGTTTACTATTCTTTATGTATACCGATTTTAATACGTTACGACTGTAGCAATCACAATTCGTCATCCACTTCTGTTTTTATTTATAGTAATGACCACACGTCTTCTACTTTTTCTAAGATTCATTTTTTGTTTATGATTGCGTCATTTTTGTGATATAACCAGTCATAATGACACTTCATTCTTTAAATCTGATCTTAACAACGTAGCAGCTAGGTGCTGAACATGGCGAATAGATTTAAACATTGGCAAGTGTAAGGTAATGCGCGTAACAAGTTCAGCCAGCCCCTCGCTAACACACTACTTAAACAATGGCCTGCTCGATCCCGTCAAATCATATAAATACTTGGATATTTTTATGACATCAAACCTATCTTGGGCACGTAAGATCGAATGCGCAACCCATAATGCCAATCGCATGTTAGGCTACATACGACGCAAATTTTCAAAGGCACCACCAGCACCAAAACTACTCTTATGTAAGACAGTTACACATTCCGAAATTGAATATGCTTCTTCGGTGTGCGATATTTACTATGATAACTTGATTATTTCACTATATAAACCGGAAAAGAGTACCTCCGTCCCTTTCGCACTTTCCAACTATAATCGCATTGCCCGTACAACTTCAATAGAACCTTGCCTAGGCGTTCCTTCATTTCCATCCTGTCATAAAATATACCATTCGGCCACATCTCACAAATTATCCATCATCCCACTTTTCATGACTAACTAATCCTGAATCTTCAGTACATGAGCCATCGTATCGATCGCCGTCATAGGGTAGTTATAACAGTATGTCACTTCAAGTGTTTTATCGATCGTTCATACCTCGTATATCAGCAGATTGAACAACCATTGTGAACCACGTCTTCACAATGCTATACGACTTTCTAAATACGAGGCTTTCAAATCTGCAACCCGTAACGAAACCAGTAAGGTCATTGTTTCAATCAGGTGCGAACTCACATATATTGAACATCCAGTAACACCGGACGACAGCAACCAATACGTGTGCCTGACAGTTAAGCGTAAGAACGTGAACTTCACGCTAGTGGCAGTATATATTTCGCCTTCAGGCCGCTTCGACCCAGCAATATTAAGCGCCATTATATCAGCGACACCTGGGCCACGGATTATTACAGGTGATTTTAACGCTCATCACCCCCTGTGGGGAAGACAGAAAATGGACCGTCGGGAAGACATGTGTCCTCCTTTGCATTTGACCACCAACTATATTGTTTAAATGACGGCGCTCCCACGTTTTTACGGGGTCTGACATATAGTAGCTGTCTCGACCTAACTTTTGTGTCAAGTAGCCTGAACACCAATGTGCAGTGGTTTGCGGACAACGAAACGCATGGCAGTGACCACATCCCCACCTATATTAAAATTAAGGGGCTAAGCAAGTCGCAAATCGCGCCCACTTCACGGATAGACTGGTCAAAGTACAGATCATTCACAGAGAAGCAATGCGAGAGAAACCAAGAAGGTTCTCTTGAAAGCCTAGAAGGTATAATGAAGGCCGCTATTCAAGAGGTAACGTTTAATTGTGGACCTTTGCCAGATTTTTGCAAGTATGAGGTGGAGTTGGAGCGACTTCGCGCAATCCGTCGTCGCGCCGAACGACGTTATAGGCGCACGAAATCCATCTACGACTCGAGGGAAGCGAGATGTCTACAAAAGAAGATTCAACGTCGAATCAATGCACTACAGTCGCAACGATGGAAGTCACTATGAGAGTCGCTCGATTCCCACAAACCTCTTTCGAAAATATGGAGAATAATCTGCGGCCTACGAACATTGCCACAACAGAATCGTCCGTTCAAATGCCTTGCTCTCCACCAAGGCCGGCGTGAAATCGATGTAGCAAAAGGCTTCTGTGCCAGGGTTGCAAACAAGGGGTCCGGGATCAACATGAGTAACCTACGAAACGCGCCGGCGTCCAGAGACACTCGGATGGACAATATGTTTTCTCTAGAGGAGCTTCAGGCAGCATTGGCAGCATGCAAGCGCTCGTCATCGCCTGGACCCGATGGAGTCACTTACATGGCCCTTGCTAACCTAGGACGAACAGCTCGGCGTGCCGTTCTAGCTATATACAATGACTCGTGGATCAACGGTTTGGTTCCTCCTTCGTGGAAGTGCAGCCGCCTTGTGCCCCTGCTCAAACTAGGCAAATCGCCTCTGGACATGGCCTCCTATCGCCCCATCGCGCTTGCCAGCTGTTTTGGAAAGGTGATGGAGAGAATGGTGCTGACTCGCCTGGAGTGGTACTTGGAACATAACAATATATACCCCGATGCTTTGACCAGCTTTCGACGTGGATGGTCTTCCATAGACAATGTTGTTGATCTTGTCACGTCTGTACAACAGCAGAAAAGCCTAAAGAGATTATCAGCGGCACTTTTCTTGGATATTAAGGCTGCATACGACAATTTATTACATCATACCATCCTAGACGCCTTGGGCAACATTGTATTGGGAGGCCGCGTTTACCAATGGATCTACAGCTATTTGAAGGACAGAACCTTCTTCGTTCAGACAGAAGATGGTGCAACAAGGCAACATCATACTTATCGCGGCGTACCTCAAGGTGGGGTCCTAAGCCCCATACTTTTCAACCTTGCGCTCATCGGCCTCGTTGACGTCCTGCCAGACTCCGTACATCTGTCGATATACGCGGACGACATCTGCATCTGGGCATCAGGGATCACGCGTCTACACGTACAAACCAGGCTTCAGACAGCGGCTACACTGACGTCAAACTACCTTCAAGGACGAGGACTGGAGATGTCATATGAGGAATGCTCACTAGTTGCGTTTACGCGCAAGACAATGACGCCATATCATATCAGAATTAATGGACACACAATCAGCTATCAAAAGACTCACCGTTTCCTGGGAGTAATCGTGGTTTGTCTTGGAGCCCTCATATCGCTTACATGAAGAAGAAACTGACCATGATCACCCACGTCCTAAGGTTCCTTGCGGGAAAATCATGGGGTGCATCGGTACGAGCCATGCTTCAACTGTATGCTGCACTTTTTCTTGGCTTCATGCGCTACAGCCTACCTGTGCTTGGCAAGGCCCGCATAACAAACGTACACGTCCTCCAGTCATTACAAGCTCAAGCACTGAGAATATGCCTCGGGCTGCCGAGATGCGCATCCTCAGCAGCGACTGTCGCAATCGCTCATGAACAACCTATCACAACCTACATTCGTGTCGATGCTTTAAAAACGCACATAATACATGCCACCCGGATTCAATCGCATCACCTCGCCTCCCTTCCAACTTCCAGGCCATGCTCTGCGTTCTGCTCTATTATTGCCCCACATCGCACGGTGATTCCCACGAACTTCACGCACGCAGCAAGACCGTCGTTACCATTGTGGTGTCTACATCCACTGGAAGCCCTGATAACCATCCCCGGAATGCAAAAGAAGAAATATTTGTCAAATTTGGCCCTAAAACAAACAACATTACTGTTTCTGCATGAGAAACACAGTGGACGCGTTCACATTTACACGGATGGGTCGGTCACTTCAACAAGTTCAACAGGCGCAGTTGTAATTCCGGAGAAATCCATCACGATAAAGTTCAGGACCTCGCATCTGGCATCATCCACGGCGGCAGAACTCACCGCCATTCGTGCCGCTCTGGAGTTCCTAGTTGAAGAACCGCAACAGACCTGGTCAATATTCTCCGACTCCAAAGCAGCTCTCCAGGGCATTGCCTCGCCATATCGTCATGGACCAAACAAACAGCTGATTGCTGAAATACGACTGCTTCATCACCGGGCTATAGAAAAACAACATGACATAGCGTATCAATGGATACCAGGCCACTGCAGCATTGATGGAAACGACCGTGCAGATGAAGCAGCCCGAACTGCTCATGATGATGCCCCTTGTGTAGCTATACCATTATCAAGAACAGACGCCGCTTCAAGGCTTCGATCACTTGCACGAGAACTGACACTCGCTCAGTGGAATTCACCGGCATTCACCAACATGCACCTTCATAATTTGGACCCACACCTACAGCTCCATCTTCCATCAGGAATAACCAGAGCAGAGAAGAAACTTTTGTGCCGTCTGTGGATTGGGGTGGCCTTTACGAATGCTTATTCGTTTCGAATCGGAATGGCCAGAAGCCCGACATTTGACAACTGTGGCTGCGCAGAGACTTTCTCCCATCTTCTCTGCGAGTGTCCCCGCTTCAGCGTGCCAAGAAAAGAACTGTCAAAAGCTTTAGATAGAATAGACAATCGCCAATTGTCGGAAGAAAGGGTATTAGGACACTGGCCGAGACCGTCCTCTGCACGCAATGCATTGAGAGCGTTGTTGCGCTATCTGCGGGCAAGTGGTCGTAGAGACAGACTGTAAACAGCGTCGTGGATCGTCTTATGACCTTCTCTCTCTTTTTTTCACAACGTCTCTTTTCTCTCATCCTTCATTTCCTCACCCCCTTCCCCAGTACAGGGTAGCCAGCCGGTCTGAGAACTGGCTAACCTCCCTGTCCTTCCTCATTTATTCCTCCTCCTCCTCCTCCTTGGAACAACCAATCCGAAGATATAGTAAGTATTACTCATATACTGAAATAGTTTGCCAGAGAATATGGTTGTCTTTCCCGACAAACTTTACTTAGTATTGTATAAATAAAGATTTAATATGTATGGTGTTCCGTATAACTATGCATTATGTTCCTTTTGTACTGGAGCCATTGTGGTCACGCACCTAACATTGTAAATTTCATACTGTATTTTATTTCTTGTCTGCATGAAATCACTCTCCTTTGCAATGCCATATGTGCTTTAGGGTAAATAAAAAGAAAATGCAACAAAAAAGAAAGTTTTCTTGCCCGCCGCTGTGGTGTAGCGGCTAAGGTACTCGGCTGCTGACCCGCAGGTTGCGGGACATGCTTGGAACTCGTTGGTAAACTGGCCTTAGGCAGGCTTGATGTCGAAAAAGGAATCATAGTAATATAAGTAATAAAGCGTTTTAGAACAGCAAAGAAACAACCAGGTGTCACACAATGCGAATTGTGTAACGAGCGGACGTCCAATGCTTCAACCCATTAGAAAAGCTTGTTCTTGATCACCTAATAAAAGTTTTGATGGAGGCGGAAATGTTGTAGGCCCGTGTGCTCAGATTTGGGTGGAAGTTTAAGAACACCATGTGGTCGAAATTTCCGGAGCCCTCCACTACGGCGTCTCTCATGATCATATGGTGGTTTTGGGACGTTAAACCCCACATATCAATGAAAGTTTTCTTCTCACTCTCCTCCTTTTCTTCAATAAGGCGCACACTTAGTGTACATTGTTCGCTAGAGGAAAGATGCGAAGAAATAAAGAGAGAGAAGTACTAAGAAACTTATTCAAAAGAAGCGAGTGGGTGACCCAGTGCACCCGTATAGTAAATACAGGCGCATGAAGTGGGCACAAGCCCACGTCTCCCCGCAGTCGCCATGACAACCGTGGGTAAATACCCTCAGTTCTGAGCCACTGAGACAACAAACTACGAGTACATGAAGGACGAATGTATCAAATAACAGCAAAAATACAGAAAATTTGTTTTCTCTTATACCTGTCCCGTGCGGCACTACGCCTACACCAAAAACAAATTCAGTTCTTACGACATCTGAAGTGAGTGAGCAGAATAACAACACTGTGCACACTAGATTTTGTTGCGGCTAAGCTGTTCTTGCTTCTGAGAACGCTGCTCCATTCCCGATCGATGACCACAGTGGAATTAAATCCGGACTTTCGCTTCCGAGTGAAATGTCATCGATAGGATTCGTATGCATAATAATTAACCCTTCGCGTTCATTTTTAGTTTAATCTTCAACGAATATAGTTGTACATTGCGTAATGACCCAATGATTGCCGCCGAAGTTTGGCTGTATCAAAGTTTAGATCGAGGCCTCAACTGCTTTGACTGGCAGTTTGATTGAGTCCCTGAAGACCCAGTCAAGCTGCCTAGGGAAGCTTTCTAGAGACCATTCAGAATTTTCTGAAGGAATACACTTTTTTTCTGAAGAAATACACAAGAACAAGGAGTATATCCCTCATCAAACGAAAATTTCGACCGTCGGAAGTGACCCTCTCGTGGTGTCATGGACGTGTGATGCAAAAATCATCACGTGATGACCTCATCATGACGTCACAAATCTGGCATGCCATTATCTGGTGTAACACCACGCGACTAAGGTACCTAGATAAAAAGTTACATGTGATGCCGTTGTAGCACCTTTTTCTTTTTCTTTTAATCCTTTGCTACGTTGTGAATGGATCTTAAGATGAAAAAAGTCGCAGTCTCTAAAATGCAGCGGAGGGACTGACTCTTCCACATTTGACGAGTAGCAAGCTTGCATATATTAACTCCAAAAATCTACTTCCGACAGGAACAGCAGTTTTTCGTTGCCAACGCCTACGAGCAGCAACTCGGCAAGCAGCGTGCGATGCAGCGTATGGTTTGAGACGCCAAGAACAGCGCCACCGAAACAGCTTCACCGAAAGTCCTTTCCATACATATATACACCCCCGGCGACCAACCATGGGCTATTAGGACGAACAGGGCGACAGATTTCCACAACCGGACTGGACATTTCGCTTTTATACGTCTTCGGGAACATTTGCAGAACGAGAAATACGAATTGGCGGAATAAATTCAGCACACCCACCTTCTTTCGATTTGCTGCGCTACTTCGGTATTCTGCTTTTCTCAGGCTCTCTCAGCTCGACAGCGTAGACTTTTCATTGCCGTATACTTACTTTACGCCACAACCGCGACCCGCTTCACGCGTCTTTCGTTTTTCTTTATTTTTCCTCAGTATTCCAAGACCTGCATGTTCGGTGGTTTGATCTGCAAAACGCCCATCCGTGGCGATCAGGTCCGCTCCATCTATCAATGGCATCGGCAGTCATGTTCTCTCCTTAGTCCGATCACCCACGCACCCAATTCTGTGCTCCGCGCTTTACTTTTCCCTTTACTTTCATGCATTTTTTTTTTACTATCGAACGCTCACCTCTCACTTCGGCCTCGTGCCTCCAACACGGTCTACGAAGCGTGTGACGGCCGGATGTAAAAGAACGCAAAGGAGGCACGGGGAGAAAATGGACAAGTCGGCTGCGCGCCGTTCAGTTCCGGCCCGTGGTCTTCCGTTTTCTAAATAAAACCTGTCGTCCTCTCGATCTTCTCCCACCTTCTCACTTTTTTTCTCCCTCCATGATCTTACACTCCTCTGACTTTCCCTCCCTCCCCACCGTTTCGTCGAAGCTTTAAAATGTGAGCAAAGAGGACAAGAACTAAAAAAATTTTTACCGCGCTTTCTGGTAGATGCTCTTGGCGTTTCTCGAAGAAAACGACGACGACGCCCAATGATATTTATTGCGCTTGGCATTCATAGAGGTATTTATTTCTGCTCGTGTATATATTCGAACGTCCATGCGTCACTCCTTTTTTATTGTCGAGATGCGGGGTAGAGGCACGCTTTTGCACCATCTCCCTTGCTGATTGTGTCTGGAGCGAAGGTCTGCGCTGGAAGTCTCATCAATATTCTGATAGCCGCGGGTCGCGAAGCTTCCCCCACCCTCCGTCATGCGCACCACTGGCTATGGGAGAGCGTCGATGGGTGAGGGCGAAGCGAGTGTGAGAGAGAGAAGAAGAGGAAGATGGGCGGTTCAATTCTCTGAGAAATCGCTCGGGCGTTTGCCAATCACATTGGAGTGGCTCTCGTAGACGTGGTGCTAACCCCCCACCCAGCCAACCTCTCTTTCTTTTTTTCCCGTTACCCACCCATAGCCTGCGTTCCATGAGAGACTTTCCCCCCCTTCATTTTTTAAAGTCTTCATTTGCTTTCAACGTCCCTTTCACCTTAGAGTCTCTGAGCGTTTTCATTTCTTTGCCGAGGGCGAAAATGACTGGAGCATTCGTTTGAATTGCCGACAACGGGCGCTACTGTGCAGCTAAATTAATTTTGACTTTCATCGTGCCCTCTGAGTCTTTAAATTGGACAATCGAGGTCGACCTCTTCAAGCTTATTGTGTTGCGTTGGTTATAACGCGCTTTTGGAGCGTGATTAAAAATGAAGCGTCGACTTGCGTCGAGAAAAATACGTGGATATATTTGTTTTTTTTCCTCTTCTGTAGGTGAAACGCTCCGTTCTGACCACCTTACTTCCATTAATCGACTCCTATTTTTCTCTTCCTTATCTAAGCAAATATAGTTTTATGTCTCATTAAAATTATCTTCCGAGTCGTACAACCGTTTGAAGCGGTGCACTCGGAAGCAAGTTTCGTAATGAATAGATGACTGGTTCTTCTGAAAGAGCAACACGTTCGTAGATTTTGTCTTATAGGCGCATGGAAGTGAGCTTCCTTTGCAGTTTATGAGACTGTCAAGCCCTTTCAGTAAGGCTGCTGCGAGATATGCAAACCTTGTTTCTATCGCTCTTGGGCAACGAGTGATATTCCGCATATAACTATCGTTACCATGTAGGGCTAGTTTGCACAGGAACATACATCCGACTAGGTCGTCAGGCATGTCATGCAGATCGTACTACTTACCGTATGGGTAAATGTAAGTGATTAGTGGCAGTGAAGTAAAAAAAAATTCTTGGAAAGCTGATTAGCTAGTGTTTATACATAACACAGTATTGTCCAGAAAATGGAAGACTTGGGCTAGTTGATTTTGATTCATAGTGAAACAGCGCGAAAAACAGTAGGCACAGAAGAAGACTTAACCACTTGAACACACACTTACAACCCCAAAGCTTTGTTTAAACAAAGAAGAAAAAGCGAATCAGGAAGAAGTCTGTGGCTGCACACCGGAGTTCTTTCGTTGGACCACCATTTTAAGACACCATAACTATCGCGTAAAAGAAATAGGAGAAGCTTTCGCTAAGCGCAAGAATGGTGGCACGTGTGTTAGCTCACCGTTTATTTCATTTCTCGATGTTGAAGTAGCGACGAGTAGGTGTTTTCTACTACCTCTATCTCTGCAGCCAAGGATCGGGTATCCTTTGGTCCCAGGGCAGCCCGGCTGACGTGCTCGTAGGCAGCGGCGTGAGCCGCTTCATTTCTCTGTAGACCCTCGTGTCCAAAAACCCAGATTACGCCAATATATGGAAGTAGAGTGACGGGTGTGCCCTCCAGCCCATCCAAGACTAACCAAAGAAGAGAGCGTGGTTTTCAGACGCCTACAAAGTAACACTTACATACATGGCATATCAATGCACCGCCTCAACCCAACAACACATGGCTACATGTGCCCACTCTGCAGCCTACCGGACACCCTGGCACACTTGCTCCTGGAATGCCAGTGCCATGTAAACCATGACACGCAACTGGAGCGGGACCAAGCATCAAGAATGAACGACGACCACCTAATGGAAACGTGGGAGGCCAAGCTCGTCCTTGAGGACCTGGAATATTAGCGACAACTCGTCGCCAGGGCAACGAGGGCAGTCTAAGCCAGTGAGTTCCTGGACTAGAGAACCCTCCCACCTCAGGGTGGCACCGGGCCTCGCTCGGAACACTGTTTCTAAATAAACGTTTATTTCTCTCTCTCTCTCTCTCGACTGCGTATTGACTTACTTGGGTAAGACGTAATGATATATTTTTTTTTGTTAAATGAATAGGTTGCACGCATGTGTTCTTTTCTCCCTTATTCTCTTTCTTTTTCTGCCCCGTCGCGGTGGTTTAGTGGCTAAGGTACTCGGTTGCTGACCCGCAGGTCACGGGATTGAATCCTGGCTACGGCGGCTGCATTTTCGATGGAGGCGAAAATGCTGTAGGCCCGTGTGCTCAGATTTGTGTGCACGTTAAAGAACCCCAAGTGGTCGAAATTTCTGGAGCCCTCCACCACGATGTCTCTCATATTCATATGGTGGTTTTGGGACGTTAAACCCCACATATCAATCAATCCCTTTCTTTTTTCAGTTTCGTTTGAATAAAGCGCTCAGTCGTAAGGATGCACTTGTGTCGTCCAGCCTTCTGTGTAGTTTTTATCCTTGTTTCAAAATGAATACAATGATTCTTACAGAATGACACTTGTAGCACATTTCATCACAATTTAAAAAAAAATAAACTTTTCTGTGTCTCTGCAATGGTTTATTGCACTTAGACTCTGAGTTAGGAAATTAAATTACTGGTCTCCCACAACTACCAGAGCTCTGAATAGCTGCCCGATGAACCTGCAGTAAGTGCTGCGCTTCGGCCTCCGTTCCCTATAGCTATATATGCTAGAGTCGACTTTCGATATAGAGAATCCTTACATGTACTATCCCACGTCTTCGCATTTGTGAGGTATAAATTGAATGCGTTTTTGATCAAAGTTGAATTTGCATGCCCTAACGTCTTCTTTTTCTTTATTGGCACTATGAACTTTTATATAGAAATAGAAAAGAGGCAAAAGTGTTTTGTTGGCACCAGTGTTCTTTTCCTCAGTTCTTGCCAAGTAAAAATTGTTAATTGTGCGGAATTTCGCCTGGTGAAAATGCGTTTGCAGCAGAGAAACCTCTTTGTGAAGTATATACGGATACTTGAAAACTATACTTTCCGCGCACGACTTTAAAGTTTAGCTGAAGTGTTCACAGCAGTGTTTGATGTGCAGTATGTGTAATACGTTTTCTTAGCAAAACTTTTGTGATGGTTCAGGCCCATTCATTTGAAGCTACGGGCAGTAGCTGTCGAAAAATGGAGTCATTACCACACATCACCTGAGACTGTCCACACTGCAGTTTCCAAATACGATCACTCACAATCGCTCTAGTTTGATTTTACTACAGATAAATGCTTGTAGCAACCATTTTAGGATGTCGTTTTTTAGGGTTATTATTCGTGAAGCAGGGAAAGCACTTGAAAATTTTTGAAGGCAACAGACTTGCACAAGACATCATACACTAGTCATTTTCCGAAGGGTTGTGAATCTTTCCCAGTGGTCTTATACATACCGTGCGCTGGTGGCCTTCAAGTACTTTTTAGCAAACCAGGAAAGCCATGGAACACACGCCTTGAGAAACACCAACATGACGTGACGAAGAACAGTCGCACTGTGGATGCACTTGTCCGGCATGCTCGCGAGCATAATCGTTTCATTGACAGGAATAAATGCACTGTCATCACTAAGGAGCATAACGTGTTTTCCCGCCAATTTCTGGAATCACGAATGATTCAGTCGACGCCAGCTGCAAGAAATAGGACAACAGAGACTAAGCCTATGCCCACTCATTGCGTCGTTTTAGTCGGACACAGTATTCACGCACTTTTCTATAATTCGGTGTCCTGTGAACTTCTGTCACATCACACAAACGTCAATTAGACGCCTTCCATTACAGGGACGACACGGGCTTAACGGTGTCTTGCAGGCAGTCAGCGTAATATTATAAGAATATTTGGGGTGTTATGCCCACGTACCGGCTACTCCACAATAGACCATATTCATACTATCAATCAGGTAATAGAGAGATGCGCTCAATACAACCAACCTCTATATATAGCTTTTATAGACGCTAAGAAGGCATTTGACTCAGTCGAGACATCAGCAGTAATGCAGGCACTACGGAATCAGGGCATCGAAGAACCCTACATAAACATACTGCAATAAATTAACAAAGGATCCGCAGCCACCATAGTTCTACATAAAGAGCGTGAAAGAATCCCAATAATGAAGGGCGCAAGGCAGAGAGACACGATCTCTCCAAAGCTATTCACCACGTGTTTACAGGAGGTATTCAGGACCCTAGAGTGGGAAGAGTTATGGATAAGAGGTAATGGAGAGTACCTTAGTAACCTGCGATTCACTGATAGCATTGCCTTGATGAGTAACTGAGGGGACGAATTACAGTTCATGATTACTGAATTGGACACGTAAAGCAGTAAAGTAGGTCTGAAAATTACTATGCACAAAACTAGAGTAATGTGCAACAATCTCGGCAGAAAACAGCACTTTGTGATACGTGGAGAGGAGCTGGAAGTTGTTAAAGAGTATGTCTACTTAGGACAGGCGATAAGCGCGGAGCCGAACCATGAGATTGAAGTAACTACAAGAATAAGAATGGGGTGGAGCATATTTCGCAACCACTCTCAAATCATGCCTGGTAGATTACCACTTTCCCTCAAGAGGAAGGTATATAACAGTTGAATCTTGCCAGTACTTACCTACCGAGCAGAAACCTTGAGGACGACGCAGCGAGCGATGGAAAGGAAAATGAGAGGTGTAACCTTAAGAGACAAGACGAGAGCAGAGTGGGTCAGGGAACAAGCTGGGGTTAAAAATATCGTACTTGAAATCAAGAAACAGAAATGGGCATGGGCTGAACACGTAGCACGTAGGAAGGATAACCGGTGATCATTAAGAGCAACTGACTGGATTCCCAGAGAAGGCAAACGCACGAAGGGGAGACAGAAAGTTAGGTGGGCCGATGAGATTAAAATGTTTGCGGGTATAACGTGGCAACGGGCACAAGACCGGGCTGATTGGCGGATCACGAGAGAGGCTTTTGCGCTCTGCAGTGGGCGTAGTAAGGTAGATGATGATGATGATGGTGATGATGATGATGATGATGATGATGATGATGATGATGTCCCGAAACCACGATATGAATATGAGAGACGCTGTAGTGGAAGACTCCGGAGATTTTGCCTATCTGGCGTTGTTTAAGCTACATTGACATCGCACAGTACACGGGCCTATGCCATATCGCCTCCATCGGAACGCGACCGACGTGGCCGGGTTCGAACTCGTGACCTTCAAGAGAGCAGCCGAGCACCGTTAACGCTAAACCAGCGCGACGGAGAGCTGTCAGTATAGGCTGTCTACGATGCTCGCCATAAAAAGAACACAGCCAATGAGGAAAACTTGCTTGTTTCATCTTGGTTTCTGTGTATTTATGCCTGGAGTACGCTCTTGATCAGATCCATGTATATGCTGGATATACCCAGAAAGACAGATGACAAATGTCCGGTTTCCTGGCTATATTCATAACCTCAAGCGGGACCTGCATAAGAATGTAGTGTGTTGCTGCTCGTAGAGCGGAGACGAGGAAGTAGATTGCATAAGAGTAAACACTGGTGACCGCACCGATTTTGGAAGGCACGATCTTTACCGAACGAGCCGCCTATAGGGGTATAAAAGGTGCAACCTCACGGATTCACAAACGTTGTGTAGGCTCTACCGCGTTGATTCACGTGGTGCGCAGTATATCACGAAATAAGCTCGTCGATATGAATTTTCTCTCGGTAAGCAGCTCATATTCCTCGTTAACTTTCTTGCGCGCTGATTCGCCAGCTGGGCGCTTCGGCGTCGTTGCCTCGCGTATCCGGCAGCCGCGCTTCGTCGCATTTCCAGCTCCGTCTGCGCTCAAGGCGTCGATCGGATCACCATATAATGTATGTGCATGAGCTGGCGTGAATGTTTGAAATTGGATATCATGCGAAAACAAGAGGGAACGTACGAAAGTGGTGAGAGTGAATGGGTGCAAACAAACAAAAAAAAACACCTACACTCTTTGCTGCACTTGCAGAAACTGGAAACGACCGTATAGCGCACTCACTCAGCTTGCGAGAGTTCATGCATACGAACGCAAACTTGTACTGCAGCTGGTGTCGTTTTGCATCAACGTTTCACGCTCCCTCTCTCTCTCTCTCTCTCATTCACTCTCTATGTTGCGCTCTGTTACTTGTTCTGGCTTCTATGTCTCTTGCCTGTTTCTCCTTCCTGCATTCCCATTTTTACTACGCTCCCCTGGAGTGTCATTCAGCGAGGTAAAAACAACGGGATGCCGAGGAGTATTTTTCTAAAGCGACGCAGCTCACACAACGAGAGAGGGAGATCATTTCTCAGCGCTGGTTTCGGAACAAACGCGATATCGAATTCCCTTTCTTTTCTAAATAACATAATGAAAGAAATCCTGTGCTTTGGCAGACGAAAGCAAATTCGTTTTGCTATATTACGACACACCATTCAAGTCGCGGTTTTGTTTACGACTTTACTGCAACCGCTCAGGCAGACTTGTCGAAGAGAATTGAGAAATCACTAGAAAAAGAAGTATCTGGTGAGCGCCTTTGTGCGCGCTTGCAGGTGAACGGTATGAGAGAGAGCATTGTTTTGAGAATATAAGCACAAA
This sequence comes from Rhipicephalus annulatus, assembly GCA_013436015.1. Classification (NCBI taxonomy): domain Eukaryota; kingdom Metazoa; phylum Arthropoda; class Arachnida; order Ixodida; family Ixodidae; genus Rhipicephalus; species Rhipicephalus annulatus. The sequence continues at coordinate 2,009,563 of WOVY01014348.1, forward strand.
AAAAGAGACAGAGACTGCCATGTTGAGACGGCGTCGAAGCAGTTTCAGAAGAGGAAACAGAAATTCTGGAATAAAATACGCTTTACCCCTCGTTCGATGGCTGGAGCACCATAAAGCGGCGCCGTGTAAGGCAGACATGTGGGAGGAAAAATGGGAAGCATGAAAATTTCTTTCGCTAATGGCTCTCCGAGTGTTTTGCAAGCCATTTCGTGTTGCTGCGAGGCACCGACATCGAACGCACAACACGTGCGTTTCGCTCCTCCTCGTGGCACTCGGAAACGGCAGCCCTTGCAACGCTAAGGATAAAGGGCGGATCGCAACAGCAGGTTTCGGTAAAGCTCGCACAAATACTGGAACCACTACAGACATTCCCAGAGAAGGAAGATGCATATGCATTCGATTACAAGGCATTATCAACGCCATACTGTCAAAACTACATTCAGTTGCGGGTTCCTTTTTTTGTATCTACCATTTAAGTGAAAACTTTCTGACGCCGGTTATTCAGGATTGTGGAGGAAACGCAGGAGGGAAATACTTCGGGTTTCTTTTTTTACAGATCTGTTCAAAGACAACTACACATTTCACACATTTTTGCGCATTCTAGCAGGCCCAGATTGTCAAACCTGAGCCCAGATTGTCAAAAAACAGAAAATGTTATCAATCTACAAAGGTTGGTAAGACGAAGATTCAACCAATCCCGACGCAGGGCATATCCTTCTTTCTTTCCTTCCTTGCTTCTTTCTTTATTTCTCTCTTTCGTTCGTTCGTTCTTTCCTTCTTTCTTTCTTTCTTTCTTTCTTCAAGAATGACCTCGAATTGCCCTTAGGCGTTACAGCAGGGAGGGGATGAGAGTACAACATAAATTTATTTCTTCAATTAGAGAACATACTTGTTTTTTGGAGAAATTGTCCAGTTCTACACACTTAGGAATAAGTAATTAGCGAATATGTTTGTCCTGGGTCGGTATTCACAAATTTTAAGTTCGTGGTCGTGGCACTTAGAAAGATAAAATAGTCTCCTTGAGTATGTTTCTTTAGAGAGGTTGCCGAAAAAGAAAATTACTAATCACAAAAGAACAGCTTTCGGGAATTCAGCCCATTTATCGCTTCTACGAGTGAGGTAGTGAACCGGACGTGAGTCTGGTTAACAACAACACTTTTTGTTACTCCCCCCCCCCATCTCTTTATCTCATTTCCTCGATAAATTTAACACATCGCAAAAAAATGCTAGCTTACGATTGCGCTCGTATCGACTTTTAGGCTAGACCAATAAAACACAAAATACCACAGGGGCAACAGCCATAAAAGAAAAAAAAACAAAAAGATAGCCATAACTATGGGAACGCATCAAGAAATGGCAAACACCCAGTTATCCATTTATTTTCGCACGCAGCGGCTGGTTTTTTTTTTTGCCTTCTAACATTCACTTTACTTTCACCGAAAAAGCATGGCCGCATTATTTCGGAGACTATTACGTCTCCGCCACTTGGTCTTAGAGCCAATCGAACCTTCTCCAGTGCAGAAGCAGGGCCCCTTCTCTCTCATACGGTTATCGCGTCTGAAAATCGGCAAGCCTCGCGACGGCCAGACGACCGGGCGCCGTAAGTAGGTAAAGTGGATTTCCAAGCGACAAAACGCACCGATCCGACGCATCGCTGGCATGCAATAGCGTCAACACAAGCGGGGCAGCGTAGAGCCTATACTGCTTCTGACGTTGGAACTAGAAGAAGTTAGCTAAGCCGCCGCAAGAAGGGGGAGCTTTGTCAACGACAAAATAAGCAAAAGGGCGTTGGAAAAAAGGTGGTATACCAGACTATCACCTTAAGAATGTCGGCAAGCTACCATACACTGGACGGCGGTGCTCTTTTGTTCCCGAAAAGCCTCCAGGAGATATCGCTACACCAGCGATGTGCTTCCTCCTCTCTTACGCCTATTAGTCCCTGCGAAACGGTAATCTTCGTGGAGTGCAGCCTACGCTTCCTCTATTCGCGGTCGACTATGAAAATAAAGCCAAATAAGGCGTCGGTCGAATGAGAGAGAGGGAGAGAGCAAGAGAGTGGTCGGAGTATTGGGGTAGTGCTCGACGATGTCTTAAACCGCCGTATAGAAGCTTCGTTATTGTCCCAGGGCTTACGATTTTTTTACCTTCTTTTCTGTAATAGGCTGAGTGCCTTTATTCCCAGCTGACCACTGCCTCCTCGAGACCTTCTCATTTCCTGCTCTCGCAAATGCTTTTACGTCTACAAAGTGCGGTCCTGCGGCGCGGAAGACTTGCGCATTCGGTGGCCACTGGCTCCTATAAAATTTAATCCTCCCGGGGATATCCACTGAGAACGCTTTATCTTCGCGTTCTCTCACTTTTCTTTCCATACAACGCCACAGCTTGTTTCGTGTCAGTCGTTTCCCTTCCTCAAGTTGCTTCATTTTTTCTTCCGCCATTGCGCGCTAAGCTCCTCCTATTTACGGTTGCTGTCGTATTTGAGGCCCATCTCGAGCAGTCCTTGAAAAAATACCTCTAAAAGGGGTGCCCTGGGAGCTGGTGCAGTCAGCAGAAAGCGTTCGGAAGAAGAAATATAGCGGCTATTATAGATTCCAATCATCTTGCTTCATTTCCGGCTTACAGTGCGGAAGAAAAAGCTGAGAGGGCTATCAGTAGATCAGCGGTGCAGAAGTACAAACAGCCAGGGAACTAACGTAAGGTCTTAGACATAGCCCGTGGCAGGCACACATTGCTTTCGTCATAGTTAAAGGGGATGAAATTTACGGGTACAACTATCATTCATTCGCAATACAAAAAGTCTGCACCGATCATCACTTGTATTAGTAACATCATCTTGTTGCTTGTGCGGCTTTGAGCGATCCTGTGAAGAAAACCATGCATATGGTAGGAAAGAGAGAATAAGCTGCAACCGACAATACAAATTTGAGCTGATGTTGTCTGCTCGGGTTAATTCGTTGGTAAAAATGCAAGAAAAATAGTTATTCTGCAAAAACATTTGCGAAGACGTACATTTATATACCCCTCTTTATGTCTTCTTTCTGTGTACTCTATATCTTCTCCAATTTTGCGGCGAAAGCTGTTTTGAGATGAGAACACGGGTCACGCGTGGCGCAGCAGTTGTCCGCCGCCGCGGCTGCAGCGGCCGGTGTCAGTAACCAGTATCAAACGAAAAAATAAATCTTAGACAAGCTCAATATCGGGAAAAGAATCAAGTTAATATCAGCAATCAAGCGTTTTGGAACATCAAAGAAACAGCCAGGCGTTACACAATGTGAATTGCGTGACAAGTGGGTCATCCAATGCTCCAACCTATCAGAAAACTTGTTCTTGATTACCCATTAACTGTGGCGCACACCCGCTTCATGCATACTTCTTCTTCGTCGTCAGCCACTGCATAAAAACACTGCACAAAGTTCCTATCAAGTGTGTAGCGGATACCACGTTTCTTCAAAAAATGACGAAGGACAACATAGTGAATTGTGGCCTACCACACAATATTTATGAATATTTATGGCGTAGTGGGTATTCAGCAGTGTGCCTGTAGCATACCTAAGAGTGTTTAGAAAAGGCTCTGACAGGCCGCTCTTCCAGCTTTCGCTGTGACTGTGCTGCTCGTTCCGCGCAGACCTGTTTTTTTCTTCCTGTTTTCTTTCTTTCTTTAGCAAGTGCACGTCAAGCTGTCAGCAGCTACAACGTACCACCTACGGACAAGGGTGAAGGACAGTCAATGTGGGGACATTGCATGCCACTTGGCGATGACCAGTATTTGAAAAGAATCGCTATGAAGTGGGAGTAAGCTGCAGTTAACTTTATGCCATGCAGAAGCGACTCACTTGATCATACGTAGCAGATTTTCTTATCATTTTGAAATTGAAATGGAAAAAATATTGTCCTAGCAGATGCCTCTGAATCATCTTTAGAGCCGTCTCCCCGCTGTTTTCCACAACTTTACCTACCTCTGACGAACGCGGACAGCACGTAACAAAGCAAAAGCCAGAAATATTGGTGCGTTCAGAATCAAATAACCTTGGCAGATTGGCGATGGGCACATTGAAAGTAATCTTGTAGCTGACGCGTGTGCATTTAGTACTTTCATATTTGTACATGGGCTACGTGAGGCTGAGTACCGTTTGGACATTCTGCCCGACTGAGTTCTAGTTTCACGTGAAGAGGTGAAGCATTTTCATAAAATCACAAATTCTGACCCCCTCTTCGGTTCACTGCGTGCGGTGCAAATAATCCGAAGCTAATACGCAAACCTTGACAAGCCTTGAAGAAACCCTGTGTTCTGCTTGAATAGAGAATATAATGATCAGTAAATCTGTCTAGGAAATTCCACTCTGATTAGAAATATATATTAAAATATGTACACTGCAAAAAAAGCAATCATTAGAATCACAAACAACAAATACTGCAGAAAGAAGAAAACAGGGGGATAGAAACTACAGAGCTCATGTGGTTGTATAAAGTGAGATAACGGTAAGAGCAAACTGAAATATGACAGATGAGTAATATAGATAACGAAATGAGTAAGGGGTTTTTGCGATGTGATATTGGTTGATGACGGCTGGTGAAATAGCTATGACACTATAGCTGCGCAAACTATATAGGTTTCTTACTGCATCTTCATGGTTACTCTCCTTTTCGCGTTTGGTCTGAAGAATATTCACAAAAGGTAGCATACGCTGGAAATCTTCGTAAGGGTCGTAAGGGATTATTGCAGCGAATCCTCATGCCGGACATAATAATAGCTAAGCCAGCTTACCAATGGAGAAGACCGCATACAAAGTCGCAGCTACGTGAATTAGGTTACGGTTTTAAATAGAATTCTTCAAAACACCACGATGGTATGTTCGGAGGTATGAAATTGAATTTCGGGAGCGTTTTCACTGTTTGAATGACCAAAATATTAGCTCATTAGCGGAGAGCCTTATCTTGTAAAATTCAAAACTAAATACAGTGATGAAACTGGAGTTGCTCGAATAGAATGAAATCTGCTCGCCCATCGTGAACCAAGTTAGAGATCACTTGACTATGCCTGTGTCTTGTAGGGGGCATCGAATAGACTGACGCTACTGCTGCACATTCTGCTTACGTAGGAATTCAACACAACTGCAGGAAATTGTGCACTGAGCCACACGTCGCTTGTGTACAGTAGCTTTTTTACCAAATAATTTGAACTCCAAAATTTGCGCATTTTTAGGTGCTTTCCAAAGGTTAAACATTTCAACGTAGTCCTGACTGAAATTTTATCGCTACTTCTTCCACGCACATATGGGCTACAATGCCGAGTTCACTTGACAGCTGTTTTAGTCGCAACGGTCTGCGATAATGCGGGAAGAAATCTGAACCCTGCAGCTGCAAGCGGTTAAGACCTGTAACCCGTTCACAGTCCGTAAAAGCCACTTGCCAGGCATTGATCTTGCATTCCTTCGACTTCAGAGCTCATTATTCAAAATTCTTCGATTCCTTGTGTCCCAGAGTTTCCCGCGCTGGAGCAGCGGTTATGGTGTTTGGCTGTAGTGTAGACTCAAAGATCATGGGTTCAATACGTGCTGCGGCAGTCGCATTTCAATGGGAGCAAAATGACAGAGGCCCGAGTACCGTGACATGTCAGTGCACGCCAAAGAACACTGAATGGTCGAAATGTCCGAAGCGCTTCACTACGGCGTCTCTCGTAATGACATATTTGTTTGGAGATGTAAAATCCCAGATATTATTCATATTATCCTTGGGTTCCAGGCACTAGTTAGCCGATGCCAAATTGTCACATTGCACCATTTTTTCTTGCTGTTCCTTGCTTCAGGCACACCCATTTGGCTGATATCTGCTAGTCAAACCTGCGCTATGAAGGTATGACGATAGATATAGCGCGAGAACAAAACGACGACACAGAGACAAGAAGGACACGAAAGACACGAGCGCTACGACGACACAGAGACAAGAAGGACACGAAATACACGAGCGCTGTCCTCCTTGCGTCCTTATTGTCTCTGTGTCATCGTTTTGTTCTCGTACTATAACTATCGTCATGCCATACCAACTAGCCCAAGCTGCCAGACTTCTATGAAGGCAACTGACTGAAACAAGCTTCTGCTTCATTGATTTTCCCTACGTTTACAAAAACTCAGTACAATTTATTTTGAGCCATAACTTATTGCAATTCCTGAAAGCGTAGTGTTGCTGTGTGAGCGTTCTATATTTAGGCAAATACTCACGTCAAGAAAAAAAGAAATAGTAAAAAAATCAGAGAGCGACGTAAGAGAAATGTAGAGAGTTTAGACGAGCAGAGCCACCCCCACAAACAAGAAATCTAGAGAAAACAATAGCCAAGCGAGGAAACAACAAATCGCTATCGTTTTCCAAGAACGATATGATCCCGATGCTAATTCTACTGATCGTTAAGAGTTTGTTCCAATTGTTGGATCTTGCTTTGATTCCTTCATCTGCGACAGCACCTCATAAGATTCCGAAACGCAAACAGAACTTTGGCTCCTAGACGCGTGTCAGCTTGGATATAATGACTCTAAGGACTTCATTAGAAACCGTTTGCACTCCGTTACGATTCTTTATTTCAGCCGTATTCGACTGCGCTCGTTTTTTGAACCCAGTCTCGAATATGAGCGGTCTTTGTTGAAAGCTTTCTTACTGCGCCGCCTAACGATGGCGGGCTTTCCATGCGGCTTGGTGCGGTCCTAACCGAGAGCCGTATTCGCTTAAGGAAAGCCACGGTTCGTCCGAGCCGTACTTCATTTAAGCCGTGTCTTGCATAATGGCGAAAAACAGTCCCGTCGTTTCATTATCTAGGACAAAAAGTTTGCGTATTTATCATGCTCTCCGATTTTAATAATGATCTTTTTGGCCTGAAACCTCATGCCTTAAAACGGAGTGCCCTCTGGTGGCCGCGTCATTGGGAATCGCAATGAACCCTTCACCAAGGCACCGTGGTTCACGGCGAGGGCTATCAACAACCTATGCCTAATGTGCTATCAGAGAACGTTTAGAACCGAGACACGAAGCTAGCTCGAAGCGTGACGGTTTGTGATCAGCAGCCTCTTGTAGCTATAGATGAAGTGATGTGTTATTCCACATACTGTGGGTGGATAGTCAATAAAAATACATGCGCGTGTCAACGTTCTATTAATTGGTGATCTTCTGCAAGTGAGTTGTCTATTACCATATTTTTCATTAGCTTCATTGTCCAACAAGCTTTTATGAGAAGAACCGAGGACGGCACTGAATCGCTCCTCGCGTTGCCTATAGTAACCACTTGGCCCAGCAGGGCTGGCTGCACCAAGCGCGCAGCCAGTGGATGGAAATTAGGCGGAGAGCAGCTAGAGATGTAGAGAGGAGGAAACAAAATATATAAATGAGCTTTCTTTGTGATGCTGGTTTCATACCCGGTACGCAATGTCTAAAGGTGATTGGCGTAACCAGTCGGTCATTTAGTCACGCTAGCTGAACAAGCACTGGCATAGCAACTATGTAATTCCGTTGCAATGGGTGAGGGAACGAGTAAAAGAGAAAGAGAAGCAGAGAGATGGAAAGAAGCAGACTGTAAGAAAAACGAAGAACTATAAAAGAATAAATAGAGAATAGGACGTAAGGAAAGAAACCAAAAAGAGAGAAATAAAGCATATCATAGCCATGATAGACGAGGCAGAACAAGTTTGTGCTTTCAACGGCGGGTGCGATGGTTGCGGACCAATCAATCTGTTAATCTGTGTGTATATATATCGCTAAATATCATTTTCAGCACGGTCAATCTGGGCGAGCCAATCCTTTACATTCCCAGCTCAGCGATACCGTCAGCGAAGAGTTCAAAAGCCGTGTGTGTGCCTGTCGTTTTGCCGTCTCTGGGCTTATACTTATATTATTACTTATACGGGGGGTTTAACGTCCCGAAACCACCATATGATTATGAGAGACGCCGTAGTGGAGGGCTCCGGAAATTTCGACCACCTGGGGTTCTTTAACGTGCACCCAAATCTGAGCACACCGGTCTACAACATTTTTGCCTCCATCGGAAATGCAGCCGCCACAGCCAGGATTCAATCCCGCGACCTGCGGGTCAGCAGCCGAGTACCTTAGCCACTAGGCCACCGCAGCAGGGCAGTGCACGGGCTTATACTTAGTATTTTAGGTTTGTCAATCGTATTTTGTGGTAGCTGTGTTGCCCGCTATCATTTTCATTTCATGTAGTATGCTGCGTTAAGCCCACGGCCTTCAGCTGCCTTCCCTTGAGCGGTAGAATGGGGGGGGGGGGGGGGAGATGAACAACGAGAGAAGGCAGGGAGGTTAACCAGGCACATGCCTGGTTTGCTACCCTTTAGCGGTGATACCAAGCTTAATACTAGGCTCAATGTAGGTGCACAGTCGTCTAAAACTGCAAAAAGTGACTCGTACTTATTCGGGCCATTTTTATCAGCTCTGCTAGCACTACAAACACTTCCAATGCTCCCCAAGATATGGCTGTAAATAGAGCATTGTCGAACATTGATAATTTACTACTTGTACAACCTAAACATTATCTGATAACAACGTCGTTATTCGCGACATCGCAGAGGTGAAGAACTGTGATGTCGATGCGCTTCGACGCACGTGAACCTCGCTTTTCTTCTGTTCAGGGGGCAATGGCCACAGGTGATTCAGGGCTTCGAGACTGCCAGTTGATTAAGGAAATGTGCGCTGAAGGAATGACAAGTTTGAAATTTGCTCTAGGCGGAATAGCATAATTTTGTTGCACAGCTTGTTAGAAACTCGAGCGTCGTAGCCGGGGTCCTTCGGTAATCATGATTTTTTTTTAACTACCGAAGTACGTTTGTTACCAATTTCTAACTTCTCACTTTTTATGAGCTATTGCTGATGAATAGTTCCTTGGTATGTTCTGATCGTGTTTTTTTTCGCTTATTTATTCCTAAATGTTCCCATTTCTGATTATCGCACATTTCTGTATATTTGTTTTCATGTACGCCCACCCATCTGCAGAACTTATTGATTTGGAGTAGCCGAGGCAATATGGACCTCAACCTCTACACAGCAAAACAGTTAGAACAGAACACAACATAACAGAACAGAACAGAACAGAACAGAACCTGTCATAGCTTCAATGGGCTGCGGTATGCATATTTGTAGTGAAGAAAAGTGGCCTCCTTGGCATTGCTCAGCGTCTACAACGGCATCGGTTGCTACGCTTGGCAGAGCGCTGCCGAGTTCAGAGTGTCAGCCTGTCGTGTGCTGTCGTCGTCATTTGGGGTAATGCAAGCAAAACCACACAAACCGCACTGCAAACCACGCATAACAATTAAAGCGCAGCCATCCATATAGCACATCGAGTGCGCGCTCGCGCCATAGCGAAGTGTTCTTCATTTTGTTCTTCGAGAGCCTTGACGATGATATCAAGTGCAGCTTATTCTACTATGGCTAGAAAAGCACAACACAAATGACGTGTAAAAGCTGAAAGAGGAAGCAATCGGGGAATATAAGGAAAAAAAAGAGAGAAATATAGGAAGGAAAATATAAAAAATATAAAAAGAAGAACAAGAAGTAAAATGGGGAGAAAAGAAAGAGAAAACTAAAGAAAAAAAGAAAGAAGGCTACATATCTGTGTCAATCATCAGGCTGGGTGTCGATAGAGCGAAGCTGCTACAATTTATCGGTCGATTTTTTTTTTCGTTATCACTTTTCTTTCTTTTGTAGTCAAACTATATAGGGTGTATTTTTTGGAACTAAGATACTTCATTACACATAAATTTGTAGCAGATTGTTCAAATTTAACACCGTTAACAGGACAAGTTTCACGAATGATCAAAGCTTAATGGCACGCCCCGTTTGTTGATGTGCAACGCTGAAACAAAGTCATTAAAATGTTCAAGCACCACTGCCCACGCGTCGAGCAGGAGCACCAGGCTCGGTTGTGCCAACATCGGAAGGGTCCTCATTCTTGAACACCTGCCGTAGAGAAAGTAACTATGCACTTTTTTAACCTTAATACAATTTAAAAATATTTACTTTAGTTATGTTTGACACTCCGTATGGCAGTCAGTTCTTAAGAACCTGTTATAGGGCTGAACCATCACTTCCGGTTTAGTCTTTCATGGTTTTCTTTATTTCCTGTTTATGCCCAGTGTCAACGTCGCATATAAAGAAAATAGTGTACGTGACGTCTAATTTTCATCCTTTCTGCGTATTTCATCACAAAGCGCATTAAAATTAGACATTTTGCAGCAAACCTACAGCACAACCAAATACTATCGGTTCTAGATGGATCACTTTCTATAAATGGAGTAGCTGTAGTTATATAATACTCAACCTCTCCATGAAAAGGCAGTTAAAATCGAACAAAACACAGAAGAAGTGAGTTGTTCACGATAGCCACTGGAGCATTGGTCATTCGCAATGAAAACAATAGCACGAAGTGAAATTATCAAGCACGCTGAATTGAAGGAACCAGAAAAAAATAAAAAAATTTTATACAGGCTTGCCAGTGAGCCAAGTTTTGTTAACTGCATAAATATATGAGGAAGGCTCCTATAGCATTGTCAACAAGTTTACAAACTCCTGCTGTTGTCAATTGTGGCAATGAATGAACGGCTGTCGTGTGGGCAGCGTCGACCGTCTTTATAGTGCTGTCATCGCTGAACTTATTGATTGCCAGGCGAGTTCGATAATAGCTTAGCAGTAATTGTCATTGCATTTATGTTGAATACGCCGGTCAATTGTGAAATCACTGGACCGCATGTGGTGAATAGACGCAGGCATTCGTCAGAATAGCATTTGTGGCACCTCTACAATTCGGATGGCATCACTCTATCTCGCAACTTTCAAAATGCAAACTTGTTGCACTTCAGATAAACATAATACTATAAATAAAAAAATAATTTATTTCTGTCAGGCCCTTTATATAATATTTTCCTTTCTTTTTGAACCCGTTTACCTCATCTATGTTCCGACAGTTCTCGTTTTGAGCAAACTGTCTGGCTTTTTTTATTGTAGGGGTGAAACTTCTTAAGGCGTTTTACAATCGTCTTCTGTAGTAAGCACCGCCGGTGGCACATACCTGCCCTCGTTAATCCTTGAACTGGCCATAGAGGGCGGTACTTGTACGATACGCTGAAAAATGCAAATGATACGACACAAGAGGGCGTTACTTGTAGGGAAGAAGGATTGACGTCACACGTACGGAAGGAGAGAGAGATGATCATGCGACCACGATCATGCACCTGCTCTTCGGCGGCGCCGTACGCTAAGGGGTGCTCTAAAGTACAATAAAAGCGCCGTTTTGGCGTGCGCGTGCATCAGTGCTGCCAACTCCAGGGAAATTTCCCTAGATCTGAGAGATCTTTGTTGTACTTAGGGGCAAAGGAAAATTTGCCAACATCTAAGGAAATTTTTTGCTTCCACGTGAAGCAAGGAGATCGGAGGAGGGACCCGCCGCTCACAATTTCTTTACGTTCCTAATAATAATATTAATATTATTAGTAATAATAATAATAATATTAATAATAATAATAATACTTTATTGTACACATCCATAAGAAATACAAAGAAACGGGCCTGTCTAAGTCCCCAGGACTTGTGCGACTAGGCCCGGCAGAGCCGGTTACAGCGATGTGAATACAAGGTAACAAAACTATTGTTGTTTCCTTACCAACGAACAGACAAACGATTAACACCATTACTTTTTTATTAGCAGTAAATAAAAAATAAAAACAAAAAAGGGACACAGAGCATACGTGGTATACAAAGACCATGTGATTTTACAGCTCAGCGAGTAATTTCTTTGATTGCCTTTTTGAACTCGCTGAAAAAAAAAGTTCGTCAGGTAGTGCATCGGAAATTTTGGAATATATACACTTCTACATGCTTCTCCATTTCTGGCAGAGAACTGGGGTACTATAAAACGCTTTTTTTCTCTCAGGGGTCGACGCTTTCCAAATCGTCATCACACCAATTGTATCTTAGAACAACTGTCCAAATAAACAAATCCTGGAATACACAAAAGCCCAAATCCCGAAAAATAGCACTGGCATCTATCTTACTACCGCAAGCTACATTTTTTAAAATATTTCGAAGTAAACTATCAATGCGTGTTTTTCCAGCGTTCTGAGTAAAATGTAAAAACTGTTATCCCATATCTCACCGCACTACATGCTAACGAATGAAGTAGCATTTTTTTTTCACTGGTACAGGCACCAAGCTTTTTATATTGAAAAGCAGACATGCCGCACTTCTCAGTTTGGAACAAATAAATGCCATGTGATGTTGCAAAGACATACCACTATGAAAAATTACGCCTAGGTATCTGAATGTTTCGACATTTTCCACTGTAGAACATTTGCATGGATTGCAATGTTCGGTGTGAAGAAAAATTGGTATATTCGTTTTTTGTGTTTTTATAGAGTTCTTCGAAAGCAGATAAGTTTTGTTTTCTTTTCGTTTACAATTACGGAGTTTTCTTCAAACAATATCATGGCATTATTATTATTATTATTATTATTATTATTATTATTATTATTATTATTATTATTATTATATTATTATTATTATTATTTTTATTATTATCATTATTATTATTATTATTATTATTATTATTATTATTATTATTATTATTATTATTATTATTATTATTATTATTATTATTATTATTATTATTATTATTATTATTAACTATGCTATTTGGGGTTTTACGTCCGAGAAATCTATATGATTATGAGAGGCGCCGTAATGGAGGGCTGCGGAGTGTTTTTTTAAGTGCACTGACATCGCGCAGTAGATGGGCCTTCACTGTTTCACCTGCAACCAGGTGTGGCTGCCGTAACCAGGATCGAACCCACGACCTTTGCGTTAGCTTCTGAACATCATAACTGCTCCTCCACTCTGGCGGATCGTCTTTACCAGCCAGCCTTGGTGAAATAGTCGAGAACCCACCGCGTCTGCGAGAGACGAGATTTACCGGTAGGTACCCGGTAGTACTGGGTACCCGGTAGGTATCTATTACTACCGGGTACCTACCGGTAAATTTTATACAAGCGTGCTTCGGGCCTGCTACTAGGCAGAACGATGTACAAATATCTCTAGAGGGGGGGGGTCTAAAAATTTGATGGAATGGGTCCACCACCCCTAAAAATATTCGGTACATCCCACGTGCCATGGGAATCGTGTTCATGCGAAGCATGGGGAGGGAAGGTAACATTGGTGTAGTAATATCGAGCATAGTGTTAACAAATCACCGTAAATAAAATACGTACAAGTGCACGCACAGACATCTGTTGAAAAGTCGCATATGTTTTATATAATTTGTTTTTTAGAGCTGCGTAGCGATACCAATGGCGACGTGGATATTACGAACACTAGCAGCGGTAAGGTGATTGTAGGGCCTGTGGTTACGATGGTCCTGACAAGTGACACGTAGACCAACATCAGCGGATGATGCTTAAATAAAATCTATAGACGGTAACCCGATGTTACTAATGTTTGTAATGTTTTTTTAAGTTAAATAGCCAGCAGTGCAACCACAGTTCTGAGACTTAACGTAGCTCTGTCGTTGAGTACTTGATCGCCACACGTAATTTTGGGGTTCAATTCTTGCTGTACGTGGCTTTATTTTTTGCATTAATCGGGTCAACGCAGCCGATGTCAGTTTTTCTTACCACTCTCAAATTTAAGTTACCAATGACTATTCTTGCCGGTCCTCGGTGGATATAAAGTGTCAATCACTCGTGGTGTATATCTGCACACTGTGGCCCGTGGTATACGGGTAAATGCCACACGTGCCTGGGGAAAAGATTTTGATGACAGACGCGATGGGATTTTTTTCACGTTCGCTGTCACTTCCCTTGTTACAGCGGGCAAGGATGGCAGCTAGCTACTGCGTTAGCTCACCTTGACGACAGACCCTTGTCAGAACAGTCAGTGCTTGAAAGGCGACATAATCTGTCTTCGCACAGAAAATCAGTGAAGGCCTTAAGTAACTTTTTGCGTGGTAGTGACCTATTGAATAGGCTATAACAGTTCAGATCACTTTTTTTGTCTTTTCTCTTTCGCACGTCTATTTTGCTCTTCGCTTTCTTTCCCATATTTGTTTTCTCCCTTCCCTTAGTGCATGGTAGCAAACCGGATCTCCGATTTCTTGTTAACCTCACTGCCTTTTCCTCATTTAATTATCTCTCTCTCTAGAAATTTCTTGTTCTGTCATATCCGGAATTAGGTAGTTAGATAGGTATATGCGTAGACAGAAACTCTCAGGGCACCTGTATTATGTCAAGAAATGCCTCGAAATTAAAATGGGGTCACTCTCTCTCTCTTTTTACGGTGAGGCTGTTCAAGCAAAGCGGTAAGATGTTGATCCTACCACGAAAAGATCATAAAACGGTATGTACCACAGAAATTATTCCCGCTACTGAGCCCCGGTTCACTAAAAGTGAAAAAAAAAACACTTCGTATTCACGGAGTGGATGATGATGAGTGGGGCGAAGCGTCGCAGGGTTTTATCGGTAAACCAAGAATCCTCCACCCATCCGTCCCTGCGTCTGTCTGTCTATCTGCCTGTCGGGTGGCCCTTCTGTGCGACGTCTGTCCGTCTGTCTATCTCTTCGTTCGTCCGTTCATCCGTCTGCCTGTCCATCCATCCGTCCGTCCCCACCAACTGAGTGAGTTTTCGAAGTATAGGCGGTCACGTATGAGCTAGGAGGCACAGGCCCACGTCTTTAGAAGCTTCGCCCCTAAAAGGCAGCAGTCAACCCAAGAGATGGCCATCATAATGAGCATCATGCTCTATAGCTGGGGAAGAAGAAGAAGTGTCTCTTTAGAAGAACGCTTGTTTCAGCGCTCTGTTTCATTTTAGTGAAATCATCGGTCTTTTGAGGTGCCTCGCCTCTCCGTCTTGCGGTGATGGACACGGAGCATGCCAGACGCCCGCCTGGTCACAGGTCCTCACACTCGTCAACCACAAGGAAGCGAGCTGGCTCTCCCAGTGACACTGAGGACACCGATCTCTACTCTATGTCGGAAGACGACACATCCGATGGCAGCTTTACACCTGTCCGGGGTAAGAGGGCAAAGAGAAGGACGGCGAATACAGCAGCATCAGCTCCTGCAAGCACAGCGACTGTGCATTCAAGGCCTGCGCGCTGGCCGCACATCATCATCTTCATGCCCGAAGATCGATCAAGCAACCTGCGGCTCCTGAACAGGCAAGCCCTTTCGGTTGCTCTCGAATGTGCTGTGCCACATCAAATTAAGGACATACGAGTAAACCCAAGGAAGAACATTCTCGCCATAGACGTGCACGATGTGAGTGCGCTAGGACAGCTGCAGCAAATGACTGAGCTAGGTGGCATTAAAATGCGCCCCTTTATCCCGATGGCTGACAAATCAATTGCCGGTGTAATTTATGACATCGACACTGCCATTCCTAATGCTTACTTGTCTACCCTCATCAAGCCTGCAAACGAGGGAACTGTCATTACGCAAGTGCGGCGCCTTGGAAATACGCGCTGCGTAAAAGTGTTTTTCAAGGGAGATTGCATACCGTCCCACGTTAAAGTTGGACATTTTCGACATCCGGTTCGACCATTCATCCAAAAGCCACTTCAATGTCATCAGTGCTTCAGGCTAGGACACGTCAAGGGCGTTTGCCCCAACTTACGACTGTGTCCCCGCTGCGCTGAACCTCATGCTGAAGACACCTGTCGGGCGACTACTCTGAAGTGCGCCAACTGCAGTGGTCCTCATGCTGCCTCGTCGAAAGACTGTCCTCGAATCCAAAAGGAGCGCGCGGTTCTCAGACAAATGACCCGAGACAACTCAACACACAGGGAGGCAGCCGAAGTAGTCCGGCGTCGGCGTCGACGTCGGCATCATCGAAAGTCTTCAAAGAAGGCACATTCCCGAGACGCTCCTTCCCACTCTTTAGCGGTTCTATCCAGTAGCGCCGCGAAAGGGCCCACCACTTCTACGAAAGAAACAGAGAAGCCTCCTTCTCTGGAGGAATGGCCCACGCTCCCGACGCGCTCTTCTGCCAAGGAACCTCTGCAGGCGGTGGCCACACAAGAGCCGTCTCCAACCATGGAAGATTTGCCTAAAACTGATCGTCAAGTGATCTCGGTGCTGCGTTCTCTTATAGAAGCCATCCGAGCGATATTAGTCGACATGAAGACACCATCTGCTCGAAGCGCACTTGAACTATTGGACGCCCTAAGCCCAGTGCTTGAATCTCTCAACTAGGAAGATGGCTACTCACACCTCAACATTTCTTAAAGAAGTCAAGGCTGCATCCGTCATCCAATGGAACGCCAGAGGACTAAAATCACGCCTTTCAGATTTTCGTCAGTTTGTGTTTACCAACGTGTTTCCAATCATCGTCATTTGTGAACCCAATTTGTCAAAACCAATAAAACTATCGGGGTACGAAGCTGTCATGTCTTCAACGAACGGTGCGTGCAGCAAAATCATCGTCTCTGTTCGTCGTGAACTGACGTATGTTGTGCAACCAATTGCACCTCACGATGACAATCAGTATGTCTGCATCACTGTGAAAAAGAACCAACTCATGTTTACTCCCATAGGCGTTTATATATCGCCGTCAAGTAATCTCGATTCCAGGAGATTAGCGGATATTTTGAGAGTGTGTCCTGCACCATGGGTCCCCATAGGTGATTTCAATGCGCACAATTACGCATGGGGAAGTACGCGGACAAATGCAAGAGGACGCAGGTTAGCAAACATCGCCTACAACTATGGCCTTACTCTCCTGAACGACGGCAGCCCCACTTTTCTTCGAGGTGTGACATACGGCAGCTGTCTCGACCTTGCTTTTGTCTCCAACTCCCTCGCGAGATACGTCAAGTGGTTTCCAGATGTTGAGACACGAGGAAGTGATCACATTCCAATCTACCTTAACATCAAAGGCTTGTCTAGTTATGGTCCACGGACGACCATTCGAGCAGTCCAATGGACCAACTTCAAATCTGACATGGAAGATGCTTGCAGCGATGGCCTACGATCTGGGTTAGAGGAAACAATTAAGAGCACAATGCAAAACGCCACTCGCACGGTGACGATATCTTCCACACGAAACGACTTTGATATAGAGTTGGAGCGACTCCGAGCACTGCGGCGGCGGGCGCAGCGTCGGTATCGACGTACAAAATCAATTCACGATCTTAGGGCAGCCAGGAGGATGCGAAAGAAGATTCGGCGTCGCATGAATAGATTAGCGTCGGAACGATCGACAACGTTTTGCCAGTCACTAGACCCTCGCAAGCCACTCTCACACATTTGGAAAACGGTGCAAGGTCTGCGTCACCCTACGGAACAGCGCTTTCCATTCAAAGCGCTCGCGCTATTTCGAAGGTGGCAAGAGATCGATGTCGCAGAAGATTTCTGTGCGCAGATCGCCAACCAAGCCACTCGTCCAGATTCTCCAGTGAGAGGTGACGTCCCCCGTTCCCGTGACTACCACATGGACCTCCTTTTTACAATGGAGGAGCTCGAGGCGGCACTAGCTCTCTGCAGGCGTTCAACTTCTCCGGGCCCAGATGGTATTCCGTACCGAGCCTTGTGCAACCTTGGGGAAGGTGCAAGGAGAGAACTGTTGAGCCTCTACAACATCTCGTGGCAGGATGGCTATGTTCCTGATGACTGGAAAGTAAGCCGCTTGTTACCCATCTTGAAGCAGGGCAAATGCCCACTTGAACTAACCTCATACCGCCCAATAGCACTGGCCAGCTGCGTAGGGAAGATAATGGAACGGATGATACTAGGCCGCCTGGAGTGGTATCTTGAATACCACAAGATTTATCCGAATTCGATGGCTGGTTTTCGACGCGACCGCTCTTCTATTGACAATGTCGTTGATCTAGTTTCGTACGTTCAGCACGAAAGATCCCGTAAGCGACTATCTGCAGCTTTGTTTCTAGATGTGAAAGGCGCTTATGATAATGTACTACATGAAGCCATTTTGGGTGCTCTTGCGGTGGTTGGCCTTGGTGGTCGAGTCTTTCGGTGGATTTAGAGTTACCTGGCTGCAAGATCATTCTTTGTGTTAACAGAAGATGGCCCAACAACGCGACGCTATACTTCCAGGGGTGTTCCTCAAGGCGGAGTTCTTAGCCCGACGCTATTCAATCTTGCACTAATCGGCCTTGCTGAATGCTTGCCAAGCACCATTAAAATCTCAATATACGCAGACGACATCTGTGTCTGGACATCGGCAGTCACACGTCCTCAGATACGTTCCCGGCTTCAAAAAGCAGCAACTATGATTGCCAACTACTTGTTCAAACAAGGTCTCAGCATATCACCAGAAAAATGCGCGCTGGTGGCTTTCACTCGTAAAGCAATGACCCCTTATGTCATCTCAATCTGCGGGCGACCGATTTCTTACGCCAAAACCCACCGGTTTCTGGGCATCATTATTGATAGGGACCTCTGTTGGAGTCCGCATGTGACCTATATGAAGAAGCGCCTGATCGCTATTTCTCAACTGTTCAAGTTCCTGGCAGGAAAGACGTGGGGGATGTCAGTAGACGCAATGATGGAGCTCTACAGGGCCCTGTTTCTCGGTTTCCTCAGATATAGCTTGCCCGTGCTTAGCAATACCTGCAAGACCAATGTTCGTATTTTACAGGCAGTACAAGCCCAAGCGCTGAGAGTGTGCCTCGGTCTGCCCAGATGTACGTCAACAGAAGCAACAATTGCAATTGCTGGTGACTATCCAATACAAACTCACATTGTTGTTGAAGTCCTGAGAACACACATCCGACACTTCGCACGTGCCCCCGGCCATCACCTTGCACTGTTGCCTTCAGAGAGGCGCCAAGCATCGTTCGCCAAAATTATCGTGTAATACAACGATAAACTTCCCTCGGGCTTCACTCATGCATCTAAACCATCCATACCACCTTGGTGTCTTATTCGACCCACAGTGCATCTTAGTGTACCAGAGATCCGGAGGAAATCTGAGTTTTCGTCGCCCGTGCTGAAACAACTGTCTCTTCTTCTTTTGCACGAGAAATATTCAGACAGCATACATGTATACACCGATGGTTCCACGAACCACCAGTGTTCGTCAGGGGCAGTAGTTATCCCAGCAAGAGGTGTTACCATCAGCTTTAGGACTGACCACTCCACGGCATCTACAGCAGCGGAACTAGCTGCTTTGCGCGCTGCACTTTGTGTGATCAATCGGGAACCACCGCAACAATGGTCGATTTTCAGCGACTCAAGGGCTGCCCTACAATCTGTGCTCTCAGCACTGCGTCGCGGCCCGTACGAACAGCTTGTTTTCGAAATTCGATGCCTTCTCCACACTTTACTCGAGAAAGGGCATCATGTGACGCTTCAATGGCTGCCAAGTCATTGCGGCATCACAGGGAACGAAACATGCCGATACTGCCGCGCGGGCAGCCCTTGAAGGAACTGAATGCAGGAACAGCGCAACCTACAAGTAGTTACTTCGTAACTACGGAAGCGAAAAAACACAAGGACAGAAAAGAGCGCTGACTTTCAACAAAGATTTAATATCGGAGTGGTGTACATATATAGGCGAAAAATGAGAAAAAATGAGAAAAATGGGCATGCGTAGAAGGGTTCAGGAACAACTACTGCGATACATGGTCAGCAAAATTCTTGTCTCTTGTTGAATGGGCTGAGGAAACAAATGCATATGTAACTAAAAAAGGTCGAGATACGCAATCTCCTTTTGCAAACAACGCAACCGATGGGCAACTAACACATTTACCGCCAAACTTGTTTATTTGATGAGCTTCAATTATCTCACGCGTGGCCTGCGAGTTGTGCTTGCTTAAAACCTCGCACCGCTCAAAAACTGGCACGCAGCCGCAGTCTCTGCAGTGGATTCCGAGGTGTCCTTGAACTACGTTGTGTACATTGTTATTGTGCTCTCTTAGACGGTCATTATGGCACCTTCCGGTTTGCCCTATGTATACCATTCCGCACGAAAGCGGAATGAGATATACGACACCAATAACACAAGGTACAAAGCGCGTTCTGTGTTTGACAGTGCATCTTCCTTTATTAGCAGCTGGATTATTCACCAGCTTACAAAGCTTTGCAAGCTTTTCTGGGGCGGAAAAATAACAG